>OZ024909.1:46702579-46747579 GCA_964017125.1 Flabesymbios commensalis | reverse complement strand
GCATCTAAATCCGAGCTTAGAACGCATGCTCTATTCAACTGTTCAAAGTAAATACTAAAACAGAATTAATAGATGTTACGTTATTAATTACAAGTTTAAACGATCCACATTTTGTCAATTTAGAAGCGGTACTCTACCTTTATATTATCAATCGAGACGGGTGGATATCATAATGTAATAGCAAGTGAACGGTTGTGTGAAATATGTAACTTAACCCTTTGAGCCCTCACGATGCATTTAAGCATCATTTTACATCCCTGAAAACACACTTAATTTTTCTACAACAGAGGGTTTTAGAACGAAAATTTCCATGAAACTGGTTTACCAATACATGGCAATTTTCTTTAATTTTTAAACCACTTCAAGTCATTTTCATCCACTAGAAGTCGAGAATTGCGATAGCAATTTGCGGCTTGTATAGTGGATGAAGATGACAAAGGGTTAAATCTAGTAAAATATGAGATTCACTTCGTATGTTTTTTGTCCTATGTATTAGGAATTGAGAGATGAACTATATAATACCAGAATGTATGTTTGGTCTATTGGCCACTCATGCACTTATGTTTTTTTTCACAAAATGGTATAAAACAGTGACTAATAAGCTTACTTTTCAGCAAACATGAGACCTTGGGCCAACGTTGGTTTAGAAGTTTCTCACTTGTGTCAAAAGTTCTCTGATTGGGTAAAATATTTATAATTATTATAAACAGTCTTTATATAACTATTCCTCTTTCTACGCATCTGCTCTGTGAGGTATGCTATTTTGAAGCACTTAGTACCGTCCTACATTACATAGAAGGCGATAACTGATAATAATTATAGGCCACCAAAGGAAGTGACCGCATTCCTTAGAGTATTTAAGAATTCTGTAAAGGAGCGCAAAATGACAAAGTCAAAGACACACAATGTAGACGAATACTTAACATATGTGATGTCAAACATGTGAGTAATCACATCCCAACTTCACTTCAATGTTACGCAAGCACCACAGACGCTGGTATAACATTGAACCACCGTTGGGATAACCTCACATATTTGCTAAAATGATAGCTATCATAAACAGTGGGCCATTATTTCATTTAAAATGACGGTAATTACAGGAGTATTTGTTGCTTTTATGTTGACGATGATGTATGTGGCTTGCATGCGCTTTGTTTTAGCCATAGCGGGGCATGTAGCATATAGCAGAAACATTTTAGAGTACAAAATTTGAGGCGATAAATTATGGTCGCCTCTCATCTGCTAATACTGCCATTTTACTCCTGTTATTACGTTCATTATCAGCACTTGTTCGCTGTTGTACTGTTACCATTACTAATGGCATGATTACTGTCTACCGCGAGTGATGCCACTACCTCACACGGCTTACTGACTACATACAGGTGAGTGAGTGAGTGAGTGAGTGAGTGAGTGAGTGAGTGAGTGAGTGAGTGAGTGAGTGAGTGAGTGTGTGAGTGAGTGTGTGAGCGAGCGAGCGAGCGAGTGAGTGAGTGAGTGAGTGAGTGAGTGAGTGAGTGAGTGAGTGAGTGAGTGAGTGAGTGAGTGAGTGAGTGAGTGAGTGAGTGAGTGAGTGAGTGAGTGAGTGAGTGAGTGAGTGAGTGAGTGAGTGAGTGAGTGAGTGAGTGAGTGAGTGAGTGGGTGGGTGAGTGAGTGAGTGAGTGAGTGAGTGAGTGAGTGAGTGAGTTAGTGAGTGAGTGAGTGAGTGAGTGAGTGAGTGAGTGAGTGAGTGAGTGAGTGAGCGAGGGAGTGAGGGAGTGAGTGAGTGAGTGAGTGAGTGAGTGAGTGAGTGAGTGGGTGGGTGGGTGGGTGGGTGAGTGAGTGAGTGAGTGAGTGAGTGAGTGAGTGAGTGAGTGAGTGAGTGAGTGAGTGAGTGAGTGAGTGAGTGAGTGAGTGAGTGAGTGAGTGAGTGAGTGAGTGAGTGAGTGAGTGAGTGAGTGAGTGAGTGAGTGAGTGAGTGAGTGAGTGAGTGAGTGAGTGAGTGAGTGAGTGAGTGAGTGAGTGAGTGAGTGAGTGAGTGAGTGAGTGAGTGAGTGAGTGAGTGAGTGAGTGAGTGAGTGAGTGAGTGAGCTAGTGAGTTAGTGAGTGAGTGAGTGAGTGAGTGAGTGAGTGAGTGAGTGAGTGAGTGAGTGAGTGAGTGAGTGAGCGAGCGAGCGAGCGAGCGAGCGAGCGAGCGAGTGAGTGGGTGAGTGAGCTAGTGAGTTAGTGAGTTAGTGAGTGATTTAATTATTTCGTTTCTGATGACTGTGTCAACAACTGTTTGGCTGAAGAGAGGTTCAATACTCGGCCTTTAATCCGACATGTATTTATAATAAATGCCTCTTCAATCAAAATCAGCTACTTTATAAATCTGCATTGCAGGTTATGAACAATATATATTTTTAATGTGACACACCGAAAAGCAGTGCGTTTAATTTCACAATAGCTTCTTGTAGCCACATAACACGTCTATTTCAGCCTTTGACTAAAAATAATATCAAACTGAAGTAAAACTACAAAAGAACAATACGGTGTTGTGTTTTTTTCACAATTTTGACTGTTGATTTGACATTCCAGACGTCTGACGCCACTCCTCGTGCCAACTCTGATTTTGACGATGACGTATTGGAAAAATTGCGCTGGTATAATTGTACCCACCTTATCAAACTATTCATACTCAACTGATATATTATACATTATTATGCAAGGTGCGATCTCTGCTTCTTTGAAGTTGCTTATTACCTTTGTCATTGATTATCCTAACAACATTCCCTCTGTATTCTCCACCATTGTGTTGCTGTATTTGTGCAGGGCCAGGCCCAGTTTAGATTCATCAGCTGCTATCACTCCCTCTAATTGCTTGTTTTTGTATATTTCCATGGCGCTTTAATCGCATATGTTTGCATTTTATGTCAAATTAAATATAATAGTATTTGTTTTTGTTTTTTTATCTGAATGCCAGTGGGTAGAGAGGCGTAATACAAAAAAACAAATTTGCAAGTTTAAAAAGGTCATTTTTCACCATATAAGATATTCTATAATTATATGTTAAGGATATATTCCACGATCGCTTTCACATAATACTCCAAGGGATTGCTTTCTGGAGATTGTCTTAGAGTGGTACGCATCATGAAGATGCCATGAAATTACCCTAAGATTAAGATGCTAAAAAGAACAGTGAGTTTTTTTGTTGGGCCAGCGTCGCTGACCACAGACGCTCGCCCAACATAAAAACAACACTGGGCCAGCGTCCCGTGTGTGTTGTAAGTAGATCAGCTATTCAGGTCAGATGTGGACATGTCTTGGTGTTTGTTATATCACGAATGACAGGGCTGTATCATTTGTTTATGCAATTCCCTCTTATATTTGGTAAACACCACCCAGATTTCCAGATGGGTGGCCGCACCATCACTGTCATTCACATTTGTCAGAAGGCCTCCTCAGAGTTTTCATTATTTGAAGCTGAAAATGCGTTCATCAAAATGACGACGAATATTTACTTAAAAATTGAACAACTTCCAAAATTATTTGCTACATATCAGAAACAATTGTATTCACTTCAGTGGCATTCTGGATTTGGATTGAACATTGATTGAACCGTATATACGGACCTAGCATCACAAGGGTTAACTTCATCCTGAGCAGACAGAGATACTTATACTTATCAGTATGAATGTGAAAGCTGACGTGTACAATACGTATAGTCGTTGTGTATAACAAGAGTACAGTACATACATAGCGATTACAAAACTCATACATTAGAAAGCGTACATGTATGTAATGAATTTTATTTGATTGAGTGTGCAGTCTCAATAAATATTAATACTCACACATTTTAGGCTACTATACTTCGTACATTCAGTATGATTAGAATGATTATATTATATTGTTTCCTATAGCGTTTTTATACTGTTTTACATCCGCTTATGCTTCCAAACTAATCTATTTGTTTGTGTGTAGGTCTAGTTTTTGCTGAGTCTTGGATGGAAGGTGCCAATTGCGCCACCGTCTGACTCAACAATAAGCCATCACAGTTATGAGTCTATGTTTATTTTTCACTAATATCAAGAATACATTATAATCAAAATCTTTTTTATGTGACGTCAGTGAAACATTTCACAATTTTGCTGTTTATTCTACACTCCACAATAATGAGCTTATATCGGTTTAATGTTGAGCCAATGTTGCACACATTGCCCCATCATATCAATATGTTGGGGCATAAGTAATATCAGATTCAATATATTGTGTTCATTGAGATACGAGGTGCAATATCTGAAACAGCGCAATATCTGAAAATTATTCATAAATTAGTTTAAAACATATTTTATTGACTAATTGAAACAATACAGGATTGTAATACAAAGGCTTCGCTCGGAAAAAAAAGAAAATGAGTGATGCTTGCGGGGTCATGGTGTGAGTACTTCATAAATTAGCGACATAATAATTATTTCATTTTACATATAACTTACATGAATTATGTATATTTATAATGAAAGTGGAACCACTTTCAGTTAACAAAGCGACACACTCAGGCTAAAATCATTAAAAAAATCGGTAATTTTATTTTGACCATATAATGTAAACGTGTTCATAGACTAGAACTGCAAAAGTTTTTGAATTTTTGTGCTGCGCATTTACCAGTTAATCGGAATATAGAGACGAAATCCGCGATTACCTAGTTCGGACATGCATGTCCAAAATAAGAAATACGGGAACATTGATTCAACGCATCGTGTTTGTTGTGATGTTACATATAGGCCCACTTATATCATTTTGTACCATTTCAGATGTACAAGTCGCCAACACACCACAGACGAAACTCAATCAATGCAAGGTATACGTGATACGTTCACAATACGTATATATTAACACGGATAATGCACAAATCAAACAATAAATTAATAACTAAATAATAATAAAATGACAGAAACATAGTCGTTTTCATTTCAACACTGAAACCACGGAAACCGTCAGAAAGTGTGATTTGATTAGCAGAATGTTTAGCACGCCGCGACTGACCCCTCGATCTGCGGGGGGGGGGGGGGGGGTCACTGATGTCTGACCGGTGGTCAGCAAATTAATATTTACTGCGTCCATATTCCGCGCTCTTTCCCGCCTCATGTCTCTGGTAATCTACATGGCCCGTGCACCGCGCACATTCCCGCGCCGCCATTAGGGGAATACATTCACACTGACTCCTTATTGATGAGGCTTATTAGTCTGGTGATGGTTATGGATCAGTGGGCGATAATAAGCTGTATTGCTGTCAAAAATCAGACGTGAACGCACGGCAGCGTCGGGTGGACGCTGGTCCAACGTCTACGACTTTGGCCCAGCGTACACCCGACGCTGCCAGCAATGTGAGCGCCGTTTTTGAGATGCTGACCGACGGTCACTGTTGATGACTGGACATTGATTATAATGATGAACGAGCTAGCTCAGCGCTAATTTCGGCCGTTTATCATTTCATGCCCCCCCCCCCCCGCACGGCTATTAAATACTAATCTAGAAGCGAAGTGACAGATTTAAAATAAATATCATAACAAATAGCAGGTTAAGTGAGGTAAGATTCAGGGCGTGTATACACCCTTTAAGAGCAACGGTGTGTTAATTATTTCACTTAATTAGATGCCCTGCATCTTATAATAATTACGAGGTATTGCGGAAAAATGGTCATTACTAAAATTATTTAGGCCTAGTTGAATGCTCAACATTTTAAATTTGTACTTCTATCAAAAAAATGATATTTTTCCCAGGTTGATTAGAAGACATACATTTATATATATATTTTTTAACCATAGTGGTTCCAATCACTAAAAGTAGCGTTCAAGAAATAAAGTTATGTAATAAGTTTATATGAAACTTGAAATAATCTTCAGAAACCAATAATAAATAATAGTTTTAAGCCGAGTGATATGTATGTAATTTTCAGAATTCAAATCCTCCCTGCCTATGAATTCATAAATCACACAGATCTCCATTCGTCATACTCTCATATATAGATTAATTACATTTCTGTATTTGGTGTCTTTTCCATATGCCAAGATTGATTAGTAGTAATTAAGAAAGAGTTAAATTTCATATGCAATATCGCCAACTTGGAATAAAAAAGTCGTATCTGCCACCTCGTAGTTTGGTAGATACGATATTAAAGTAATTCTATTGAGTATACATTTTAAAAGCATAATTATAATATTATCCTTTTGCACTTTGAGTATGTCAATATACAAATGATTCTATTATTACCATGTGATTTCATGCATACAAATCTGATCGGTATGAAATTTAATGATCAAACTACCCCTGGATGATTACTATACCATGATTACAATAGCTGATTATGTTTAAAAGATATACGTAATACAAGGTTTGAAGTTCATCGTTTGAGTGTATGATATTCATATCATGTATACACCTATTATATCTAAGATCGAGTTTGAAAAAAGGCTGTAGTTGCTTACAGGGTACTTAGATAGCTAATGCATTCTTGACTTCGTGTGGCAGAACACGCCACTTATGTAACTCAGTCAGAGACGGTTATTCTACTGCAAAGTAATATTTAAAACCTTATATGAATCCCCATTATATGCCTACTACACTATAAGCATGGCGAATTAAAAGGTACAGCTCTGTATCATGCTGCTTTGAATCAGATAATATCGTCCCCTTGGAGTTAGAAGGTGTTCAACTGCCACTTTGTAAAGTGGCAGTTTAGCACCTTCTAACTCCAAGGGGACGATATTTTCATTAGAATCCACACGTCTTAATCCCCACGTAGACTAAAAGGTAGAATAGTTAGCATTGCAGTAATTCACTTTTTGACTATGACAGGACTCACTGACATAGGTGCTAGGTTGGCGTGACATAATTACGTACAAATAAAAGGTTACTAAGTTCCAGTATCTTCTTTTTATAATTATTTGAACAATTTCATTTTTATCCATTTAAAGCTGGCATTGTTGCTCCAATTGCCAGCTTCAAATGAATAAATAAACTGTTCTATTCCTAATTTACAATGTGTTACATTGGCACTCGCAGCCTATTTCAATTAGTACTTGTATTTAAAAAAACAATTCGAATGCGCGTAAAGGCGTCGTTCACACCAAGAGAAACGGTTAATGTGGTTTTGTTATCTAGATAAGATGAAATATTTGACGTGAGGTCTACGTTATACGTTATAGTTATTGAAGAGAATACAGCCGCGGGCTTTGTTGACAGTAGCTATCATATGAGACAGGCCTATTGGTGTACCATTTCTAAATACTTCATTGTCTGATGTTGTGAGATGAATGTATTATTTCACTGAACACTTCCCATATTGTTTATAAACACACCCCAGCTTTGAGTTTCTCGGTCCAGTTCAGCCCATACGTCAGCGTCAACTTATTCTGACACTTTATGTTTGCATAGCGGAAAACAGAGCCGCCTCTTCTTTTTAAATTAGCATTTGCTCATAACACCCTGGTGATTTAAGGGGGTGCGGTGGCACCGGCAATATTTGAGAGGTCGCCAGATGAATCTGGGGGTCAGCCTGTTGCGTCAGTTTTCGCAAATGACCGTCTTTCTAACTGACAAAGTGACACCGACACTGGCCGACACTGCCCCTCGCCGAGTGACCCTGTTCGTGCGCTGGATACCTCAACACGGGCTATGACACTAATGCATTCAAAGGCTTCTTAATTAAAATTTGATTTACCACCACCTTGGGTATTGTGGGGGTGCCGTGCTGATTTTTGTCACGCCCGCCCGGCATCGCTCGTGTCAGTGTCGGGCTGCCGTCGATGACAGTGCCCGAGACCCCTGTCCCCCTCACGAATGACCTCCTTAAAACCCACATTTTCACTTAGTATTATCTCAAGGATAAACCAACGTCTTCGACGTTGGCCCATCCTTGATCCAACACTTCACCCGGCACGTTTAACCCCTAATAGACCCAGGTCAGTGATTACGAAACAAGGCGAAGATATGAGCATCGCCCCAATAGATTTAATGTTCAGTTCCAACCACTACACATCGCTGGGCTGTAGTTTATCATGTTGGTCCCACATTGTGCCAGCGTTGTCCCGATGTGCCGTGTTACTTAGGATGTGGTAGAAACTGGATCTACCATTTTCCCATGACGTTCTGCATGCAAGAGATAACCTTGTTTTGTATACACTATATTAAACCATTACTAAGTTTTTAATGTATTCACACAAATGACTTATTGGAGCGTAAATTAAAAATTGCTTGTTGGATCCAAGCGCTGTTAGACACACATAGTAAACCTATTTAAATTATTTAATTATACTATTTTATACAAAAAAGGTAGTAACATCCAAGAGCACCATTGTCATTTTCAGATCATAAATATATTAATATTCATGAGCTATTGATACAATATAAGCCCCGTAGACTTTTTTGCCATTTAGGAGCATAATAATGAGTAAAAAAACTAATAGGTAGATAGATGTTTTATTGACAAATTTAAAGTCATTACTGACTTATTTATCATAAATATATATATGTATAATATATACTTATACAGCAGGGTTTGATCTGCAAAATCAGGCTGACTAACTCAGGCGGAAAACCGGGTCACAGTGGCCGCCATTTTATTAACACAGCTAAAAAATAACCCAGGGTGTTTAAAATATGCAGCATAACTACTTAAAATAAAGTTAAACATAAAATAAAAATGTTATATGTACACACCCCGACTTCAAAGGCGATATTAAAGATGAAACTTACCAAAAACGTTTGAAAATTATCCAAGTCGATCCGCAAAACCTCTAGTGGCCTGCATGAAAATGACTTTTCAAAATCCGATTTTGCATGGTCTTCCTTGCATGTATTGTTAATTTGAAACACTATATTTGATGTAAATGCAGCTGAAGCATAAATAAATGGATTTCAATGTACTGCTCTGCAAAACCAACCAAAAGTAACTGCTTCCTGATAAAGTAAGCAGTTACTGAATTTTTTCTCTGCATGGCAGTATAGGTCTAGCAGAGCATTTTCCACGGTGTGGTGTCATTTCCTGTTCGGCCAAAGCCTGCCAGTCAAATCATAATGATAAAATACAAATGCGCAGAAATGTCCAGCAGAGGTGAATCTAATGAGGGAGAAGCTCTTAGAGCGGTCATTGTCATGTCCAGCTAGCGGAGATGACCTGTCCAGTGCTGTCATAATAGCATACAGTGTCACGTTCGGGCTGGACCAGAATGGACAAACCATCAAAGCGTCGACTCCGCTAATATCAGGTCACACAGAAATTAAGGGGGATCCCCTGGACATTTATTAACCCTATGTTAGCTAGAGGTGATTGTATGACAATTATATAGTATGCCGCATATTTATTTGAAAAAAATATTATTTAAAAAACGTCACAGTTATTCAGAACTGGAGATTGCTTCAACAATTCCCAGTAAACACAAAACATTCGTATAACATTTGTACAATGTAGGCTCAACATCGAAGAGATGGGTCGACGTTGTACAAATGTTATACAAATGTCTTGTGTTTGCTGGGTTCCAGAGAAAAAATCCAACTGATTTCTATATTATAAATATAAAGTAAATTCCATATACTAGTATTTTTTAAAATGAACATATTAGTATTTAAAAAATCACAACATTTATTTAGAAATAAAAATTGCTTTCACAATTCCAGTTTCAATTAAAGATAGGAGGAAAATAATAATAATTCAGTAGTTAAAGAGTTAACCCTTTAAGTACGCATGTTACATAGCCTATCTGAATCACATGGAATATTTGAATAAAATTAATTTATTAGGAAATTATAACTACAATTAGGCTTTGGCTTGACAGCTGAAAATATGTTTACAGATTTTCTCATCTTTAACGTTATTTATTGCATTTGTGTTTTTTAGCGAATTACAACACAAAATGAAGGTATATTTGAATAACGTCCTGGTGGTTAAACATGTTAAAGAGTTAATCACAAGTGGAATTTGGTGGAAATGCTTCGTGAACTAGTTCTAATCGCAGGTACTACGATATAGGCCAAATTTGCGAATAGCTTCAGTTATGAGTTTTACACTTGTTACAGTAACTTTATATTACAATTTACCAGACTCTATCGTATACAATATATAAATATTATAAATGATAAAAATAATTATACAACTTTTACATAATTATTTTTCTTATCTCTATGTAAGAATATATAAGATAACATTCTTATCTGTAAAATTTTTTTAATGACAAACAATTAATAAAAAGACAATTGAATTGTTCTCACAGATTCACATGATTCACAGTCCAAATACATTATATATGTCATACATCGTACGGCCCCTAGTACTTGTAGATAAAAAGACAAATTAGTAGCCTACATGTTGAGGTGCTTTGGTAAGTTTTACATTTATATCCTTTACCACTGATTACAAGGTCTCTGTAATTATTCGTATCTGTCGTAAAACATCCCGTCGAGAAGCCCGACTACTTGTATCTGGATTTTAATTCTGTGTATGAATAAAAATCGCCGTACCCTGACGAATGTTTCTATTTATTGCTGTTGAACAATCATTTGTTTTTCAGACACCTTATTTTATTTTTTATGCTACATATAATTACAACAAACAGTATCACCTAGATCTTACATATCTGATTGGTCGAAATCGAGATTTCGACCAATCAGATATGTAAGATCTAGGTCACATTATTGGAGAACATCGGCCCAGAAAACAGTAATATGACGACTAATGGTGAGGCCACCCTCCCACACAGCAAGGGGTCCACGACTAAGCAATAACATCTAGTCATTATTATTATGATGCTACAATATTCATTCCCTCATTATGCACATGATACCAACCATCATTCTCATGTACGCGAGCGCTTACCCAGCAAACAAGACAACATGTCATATTGAAACAATGTTATATTTTGGTCCAGCGTCGCAGACGATGGACCAACATTAAACCAACATTGCTTCAATGTGCCTTGTTTGCTGGGTAATGCCAGTACGTGTTATATATATATGAGTATTTTGTGTGAACCATTAAAATGTAATTCTGTCTAAATACAGTGCCGGTTTTTTCGCAACACGTAGTGGTCATACAAAACTGTTTTACATTCCTGTCTAATATACATGTAACTACGTTTGGAAGTTGATCCATTGCATCACAGAAGTCATGTGGTGCAGAACTGGCCATTTACTAAATTACTAATCTAGGGTGATCAATAAAAATATAAATGTTCCAAACCAAATTTCAAAGAGGATGTAATCACTAACGAATGATATGATCAATTTGTAATATTTTTGCATAAGTGCAAGTTTCAAGATGTAATGATAATAGTCATATCAGCTATACATACTACTCTCCCAAGCACAATCCATTAGCTAACATTAAGAGCATATGTATGATAAGAAAAACTGGTAGAACAACACCCTTCAATATTTTCATTATTAATTAATCCTTGTGTTAATGACGCATGTTTTTACGCCAATGTTTATAGGCCTATATGGCAAAATAGGAGAAAAGAAAAATGTCAACAATCTCTATGAGCTAGCATGTATCTCGTCTGAAGAACAGTTGTGTGTCTTAGTTGAGGGGTGCGCTACTAACAATCTACGTGCATGTTTAACGGTATTTTAGATAATGCAATATATCACCATTATTCCCGCTCAGACAAAAACTTGAAACCAAAAAACTTAAAACAACTTTTCATCCATCACCTGGTACAATCAAGAATATAAATATGTTAAAATCTGATATAAGCAATATCGCTGAAAATAGATATTTTACCGCACAACAAGGTGAATATAATCATGAAATATGAACAATTCAAGCTCATCAAGTTTGAAAATATGAGAAGTGGATACCTTTATGCACAGCTGAGTCAATTCAATACCCCGAAAATTCGAAAGGTTATGTGTACCAAGTGATAGTCATTATGCATATCCTTTATTTAAAAAGTAATCGGAAATCCGGAGATGCATGCAACACGTCACCTGGTGGAGCGGGACAATAATATAAACAGTACATGCACAATTTTAAAATTGATTTATGCACAAATGAAGCCTCGCAGTCCCTGTGATTTCATATAAGCTATTAAAATCACACATATTTTACTATCTAAACTTGAAAACTATATCTACAGTAGATGTAGAGATAATAAATATGCTTATTGTTATATTTTTCTACATATTTGTTTAAGTTACAATAAATGTGGCTATGGTTCACTTGCGCATAAATCAAAATCCTAAAATTGGTTTGTGCACAACTGAACCAGCCCACACCTTTTTTATTCCATTAGCCTCGCAGTCCTCGTGATTTCACCTAAACTGAAAAAACTGAACGTATTTTATTATAAAGGCTTCAGAACTAGATGGTAGATTTACAGATAGGGTAGAGAATTTGTAATCTGGCTATAAATTGTTATTTTTTTTATTTTTTTCTGAACCAATATAAATATGGGTTGGTCCAGTTGTGCATAAATCATAATGCCCAAGTATGGTACTCTACCCACTAATTTAAATAACAACTGAATGACGGCGGTGATTGACAGATCGTGTCATGTGACAGGCTGTGCTACTCTTCGATTTGTCGGGGATCCATCAAAATGTTTGACCACAGCGTATTCAAGGCAGCGAGGCTCGATACCTGAGCTACCCGAAGGTGTGGATATATTTATGAATACATAGTGGACGGCGCGATATTTTCCTCGTTCACTTTCTTGAATTTACAGTACTTCTGTAGATCATCAACATCAACTGCATATATCTCACAACCTACTTTTTGAGGTTGGGCCAGTTGTTCATAAGGGCGTTCAAATGGAGATCTAACGGGACTTCAAGAAATCTTTAAATCCTAGGAATAATATTCATAGAAATATCATCCCGAAGCAAGTTACATCATCCCAGAATAAATCAAACAGCCTGCATAGGGAAAAGTAAGCCCGATTTACTAAAGTTCCTAAACCACCCCATTTTTACCACTGTTTTCTAGTCATATAATTATGTAAGTTAGTGTGAGTAACCTCTGCTTTTACAAATCATATTATGAAAATGCCGCTTTGCTAAATTTAAAGTGTTTTTTTTTAATATTTTATTTAAAGTAGCATGTGTTTGTACAGAACGTATCATGGCAATGTAGTATAACTTGATTTTAAGTGTAGCCATCATGTATATATAAGTTTAAAATGTGATGTAACAAAACTAATCCTTTGTATCTATTAATGATAAATAAATCAGACTTTTATTGCAGTCTTCTCGTCCCTCATATGGATGACATATACAACAATTTGTCATATACTAGTGATTATAATCATCTAAACAGGAATTTTAACAAACCATTCTGCCCAGAACATCTATTACACGGAAGTTGTAGCTTTTGTTTTGTCTTTTTTTGCGAATGGAGAACCATTACGAGATGGTGAGGCACTGCGAAAGGCCGGCTGATGATGTCTGGCGCAAAAAGCCAGTGATTGTAAGCGGAGAGACGGGAAAGCCCCGGTGTCATGTGCAATATGAGTGGCATAGCGGTAAGTGAGGTGACAGGCCCCGGGGTGTGGCAGAGGGCAGGACGGGGGGCAGTCCGGGGTGATCCCGGGAGGGGAGGGCACGCCTGACCACCAGACAGGCTGCTTCCTCACATCACTAGGTGTGCTGTGCAAAGACAAACAGCAGTAACTGTTAACTTTTCAAGTGAACAGTTACTGCTGTTTGCCTCCGCAAATCACTATTGTTCTGGTTGGATACGGCAGCAACGTGTAGCTGAATCAGTTACATAAATTCATTGTTTTGAGACAGATACAAAAACGTGGTTTGAAGGCAGATACAGAAATTAGATTTGTTCACAGATACAGGAAATGATTTTCAGACAAATAGTAAAGTATGGTTTGCTCACAGATACTTGAAGACTTGGTGGGTTTCTAGACAGATAGGGATACGTAGTTTGTTCACAAATACAGAGAGGTAAGGAAACATGGTTTGTTCTAAGCTGCAGGAAGTGGTTTGAGGACAGATAAGGAAATGTGGTTTGCTCAGAGATGCAGGAAGTGGCTTGAAGAGAGATAAGGAAATGTGGTTTGCACAGAGATACAGGAAGTGGTTTGAAGAAAGATAAGGAAACATGGTTTGCATAGAGATACAGGAAGTGGTTTGGGGACAGATAAGGAAACGTGGTTAGCAAAGAGATACAGGAAGTGGTTTGAAGAGATATAAGAAAACGTGGTTTGCACAGAGAGACAGGAAGTGGTTTGGGGACAGATAAGAAAACGTGGTTTGCTCATAGAGACAGGAAGTGGTTTGAGGGCAGATAAGGAAACGTGGTTTGCTCAGAGATACAGGAAGTGGTTTGAGGACAGATAAGGAAACGTGGTTTGTTCAGAGATACAGTAAGTTGTTTGAAGACAGATTAGGAAACGTGGTTTGCTCAGAGATGCAGGAAATGGTTCGAAGACATATATGGGAACGTGGTTTGCTAAGAGATCCAGGAAGTGGTTAGAAAACAGATAAGGAAACGTATCAGAGATACATGAAGTGGTTTGAAACAGATCGGGGAACGTCGTTGGCTCAGAGTTTGCAGACAGACAACAAATATGGAGAGATAGACAACAAGATTTGCAGACCGACAGACGAGCAGACATAGAGACATGGTTTGTAAATTTGCTTGTATTATTATATACATACATAAGTACTATTTGCAGAACATGGCTTTTAGACAGGTCCATCATTATTTGCAGATGCAGACAGTTGCAGAAACATAGGTAATGGACAAATAATATCAAACTTATTTGCAGGCAGCTACAATGATATAATTTGTCGACAGATATTAAAACATAATTTGTAGACACTTACAGAGACATTACTTGTGGACAGTCACGAAAACATGATTGTTTATATAGCTACATACACATAGCTTGTGGACAGATGGAGAAACAAGACTTACCTACAACTACATGACATGATGTGTAGTGAGGTACAGCATCATGACCAGTGGATATATACAGAAACATGACTTTCAGAGAATTGCAGAAATGTGTTTACTGATCATTTACAGATACTTTGATAACTTGACTTGTTGGTAGATTGGGGTTTGGTGAAAGCTATCTTGGTGAAATACATGGCTCTGGCTTCGAGATCCGATTTCAAGATCAGACATAGAGATGGATCAGACATATTGGAGTGTGTGGATTTGGCGTAGAGACATATATTTGGCTTAGGAATAAATAAATCTCGCTTAGAGTTCTGAGCTAGATATCTCAAATTGATATGCTTGGATTTAATATATTGGAATACGTTTATTTAGTTTAAAGACATTGAGATATTGTTATCTGCCTAGGAGATATGACCTTGAAATACGAGGATCTGATTTGGAAATACAATTTGACTGCAATAATTTATCTAGATTGTGCTTTCACAAATATCATCATATTATTATGTGCAGATGAAAGATAAATTATGTTTTCTTTAAAAAATAATAAGAGATTCTATCTTCGCACTAACAACTCCTCCCTCGTCATTAATGTTGCTGCTTCGCTGGCTCTGGAGAAGCAATCACCGAACATTATTTGAACGATGTTCCAACGTGTGGGACGTTAGCACAACGTAGGACCACCGTTAGCCCGTGGTTGTCCGGCGATGCTTGGTGGTCACGTCCAAGCTGGCCATAGACTGACACAAGCTTGTATGATGGAGAACCAAGGCCAGACCAGCTATTAGCTAGTGTCAGACCAGCAAACAATTGCTGGTGACAGGTGCAGGCCTCCGCTGGCATTCCCACCCAGCAGGCACAAAACGTTGGCCCTATGTTGATCCAATGTTGGGCCAGCGTCGTAGACGCTTGACCAACATCGGATCAACATAGGGCCAATGTGCTGGGCAGCCCTGCCCCCTGACGTAGCCCCCGACGCGGCGTCAGTGCCCTCTGACGCGGCCCCGCAGTCACACGGCACCTCTGACCTGTTATTAATATAGTGGCATGTCAGCCAGCCTCTTCCTGCAGGCACTCCAGCCCAGATGGCAAAGACCTCCGGCGTGGCGTTGGGCAACGGCTGAGACCGTTGGCTCAACGCCACGCCGAAGGTCTGTGCAGCCATGCCCTCAATCTCTACTCCACCTCTCCTGCTCAACCACTCAGCACTTGTGAGAGTTCCTCAAATCAGCCGCCCCTAAATATGAATTTAGCCCCAGTTATGAGGGCTGCGAATCAATAGAAAAGTAATCTGGTCGGGGCCAGACGCCA
This sequence comes from Flabesymbios commensalis, assembly GCA_964017125.1. Lineage (NCBI taxonomy): Eukaryota > Metazoa > Annelida > Polychaeta > Terebellida > Flabelligeridae > Flabesymbios > Flabesymbios commensalis. The sequence continues at coordinate 46,731,405 of OZ024909.1, read as the reverse complement.
ATCTAAGGGGACCCTCCGTAGGGCTGCACTAAATTGTTATTCTCCGCACAGCCGATGACAGCGGCGGCTGAGATTACATATGAAACTGTGTGGGCAGGAGAGCGTGTTGCCAGACAGAAATGTCCAGCGTTGGCTTTTGGCTGAGCCGTCGCCACGGACGTTGCCTCAACGCGCCTGGTGGAACCAGCCCCTCATTTCTCTCCCCTTTCTCAGCCCGGGGGTCCGGGTGACCGCCTGATTCGAACCGGCTCTGATATTTCAGCCGGACGGGCCGGGATCGTGAATCTGTCACAAGCTTTTAGCCGCTCTATTGATTGCCGGCGGCCGGACAGTCCGTCTTATTGATTCATCATATTTCTATGACAAGTGCGGCGCTCTCCTGTTGCTAAATGGGACTGTCCATCACAGGGACCAGACATGAGGTGAATACAACAGTGGCAGGGCTGGCAATGACTCACTCCAGACTGCAGGCTGGCCGGCCCAAGCCATGCCCTGTCCAGCCACTGATGCCCTTGCAGATGGTTGTCTGCGGGAGAAACAACCACCAAAGACCGCAGCCCGACGCCTCACAACGCCGGACCAGCAAATGACGCTGGTTTAACACTGGGCCAGCGTCGCAGACGCTGGCCCAGTGTTGAACCAGCGTCTTTTTCTTCGATACAATTCATCGCAGCCTCTTGTGGTCATCTTCTTCATACGCTGGTGCATATCGTTCCGCGCTCTTACCCTCGCCCCCGAGTGAAACCTCTCCGTAATTAAATTAACTTATCATTTCGCCACCAATGCCGGCAGAAATCAATCTAAAGAGGCCGTTTGCAGTGCTCGTGCATTGTCTGCAAGCACTTGGCTGTAATCAAATAGAGCATAAATCTATAAATATCACTAAAATGTTACGTATAGGAATTGACATTGGCATGATATGCCTGACCTTCCCTCCCTCTTCAGACATCTATTGCGGCTGTTTCTTCTCTGTGAAACGTTTGGAAATATCAGGATAATAATTTCAACTGGGCGATGTCAGCCGATGTTTAATATTGTAGTTTGTCACTTTACAGAGTGCTTCTTTAAAGTAAAAATATAATATCACGAAGTCTATTTCGATTTATTTATTAGTAAGGTAATAATAGATGTATCATGCTTAGCTATACAAGTATAAGTTTGCCAGGATATAATTCAAATCAAATATATACTTGTATCATCATTCTTACTTTGCCAATATATCCTTACTAAAGATTAAAATCCCTTCAATTTTGATGGAATTTAAATGTTGTGTAATAATATGTTAGCGAAATAAGAATATAGGTACACGCATTATACATGTACAAAAAGAAGCCTCTAGTAATTTGTATAACATAATAATGTCTACGATGTTATGTTTTTTAATTTACCCAATTGGTCATTTATACATTATTTAGTTGTATACATTTTTAAATCTCAAAAGAGTTCGTTTGGCTGCACATCCATCTCGATGACCTTTCATAAGACGAGCAGAAAGCGTGTTGAAAGGTGGTCTTTTTAATACAGTCAAGATGAATATTTGATCATGACAAAAAGCTTTCATGACCAAAGCATTCAGTTCCAGACACATTACGTACGTGGCATCCATAAATCTGTGGCTGACTCCCATTCATCATAGCGGGGACATGGCCGCGGAAAACTCCATATATCTAATGCCAGACAAGCCCTATTCACCACCAACAAGGCATCCATCATATCGGAGTGACAGAGTCGGCTCAATTATTACCACGACTTGATCTGTAGTTATAGCAGGGGCTGTGCAGAGTGACAAACCCGCGACCGGGGACGCCTCCCCACAAATAATCCGCCCGGCTTTGGCCGCTACATGACGAGCAGATGGCAGCCATTTAACAAATGGCGGATCCAGCAGACGACAGCAGACGCTGCTGCGTTTCCCGCGCTTTTCCCAGCTCTGCTCTGCCAAAAGGAAGCGTGTGGGAAAAGGAGGTGTCCTCATTTTCCCATCCGTCTCCCTTTGCCAAATCCTGCTCGATGACGGAGTGGAGGAGAAGTGGAATGGGGAAGGGAATGAAGGAAGGGTGAGAAGAAACGCATCAGTTATGAATGGCGGTGTCATAATTCCATGTCGGGCCCATTCAAGCGGACGACAATGGGTGTTGAGGGCTGCGGGTGGCTGGCCAGGTCGCTCTCACTGCCCGGGGGAGAGCGGGGCATAACCGCCCCGCGGGCAAGCACAGCGGGTTTGAATGAAGAGCAATCATGGCCTGCAGCCCGACCAGACAGCTTGTCAATAGACAGCCGCCCTGGCTTGTTGACCCCATCGGCACAAATATCCCAAATATGTATTTATAAAGGCAACTAAGCACACGCCTAATATGACGGAATTAAAAGGTTAATTTTGTTTGGGCAAAAGGTGGCCAGAGAACAGAAGGGAGGTAACGGCTCCCGCCGGGGCCTGGCCTCTTGTCCATCCTATAACTGAGCGGCTCATCCACAGTAACACGCTAATGCTGAGGAGGGAAGATTTATCTGTTTTTCCGCTTTAGCTTTCTGTGAATTGTTTTTTTTTTGTGGGACTCACGTAAATCGTTATCATTTACACATGAATGACTAGGTGAATTCATAAACTGATTTTATTGATTTCGTTCGATGTAAATTTAGCACCATTACTACTACTAGATCACAGCAGTAAAAATAATGAAAAATATATTTAGCACGTGAATTTCTTATCATGTGTCATCTTTAGAACATATTTGTTACACAACTGTATTTACTTCAAGTCTGTTTGTATTGTAATATAATTATTATTTTTCACACTTATATCACAGTATATCATTCATTCATTCATTCATTCATTCATTCATTCATTCATTCATTCATTCATTCATTCATGCATTCATTCATTCATTCATTCATTCATTCATTCATTCATTCATTCATTCATTCATTCATTCATTCATTCATTCATTCATGCATTCATTCATTCATTCATTCATTCATTATTTCATTAATTCATTCATTTATTCATTCATTCATTTATTTATTCATTCATTCATTCCACTTTCAATCTTGCTGGTTGATATCTTGATATTTTAATTGTGACTGCTCCCATTTACCATGACAGTTCTTTTTTGTATATAATCTAATACTCTGCATCTGGCAAATGGATTGTTGAAAGATTCGATCACAACATCAAATAAGCCGATCATTTTATTTGTACTTAATGGGGTGTAAAATACCATACATGGGCCCCCGATTTCTTGTGATGTATAATTATCTTGGAAAATATGATGATCACCACAGTATATAGTATTATAATAGCACACATCATGCAAGCAAAATTAACGTTATACTCGTGTAATTATTGGTGGGAAATCATGATTGTACCGTGTTTTAATATATAGAACCATAGTATATACAGGGCCTTTTACATGTATTTATCTTGTTCTTGCAATACGAGCCAGAGAAAAGTAAAATCAACATAGAACACAGAAATAACTACACGATATCTGAGACTCCCTCTATTTCACGTGTATGGTCGTTTCCTGCAAGTAATTTGCCGGCGAGCGGCCAACTTGAGGATGATGATGATAACTTCATGCCCGACCCCCCCCCCCCCCCCGGTTATACGTTACGACCAGAAGCACGCATGCGCATCTGGCTTCCTCATGCCCGTGCTAGCCATAGGTTATTAACCATTCCCCAGCTGGGGGCTGTCTGAAAATCGTCAGAAAAATCGGGATTTTTTCACACACAGAAATAAGAGGAAATTTCAATGATAAGCATCAATTTTAGACATGTAATTATTACGGCTGCGATTTTAATAAAACTTATAAATAATAGAAAAATATATTTTCTTCATAACAAAATGGAAATGCATTCCTCGGCGAACATTGTGTTAACTATGCGATCAGCGATGACGGACAGGAGAGCGGCAAACTGAGGCAAGATGGGCAGAAATGACAGGAGTGGTCCACCAGGTCATTTGTCTCAGCAGCCCGGCCCATCATCCTCAACCATCTCTACCAGGAATATTTCAACATCCCCCTGACAACTGCTTCCTTGGATTCAAATCATTCCAGGCTCTATGACGTTATTCATCTTACTTTTCATCTCTTCGCCTTCAACCGTCACAGATCCGGGGTCGATAGGTCGACTCAGTTATTGTGACCTGGATCTCAGGATTCTCATTGGTCGAGATCGCGATCTTGACCAATGAGGAGCGTGAGATCTCGGTCACAATAGTAAAGGAATACTGATATAGTCTGCCGATGAAACATTATCATGATTATACAATTGAGCTGACCGCGCATGATTAAATAGAGGGACTAGACTTTGAAAATGATAATTTATTGTCGGGAAACTAGTATATTAGTATCTTGGTATTCAAGAATACCCACTTACATGTATAATAACACATTGTAATTTCCACCAACAGTGGGAGCACAACACAATTCAGGATTTAAGAGCAGACTCCATATTGTCCTTGTATCAGGGCGAGTTTAGCTGTTGTAGTGAAAGAGGTGCCACCAAACAGATTAGGCGTATTCAAACTACATTTGTTGAAAATATCTACTGCAATTGATTAAATGTTCCGGTGCATTTTCTTAGTTGCAGCAGCAATTTTTAGCAATGTGCCCAGTTTTTAAAGTGAGGGGTATTTTTCAATAATTTGAAGATGTCAATTATTTCAGCAATTCAAGCGTCAAATTATAGGAGCAAATGTCAATCAGTGATAGAGCACTTAAACGACATTGTGTTTCACTAGATTTCCAATGGATGTTGTTATATTACATTGTATATCTTAGGTTATCACACTTTTATGTCTAAACATTAAATCCTGTAGCTTTTCTGCCTTTTCTGGCAATTCTGAAACCAATCAGCGCCTTACAGAAAATTGCGGCTGAAAAGTAATGCCTCTACACGATATATTGTTCATGCCAAGCCACCATTACGATACACCACACAAGGCATTGATCTGTTACAGGCCTGTGATGATGATTGCAAAAACTGGCCATGTTTGTGTTTGAACATGCGTCAATGTGTCGTTACGACCATCAGCAGCAGAAACCATTATATCTGCTGGTGAGAGGTCGAAAACGTGTAACGAAAACGTGTAACATTGTTGTTGGAGACATGTTTAAATGATTACATCATCACATGATTTAAATCATTCGTCACATATACAACTATAGATGTTGCACTCACCCGTTCTTGCTTTATTGAGGTTCGCTCCTTTATACAGTTCTTACCATTTAAATAGACGTTAGGCATATAGTTAATAAATAAATACATCGGGTTGGGGAAACTCTGGCAAAATAAACGACGACATAGTATCAACACAAAAAAATTCGACATAATCATGAGAAGACTGTAATTATATTAAAAACGTCTTTATAATTTAATAGCATCAAAAGCACATTTTTGTTGTCAGTTATGTAAGTCTTCATCATCACAGTATCAATTGCACGTAGATACTGTTTATGGCGAATGCCGTGTCCATCATTGCAGCAATAATTTGATTGCTAAAATGTATTTTTGTCAATTAACAGGCGTCTTCACTATTTAATTTTATCAGCTCCACGCGTATATACATGTGTTTAACTCTAATATTCCTATGTTCAGAGTGCACGCTTATAATGGCCAGAGAGACAGATGGCTGACACAGGGCGGCCTGTAATTGCTCATCAAGGAGGCGTCTGTCTGTTCTGCCGATTTTCAGAGAAAATATTCGATCACAAACATTTTTTCCACCCAAATCAGCGTAACGAGTTCTGCTAAACACAGTAAACTAATGTGCAGCACGCAAAAAACGCATATATGCCGCGTCAAATTCATTCGCTCAGAAGACCCGCGCTGTGACGCAAGTCTCTTCTGCCAACTGCCAGTCGATGGCGTGCCATAGCACAGTTAACCAAGCCGCAGACAGAGAGAAAGAGCGCAGTATTATCTTAGAAAATGGCTGATGAGGAAGGGCAGACTGTTGATTATTTGCCATGATTATCATCAGCGGAATCAGTGCACCAAAAACTTATCTCTCTCTCTCGTCTCCCTTGACGTCCTAGGACGATCGTCCAACAATGGCTTATTAGATTAGGCTATTGTTAAAACATGTGCATTAATTTTAATGTTGTACCACATAATACCTTAAACATACTATATAAAGAGTTGGTATTATGCCGTCATCTTTTTTCTAAACAAGTGATTTCAAGGGTGAGCTTGGACAAGATTTTTACTGATTTGTTTTGATGGGGAAATCTTACAGGTCATATAGCTGCAAGAGCCGGCATTTTTTTTTCTGAATGCATTAATATACTCGAAAGATCATTGATTTTTTCGTGTTAATTCAAGCTGTTTGTTACAGTCATACCATGTTGTAATGCATGTCAGATAATTCTGAGTTTATCTGCACACAGTTTTCGCACAACTAATGTCTTACGTTATCACTATAACAAGCATTATGAGAGCATTGGTATTCGCACGGTATTTTATTTTCCGAATAACAGAATGTGTAGTAATGCCAGCACAACACCTCGGTCCGGCGCTGGGCCAGCGCTGGACCGATGTGTTGAGGTGGCTGTGATCCCAAGCAAGCACGAGCCATTGACCCAATGTTGTTTTAATGTCGGCCCGCCGTCTTCGACGTCGGCCCAACATTAAAACAACAATGGGTCAACGTCTGGTGTTTGCTGAGCTGCTGTCCACGACCCGGGCCGGACTGTGGGGAGTCCGGGAGAGGACCCGGGATCAGGTCCAGATGGAGTGGTGTCGTGCCGTGCTGGGATGTATTACTCCTTGTTGACATGACCTCTGCCAGCTGCCTGATTGAATGGGATAAAGCGGACCGTGTTATCGCCGGCCGCCCGGGCAAATATTTAACCGGCTCATAATTCTATAAATGCCTTCATAAGACGGCCAAGCTGGCGGGCATGGCCACGGATCAGTATGCGGAGCGGGCGTCCCTCTTTATTGGGACATGGAAATGGGGGGCTTGTTCACATGTGTGCCGCCTCTGCGCCTCCGCCGCTCTGCATGGAAATTTCATCAGCCGACGGCAATGATCGGCGACCGGCCGTCAGATGATATTGTGGAAAAATGTAATGGAATTTTGACACAATATGGGGTGTTGTTGGCGTGCGCTCGGCTGAGCAGCAAATTGGGTTTGCGGCCGCGGCTTAGCCTTCATTTTCCTCCGTTCTGCCCGGAATGGGCGATTGCCCCACCGGTCACCACATGCATTTTTCACCGCCTGCGCATGTATTGGCCGTGATTGAATCTGCATGAAATGCTCTGGATATGGGGAATAACGGCGTGGGAGCGGGTCCCCCGGGTCCACGCTGTCAGCCGGCGTCTCGCCCGCCGCGGTCCCCCGTAATTTCTGATATTATTTAAGCATTTCACCTCCGGGAGCTGACCCATAATTAATAAAAGGCGCTGTGTGAGGAAAGCGGCACGATCCCCATAGCTGCAGGGTAAAGCCAGAAGGCAGCATCTGCTTACTTGTAAAGTAAGCAGATTCTGCCTTTTGGCTTTGCAGGGCGACATTGCTGGCGATCTCTCTCTGGTTTGGTTTCTGTCTGCCAGCACAGTAAAACAATCAGTGGTGATCCACGCCTCACAGCGTTAGCCTTATAACCCTTACAACAATGAAATAGTTTTGTTCTATTTGAAATCATCATAAATGTCATAGTTAGCTCTTCCAGCTTCATTTGAAGACTTATACTTATATATAATCACAATATAGCTTGAATTTAAATCTTGTAATGTTCAGACTATTTTCATTATAATTAGTTTCATAGTAGATCAACATGAGAGTTTCGCTCATTCAAGCCTGTGAATGTCAAACGTGCCTTGTAGCCTTGTATAAATTCATGTACATGAAAACCCAACCTCGTTTTATTAATGTAAATATTTCGATGACAACAACTTGGAAGTTAAGAATTATACGCAAGACAAATCAATGTAAAAATAAAAGAACCAAATAAATATTACCAAGTGCACTACATTCAGTTGATCACAAAATATTGATCTCTGAAGTATTTAAACTTCTGACTGGGGACCTGTATTATAACTTATTTGGACAGCATCCAACAAGCAAGAGACCTTCACCACATGTCGATATAATGTTGGCCCATTGTCGCAGACGATGGGCCAACATTAAATCAGCATTGGTTGAACGTCTGGCTGTGCTGTCCATGGCGTCCTGGTTGACCACGTAGAAGGCCAGACGGTGGCCGCGGCCTGTTGTTGACAATTATCATCAGGTTGGAGCCGGGCTCTGCGGGGACGGGCCTTCAGCGCCCGTACACCAGAGGCTTCATGACAACTTGCTATATTGGTTTCTTGTATTAATTGACAGCAAGACGGAAAATCAAATTCCTCTGCCAAACACGGTTAGCGCGGGGGCCGGTCTCAGATGTTGGCCGGTAATTGAGAATTTGGCCCCGCGTCCTTTGAGCCGTGGCCCGCCTGCCCGGTTCTGTTGAGGGGCGTCCGCGCTCCCCGGCCGTCATCGCAAATTCATATTCTTGTCAAATTAACCCCCGGCCGCCGAGCCCGCTTCCTCCGGCCACTGAGCCCGGCTTCACCTGCTGCGCACCGCTTACCTCTGCTCCCATGCCGCCTCTGATACATTGTATTTTACATGCTCACTTTATTTAGCCCCCTGTTCCTGGTTATTGATAAGGACAGCTCATATCCACTTCATCTCCTCAAGGACAGACAAGGAGGAGACCCAACCAATGATGGTTCAATGTTGGGCCACCGTCGTAGACGGTGGCCCAGCATTAAACAACATTGGTTCGACGTTCCTTGTTGACTGGGGATGCATTTCCCACCCCCTCCTCCATACATCTAACTGTAAACTCCTTATATGTGATATAATAGAGCGGCCATTTGAACAGATTTATCTAGGATATATCTCTCTCATGTTTTCAATTGTACCATGTTTTCGAACCTGATTTGCTCAATTGATAAGTATGTGTGCATGGAAGATATCAACAAAAGCGACGTGACAAACTGACCAAGTGCGAATATACAATAAGGACAAAGAAGAATTATTGTAAAGACATCACTTTTGTTTTATGTGATCGCAAGTTTATAATGACTATTTTCATTATACTATAGCTCTGTATATTGTTGCATCTACACCTAATGTTCATTTTGAAGATGAAATATTGTACATGTATTTTTGCCTACCATTTGAAAAAAAATACAATGCCTGATGTGTCAAAGCTGACATGTAAATAATTACCTTGAAATATTACCATACGCTATCTAAATTATACATCTGAAATACATCGATAAATCAAGTACACATCGGAGCAAAAAAAATAAATAGTGTAGCTCTTGAACAATGTAGTTACTTGTAGGCCTACTTAGTATTGTATTCGAATCAGTATTTTGTGATGCATGCCATATGTAAGCTATGTAATTATTCATATGATACAGAAAACATGGAACATGTAATTAGGATGGACTTAGTTCAAATCATATTGACTACAGATTATGAAGAAAAAACGTACTATATCCAATAAACACAATACACTGAAACAATGTTGATTTATGTTGGCCCATCGTCTCCGACTCTGGGCCAACATTAAATCAACATTGATTCAGCGTCTCGTGTTTGCTGGGTAGTACATACTTATACAATAAGTGACGCACATGTACTCCATTGACATTTATTTAGGAAAACTATTGACCTGTCAAACCTGATTTGCATGTATCAGATGTGGCTGCGTTTTTTTTTGTTTTGTTTGTCGTTGCTAGTGGCTTGATTCATTTTGCACAAATGTGGTGACATGGGCACTTAAATAGTATACATCTGTCATTGCTGTGTAAATGTAAATAACAGTAACGATTTACTTCAGAAGTAAGCATTACTTCGTATTGCAGCATATTCAAAATACAGTATCGATGCAGATACAGTTCAAGCTCGGTCCTTTTAATTTGTGAGGAGAGCTTGAAACAATAATTGTTGAAAACGTAATGTATATTGAAAAAACCAGTATGACATGTAGACCTCCATTTCTTGCTTAGTTGATTTGCATAATAAGGAGGCGGATAAAGATAATTCGAAAATTATCAGTAGCCCCCCCCCCCCAGAAAAAAATGAATTTTTGTTACACATCGACACGATTGATTGTCGAAATATAATTGAAAGCAAAATATTTTTAAATATTAATTTTATTTATGTAGGATGAGATGTGGCAAATAGGTTCCCATTATGTACGAATTTAAATTTCAAATACTGTTTTTCCATTTCAATTTGCAGTATACATTACAATATGTATATATAATGCATAGATAGAGTGGTGATGAGCAAACACTCTCGACATGTTTCATGTCACATAGATCTTGGACTTGACTTTATAAGTAGTTTGTAATTTGATCTCCAGTTTTATCATACAGTCATATCATTTGGTATTATCGCCCACCTGGTCATACCTGTTCACTGAGCTCACAACGGTATAGAATGTGCATATAAAACCTCCAATATCATAATTATAGTTCTGATATTGTAAATTGTTTTATTATACAATTTTATCATTTCCCTTCGGTGATGTTTATTTACAAACATATGTGACGCAGCATGCCAAAACCAGGCTCTTCTCGAAAATAAAGTTTTTTTTAAAAAATCTACCATCTGATAGCGCTTTATGTTCTGTGCATTTTAAAACAAATTGTGTGAAAATCGGACGAGTATTTCCAAAGATACAGCTCCTCAAAACAAAAAAGTCCAACCGAATTTTCTGGCATAGTACTATTGAGAAAACTGTCTTTAAAGGTAACCGATAAAAATAAGATAACTTGTAAACTTGTACAAGAAATCACAAAATTTGTCAAATTTTTATAGAAGAAAAACAGTTTCATAGAACATAAAAAATGAAATCGGATGGAGCCCAACCCAATTACACATGGTGACATGGGTTGGAGTTGGGCTTAAGAGGGGTGTTACCCCAAGGTCATCTCAAGGTCATCCCAAGGTCATCTCAAGGTCACAGCAAGGTCAAATCAACTAAAAAGAGAAAAATATAGTTTTTTTACCAATTCTGTTAACTTGAAGTGTATGTGATGGTAGAACCCCGCCTAGACCCCAACATGGAGTTATACTGGACATAAACAAGAGGTTAAAGGGGAAATATAGGGGTTGGAGGGGTGATACCCCATTAAATCACCTTGATGTCACCCCTGTCTGAAATGGCATAAGTGGACCAAAAAACACAATGATTGTCATGTTTGGACTAATGGTCGGTACTTTAATTTAATCTGATAAAGCCCAATCCAAATATGCATGATGACATGGGTTGGGGTTGAGCTTCATAGAGCTGTTACCCCAAGGTCATGGCAAGGTCATCTCAAGGTCACATCAAGGTCAAATCAACACAAAGGGGTGAAAATAGCTTATTTTTGCTGTTTTTGTTTAAATTTAGTTCAATTGAGATATCTATGATTGTTGAAACCCAACTAGACACCAACAATGAGTTATACCAAACATACCCTAATAGGTTACAGGGGTGATATAGGGTTTGGAGAGGTTATACCCCAGCAAATCACGCATATGTCACCCCTGTCTGAAATAGCAGAAATTGACCAAATAACAAAACGATTGCCATGTTTAGACCAATGGTAAATACTTCAATTTTATGTGATGAAGTCCAAACCGTGTACACACGTGGTCCAAAGGGTTGAGCTTTATAAAGCTGTTACCCCAAGGTCATGGCAAGGTCATCTCAAGGTCACGGCAAGGTCACAGCAAAGTCAAATCAATACAAAAGTGTTGAATAAAGCATATTTTTGTTGTTTCTGCTCCAATTTTGTTCACTTGAGATGCCCATGATAGCTAAAACCCAGCCGGACCCCAACATGGATGTATACCAAGCATACCCAAGAGGTTACAGGGGTATTTTTGAGTTAAAGAGGTCATACCATAGATTAACCACATGGTTAATCTATGGTCATACCCTGTCAAATCATGCTTATGTCATCCCTGTCTGAAATGGGCCAAATAACAAAATGATGTCCGTGCTTAGACCAATGGTCAATACTTCAATTTCATGTGAAGAAATCCAACCGAAGTACATGGGTTGGGGTTGTACTTCTGAGGGGTGTTACCTCAAGGCCATGGCAAGGTCATCTCAAGGTCACAGCAGGTCAAATCAACACAAAAGAGGGGGAAATAGCATAATTGCGTTGTTTTTGCTACAATTTTGTACACTTGAGATGCCTAAGAAATAGGAAACCCACCTGGACCCTAACATACATATCAAGCATACCCCAAGATGTTAAAAAGGGTAATAAAGGGGTTATAGGGGTAATATCCCATTGAATCACCCTGATGTGCCCCCTGTTTGAAATGGAAGAAAAGGACCAAGTAACACAATAATTGCCTGGTTTAGACTGAGGGTCTTTACTTTAATTTAATACATGTATGTTATGAAGTCCAACCCAAGTAGGCTTACACATGATTAACTGGGTTGGTATTAGGCTTCATGGGTGTTACCCCAAGGTCATGGCAAGGTCATCTCAAGGTAATTTCAAGGTCAAATCCAAGAAAACTGAAAAGTAACATTTGTTAGCATAAAGGTGCACTGATATGCTTATATTATACTGGTGGAAATTTGACCCAGGATAGCGCTAATTTTATTTTTACCAACTTGTGTCTGGCAGGCTACCGCGATCTACAACTTCAAGCGGATAAAATTGCTTATAATTTGAATAAAAATATAGTCCTATGCCAATCAACACACTTGAAAAAAAATCAAAACAACATTACATTTATGAGATAATATTTGTCAATTTAGGTATTTATTGTTGATCACACCAAGGCCACATGAAGGTCACATTTTGCTAAAATATGTTAAGTAGACTTTGGTGTTTTTCTAATGAATTATTCAAGAAACATTTGTACACAAATTAAGAATACAATTATTCAGCATCTGGTTATTCAGTGATTTGAGGTATCAAATGTTTCATTATACACCAGTGACCACAACATTATACTATAGTCTAGCATAGCCCAGAGGATGGACAAGCTTCTCCCCACAATGTCACAGTTGTGTACTTTAACAAATAGTCATATAGCCATCCAAAATTGACCTCATCCATTTCAATGAATTATTCAGGATACAAGTGTACTGAGACTTAGAAGATCTTCCTTCATTCAGCCTCTGATTATTCTGTGATTTGATGTACAAAAAGTTATATCATACGCCAGTGACCACAAAATTATACTATAGTCTGTCCACAATTTTACACTCCTGTGCACTGCAACAAATAGAAGTCATGTACATCTGGTCATCCAAATCGACACCATCCATTCTTTTCTTCTACAATATCTACAACTCCAGGTATCATTTTCTGAAACATACATTACACACAATAATGAAAAGGCTATTACATCCAACATAATAATTTCAGATATTAAAATATTTACCTTTTTTTTAATGCTGAGAAATTCTAATCAGTTGTTAATAGTGATAGTTAATAACTTGTAAATCTGCTGATATAGCTATTTGAAACGAATACTCCAATACTAGCCTGTAACTTTAAGATACAACTGATGATCACACAGGATGAGGATACAAATTTTAAAAATGTACATAGCTAATGTTGAGACTGAACAATTCACTTACTTATCTCACTGAATAAATATATTAAGGTTACAAAGAATGTTGGTTCAATGCTGGTCCGATGTTGTATACAGTGGACCAACATTGATTCAACATCTTGTGTCTGCTGGGATATGACAGAAATACAAATTATGGAACAATATAACTGCATAACATGTATAAAGACCATTATTCTGGTAATGTTTGTAGTGTCTATTTTAAACAAGGGAAGGTCAGTGAATAACAAAAAAATAAGAAATGAAAAAAAAAAAAAGTGATTTGCTTGTTTTTTATATAGTGATTATTTCATGATTCCAACTTGCAGGATATCTCAGACAATTTAACAAGAGAGTATGACAAAAATCTGATATTTTTTGTGGTGGGCTATGAAATGGGAATATGGTTAGGTTTAGAATTGAACCTGCGCTAATGATACTAACCTTACTGTACATATTTAGTGACTTTTTTTGTTTTCTAGTCTGGAATGTCAGATTGCTAGCAGCTGCACATATTTACTATCATGCCATTTTGCAGTGAGAATTTGATCTTTTCTGAACAAAATCACTATATTCTTTGGTACCTGCCAAATGTAAAAACAAAAGACATTTGACATTTTGAACCATCATTTTTATCCACCTGTTAATTCATATCTTATATTATAGGCATACATATTATACAGTAGTCTATATCCTTACAAATCATATGAATTTTAAATACTTTACTTAGCTCAAATGAAATTCATATCATAAATGTGCTATAATAATTTTACTAAAATGTATCTATTAGAATAATGAAGCATTACATGTGACTTAAATTAAATTATATTGTGAAATGACTTACATATTACCGGTAGTGTCTTGCTGTCAGTAGAAATATATTTTATGAATAGGTGAAAGTTTGAGAATTACATGTCTGTTAAAAAAGGTTTAAAACAATAAATACCTAACTAGTCTTCTTCGTCAAATTGAGTCAAGCAAGAGTTGCCAAGATTTAAGGAGCACTTCCAGTGACAATTTCCGCATGCAGCCTCAACTCAATTGAAGTTGCTGTATCAACTTGCAAAGCTGTTTCAACCTGAAAATGATAAGTAGCAAAAAATGAAAAATAGCAAAAAGTAATTTCAAGATAATTTTATTTTATTTATAATTTGCGCACAGTAATCCATATTCAAGTTATGATAAAAGAAATATGTTTTCAAACTGAAAATCAAAAATGGATGTTTTTTTTCAATTTTCATTTTTAGACAAAATCCATCGATAGTAGCCTACTGTTGGACAGACAATGACATGAATGATAAGTCTATAACGTTAGTCTAGACTAGGCTAACATAAATATGATAATTAATTATGCCCAGATACCTATGATACTCGGGTTCATATTAACCAAGGAAGAGTGAATGTATTTCGCTGATGTCTCAGTCAATTCTCAACTAATTTTCATTCAGTAGGCCTAGGGCCTACTATTTTCAGTGATGCAGTGACTACCCTGAGAAAAATGTCAGCAATTATAGGCCTAGGCTAATACTAGTCGCAGCATAACTTCAATGAAAAAAAAAACTTTTAGTCAATAAATATTTTTTAAATATCAAAACACATGGTTCGCGATGAGGTATGAACTATAGTCCAGAAGGCCAACTGGCTTATTATATACTAGAAAAAAAAATCGCACAATATTCAAAGTATCGTTAGTCGCCACATTCATGACTAGAAGTAGAAGTAGAACATTTGAATAAATATTGTGTGAAACGTAGGCATTGGCCTAAAATGTAAAATCTTATAAACATGGTCAGTGCCATTGCCATTGCCCCCCCCCCCCCCCGCATTGGTTGATAGGCCTACTGATAGGTGTAGGCCTAGGCCTAATTGACAGACTCTGAGTGAGAAAACAGCGAAATTCATTCAAACTTGACGTGGTTAGGGCCTAATCACTAGCCTAATAATTATAGCTGATGTGAATCTGAATTCTATTTTCACTCACACTCAGCGTCTCTGAGATAGCAGGGACAGTGTGCCACTGATGTGACTGTCACTGTCAGACTGAGTCTGATTCAGTGAGAGTCACTCGCTCACTGACACTCAATTACTGACGTGACAGTGACACCGGAAAAACTGCAAGTGCGAGCTTTAGAAGTTTAGGCCTTTACAGTCTTTACTAGATATAAATCTTTAGACTGTGTCAGTGTGTTCGATTGTGAGCCAGTGCAGTGGCTGGAATTGTCCGCGAATCAAGTGTCACGGTGACTGTCAGTCAGTGAGTGACTCACTGCCGCTGCGAGCCAGAGTCATCCCCCGACAATTTGGATTTTCAATTTTGGCTTGGCACGGGCGATATTTGAGTGGACTAACGAATGCTTACCTGTGACTGTGTCATTTTTCTCATCGGCAGGATTAGTTTCAGGAAATGTGCATCAACGATGATATATTCTGTTTTCAGGTTCAGCAAGTGAACTTTCAAACACATTTTCTTGTGAAATTACCCAAAACGTGGACGTAGTCCTAGAAATGGCGCGGAAAAAAATGTAACAATCGACCAGTGAACTGTTTCCGGTAGAGTCGTTGTCAGTCATGTCAAAGGTTGCCGGCAAAAATCGTCTTAAAAACCTTCGAATCAGATAAAAAAGGTGGAAATAACTTCAATAATGTGTTAAAAACATATTATTCAACGTCAAAACACTTAATTTGAAAAAAGCATAGACAAAAAATTATTCAGTATTTGGCAGTTTCAAATCAGTTTTACGCAAATCAACACTGTGCGAGAAGCGCCTGGTTTTGCTGTGGCGCGTCACATATATGAGTTAAAATGTCAAATATGAAAAGCCCGATTTTTTTTTTATATATATATATTTCGGGGCACAAAGATGTTGTCTAAGGTAACATACATCGTGAAAAATGTTAAGTTATACTTATGTGTAATTTTCCCTTATTCCCATAACAAAAAGCAGGGAGATTAGCATATTTAAGAAAATCTGCCCTCAAGCAGTATATTATTATTTAGATACATCTTCATGGATGGACATAATTTTAGACATGCATTATGTCAAATTTAATCTAAACAAGTGTGAACCTAAAACAGAAATAATATGTGCAAATAGAACAGTAAGTATTATTGCAGTTGTATGTATTATCATATTGTGGCGGTGTTAACTCTGTGATAGGATGATTTATTGACATGTTGTTAATGACTATAGTCCTTCAGAAATAAAATTTCCACACCCAGTCTCAAAGTCCGGGTGAATTGAAATTACATTATATAAATAACCAGGTCGGTGTATGATTAATGGCAAGTATTGGTCTAATGCTTCTCTCAGTTCTACAAGAAGTAGGCTCTGAATAGTCTACTCATATGTATACTCACTGACCAATAGATGGCTAGATATTACATCACGTGAGAAAATCAAAGTATCTCCTCCCGTCATTTAGTTATTATTGGTGTAGATATACCTGAGGTAGAAGTAAACTACCAAACTGAACGTTTTCATTTTTTTCTAAACAGCGTGTTTAACCAGGGCATACTTATGCATTACATTTAGTTAGATGGTCCTAATAATTACATGATCCTTTGAATCATTTAAAATTATATGGAAAACAATTCAAATTCTGCGTTTATTTGCCGTTTTAAGTATTTGACAGACCAGTGTTGTTGCCGGGCGGGGCTATGACATATACGTGGAAGTTTCTCCTCATTCCCCTGTTAAAGACAGTGTGCTCAGACAAAGAGGCGCAGAATGGCGGCGCGGCGAGGGGGGTCTTTAGGGCGGCAGGGCCAGGGCCGGGGTTGATGGCTTAGGTGGCGATTATTTGCCGGATTAATGCGTGGGAAGGTGTCCAGTGTGAGGCGAGATCCAGAAATCCAGACGCCGCCGATAAAAACTGCCGGCGTTGGATCAATGCCTGGCCAACGCTGGCGGCGTTGGCCAGACATTGACCCAACGCCGGGCCATCATCTCGTGTATACCCCGCACTTCCTCATATACCACATTGATTCACCGTCCCCCCTCTGTCCATCTTGTTCTTGACCAGCCCCACCCCCTCCCGTGTCTTAGCTACCTAGTTCTAGGCGGCATTACGACTAAAACAGATTTCCAGGCAAACTGTCCTCAACACTTCTAGGATTAATGGTCCAGACCCTATGTTAGCCAGAGGCTCTTGGATGGGGGAACGTTTGCGTCATTTTTAGATTTTTTATTGCCGTGCGTGGTTTTATCTGTATGATAATAAAAGTAGAGTTACGAGCAGGCGTTTTATTGAATTAATTAAAAATCATTTCCGACTGATTTGTTATAAATATATACATGTCATGTACATGTGCAATAAGGTTAGGTTTGCAAAATCACATGTAAATATACAAGATATTTACAATCAATTCAATCAAGCTAATCGCCAATGCGGTACCAATGTTGGCTCAATTGAAGCCAACATTGAAGCAACGTTGACTAAGCGTCGCTGTGGTGATGTTTTTTGTCATATTTTGAAAATATACATGACAACTACTTAACCCTTTTACCGCCAAATTATTCAACCTTAATTTTCACCCACTTAAAGTTGTGTCTCGCTGACGCGATCCACAACTTCAAGTGAATGAAAATTATTCAAATTTGACAAAATGGTGGTCAACTCTTTTCAAATCTTGCTGGTTGATGTCACATTGTATCTTTAACATATTTAAAATGTGGTACTTGATGTGTCTATAAAAGAATAAAAACCCAGATATATGCGGCACCGGCGGTTAAAGGGTTAAAATAAAGTTAACTCCAGTTTGTTTTCGGTTTATAAACCACCAACAATCACCGCCTGATTCGGATGGAGATTTGATTTCTAAAACCCCAGGTTCAAGATAAAATCCTCACTTTCCAGTCGCCCATCTCATCTTTCAAAATCTCGCTGGACTGTCAAGATGCCACACCCTGCAGTGTTGATCCCGCAAATAGGAAAGTCAGTCGCCAGGGATGGATTGATGGATGGATTGATGGATGGATGGGTGCATGGATGGAAACACGTCATGATCATCCATCTCAGACATTGTGACAAACACGTCAAACACGTCATGATCATCCATCTCAGACATTGTGACACAGCATTAAAAAAAGATTAAAATGTCGAAAAGATTATTTTCTGTAGCTTAACATTATGATCTGGAAGGAGTTAAAAGGTTCCATCTGCCACTCTATTGAGTGGTAGATATATCCAAGTAGACACAAAACGTTGAATCAATGTTGGTTTAACGTTGGGCCAGCGTCGTAGACGGTGGACCAACGTTAATAATTATTGTGTTATATCCAAAAATATTTTTTTATGTATTCTTATTATAATAATCTGTTAAATATATAATTATGATCACAACTGGCTGTATCAATTTTGCTATATCCAAAAATAAATTTGTGTTTTTTTGTCAACCACAATGACGATGGCATTGGCACAATGGCAACAAATATTAATCTGTACGGTAAATCTAAATTGAATGTTGGATAATACTCTCGCGGTTCATTCAAAATTTAACAACCATAATTTTGGTTGATCATAAAATGTTAATAATCAAGTGTATACATTATAGGCATGCAAAGTAAGACAGGGTATAATATATACAAAGTGACATTAACCTAATCATACTCAAATAGGAATCTTAAAAATAGAAAGTGAACCATATTCGGGAATATAGAAGATCTTGATGTAATGTCAATATCTTCAAGATGGACTACATATCATGTGTCCCCTTTTTTGAGGCGTGTAATAGAAATCCCACACATTGCAAATGGGGTGGTCAGTGAGAATCTGCGCATACACTTGTAGTTTGAGAGAAGATAACGCGCTCTACACGGTGCGAGTTTCATCCCGAGGGTGAGTGATTTTGTCCAGTCGATGGCGTTTCTGGTGAGAGAAGCACTCCAGGCAGGGCATTGCAGGCAGTCTCAGACTGCCTGCAATGCCCTGCCTGGAGTGCCAGAACGAGCAACTAAACGCTCGGCAGTCCAGGATCCCGGCTCTCCCGCGATGACAGATCCCGGCAGAAGGGCCGGCCGGATCCTCTCGAAATCGCCAGTGCCGGGAGCTCATCTTCAATCCCGACTGTTGATCTCGTTGCCGTCTTGATGTGATCCAGATTGGCTTACAGTCCGAAGGTGTGAGGATTGACAGTTAGACACGGATCGTCTTGTATTCCCTGGATCCCTATCAGAGTATGGACAGATATATCCGGAGTTATGTTATTCTTGCCGGCACATAATAACTGTACAATGCATGACAAAATGTAAATGTACATGTACAGCTGCATGACATATTTCGTAATATCATCCACCGAGTTAGATGCAAAATTATGGGCGCTGTTTTAATATAGCTGTATTAACTACATTGCTTAGATACATCCGGATGCATGTAACTGTATACCGGTAGAAAATAATTTATATTCAATAGCAATAAATTAAATCGGTGTAGCTTGCATGACAATCTGAGCATACACACATATGCTATGACTAATTATTTATTGCTGTGAAAATTGAAACAACGTTGCTATTTTCCACCGCTTTCAAATACATTTGTTTTATATTTAATCTATAGAAAATGCCTTCCTGATACTTATCATTGATTTTCACTTAGAGTAGTCACATATCTTATAATATAAATCATCAATTTATATATTGTCATTTAATTGACGACGTATATTAACATACATGAGAGGCAGCTGGGCACTTCAGCTCCAAATCGAACTAATTCAAAGAAACAATTTATGCCATTTATGTGCTATAGAAATGGGAAGTGTATTTGTGCTTAACTATACAAAGAACCGTACTTATGATACACTATATAAAAACGTCAAGCACAACCTGATGAGACAACTCAATCACTAACAGGTGGTGAGCGAGGCATTCTGCTTTCTCATCATTTCAATCCTTAATCATTACGAAAGACTATCCTGTAATATTACGAGACACTATTATTATAGGCCAATACATAAAATTATATCAGACGGTCAACTATTCATTACTGGACTTCAGAAATCGACATTGCAACACCACTTTCGATTCCCCGACCAGTCATCAACATTCACAGCCTGTGATACTTCAGAAACTCATACATCTATTTTATCCTATTCGTAATTCAACCGCAAAATCTCCAGATAAAACTCTCCCGTTCTACACAGGAAAAATCACATTAAATGACCATAACCTGATAACGACTCCGTGCGCTGCAAACTGTGTTTAACGATATATTATGTCTGTGTTTTAATTATATAGTTTATCATTATATGCAGCTACAATCAGAATTTGTACCCAGTACCAAACGAGAATTGCTGCAGCAATTCTCATTTTATTGCTGTGGAGTCCCGGGGACTTCGTGGTCAGCGGAGTCCTGGTGGATAGGAATGAGCAGCAGGACGTGACTGACCTCTGGTGAGGGACTGGTAAGTGCATCTCTTTCGGCTGACCAGCGAACTGGATGTAGCTCAGAATATGGAGCCATAATCAAATGCCTCATTACGCGAATGTGATATTGTTTTATCACTTTATTACGTGAAAGATAATATGTTATATTAAAAATGTTAAAACATACCTTTATCTTTCGGTGAATGGAACATGACCATTTAATAATTATGTTAGTTGTTGAAGGATTATTTATTATTTTGGTTACTTTATTTGATAAATTATTATAAATATTATAAATTATTAGAAAATTATAAACGTGATACAATAATAGTGTTGTAATTTCAGAATCACATCGCTAGTACGATAACAGACGAAATGTCTCATTGGCTCATAAAATAAGATTCTCGTACCATTTCTAAATGAGCTATTTTTTTATTTGGTGTGTTTCGAATGCATATTAAACGTAACTTTTTAAGAAACATGACTGTGGGAATGTGCTATCATTGCTGTACATGATAGTGTCAGTTATAAATGTGTATATTTCTAATGTCCTTTTTTTATGTATGCAAAATATGCTATATGATTCAATCGAACATAAACTGCTACATAATACTGCAACAAAACATTTTTCAAAGCTAAATGCAGTCTTTTATAAATGGTAACATCAGATATACACGGTATCGTAAATTTATAGAAATTTACAGTATTCTAGCCCACAACAACAGAAGGATACGCGGGGGGGGGGGGGCAAATAAGATATTTACATAACTAAATTAATCATTTGATCCCACTTCAATGTACAATTCCCGGTGGCAACAATCTATTAATAGCTCCAGGCCTGTGACACCTGCACCAAAATTAAGGGAAACGCACGAATGTTGTCCATAGTAGATGATAATTAGGATAATTTACCAAACTCTATCGTATATGTGTGAAACCAAATATTGTTGTACCTTTGTGATTTTTAAAACAACTGTTTGTGGCATGTGTTTATACTAGTCCAACGCTGTGTCAACGCTGTGCCAACGTCAACGACGTTGTCACAGCGTTGGCACAGTGCCGGACCAGGACCTGCCTCATTGCTGGGCGGACATCCCCATCTGGTGTGTGGAGGTTTATCACAGCTATACGATGACGTAACACTCCCTCTAGGACAAATGAACTCGATCCTGATGCCACAACTGTCATAATCCCTTACGCAACACGTCCCGTTACATCCCGGGATCCAGACGTAAATTTTCGTGTTTCCCGATATCTATATTTTTGCGAAACTATCAAAATTACTCGCTTTTCTGATTCTTAACCTTTAAACCGCTAAGCACGACAATAGTCGTTTTAAATTTGTTTTATTAGCTGATCGAATCAGTATTATTGGGGATGAAATGAGTGTTTAACTATCAAGATTTGCTAATGCTCGGGCTCAAATCAAACAATTATGGATACTTTTAACTCACTTTAAGTTGTGGGTCGCGGTAGCGACACACAGCTTAAAGTTGGTTAAAATTAAAATAATTTAATTTAGCGCTTTAAGGGTTAATTTTGAGCTGAGAACTGATTACATTCACTATAGCCTTTCAGGTTTAAAGGGTTTACACATGTAAATGTTAATTGATGGAGATCCGGAGTTCAGAAGGTCCTTAGTTTCGCGGAACAGGAACCCTCACAAATATTTATCTAAACTCGCTAGCTGATAGTTATTCACAGAGTGGTCTGGTCAAATATATCCCACAGATTCATTGGTTTTCTTCAATTTTTGCACATCCACACGATTTAAATAAGAAAAAAATAAAATTCTTTATTCTTGGGATATAATGAAGCATCGCAAAAACTGATCACATCCTGTTTTATTTTGCTCGCTTCAAATTCAGTTGTGTACATTAGTGACGGTGTATCATTTGAAATCTGGAAAAAGTGACTCACAATTCATATTTTTAAATTCATTTACGTACCAATATGTTTCCCAGGGTTATTTGGTCATATTATTTGAGTACCGTTTTGTGTGAACATGTGATACTTAGTCAATTAGTAACATGCGGGGGTGCATCAACACTCTGCACATACTTACATATATACTCATGACGTTGGTTTAACTTTGCCTTAATGTTGTACTAAAATTGTTTCGTGTTAATCCAGTAATATAAGTGGTTATTATGCGTAGAACTAAAATTGATTGAATTGTGTTTTGTTTGCATTGCGTTATGCCCCATGTCATCATTGTTATTATGGACATTTTACATTACCTTTGTGCATTGCAATGTAGCATGTCGTTTTATGTCTTCGGTTAAAATTCAAAACTTCAATCTACACATCACCAGAATATACATAACAGAGACGAGACATTAAACCTACATTGGATCAATGTATCGTTTTCGCAGGGTGGTGGGGGGGGGGGGGGGAGTGTACGGCGCTGCATTGTGGTTTACAAAAAATGAGTAGAGCAAAACATGAATAGTATAAACCATGCATCTCCTATACAGAATACAAGTGGAGGAACTATATGCCACGGAATGTTTATAATTATCTTTGATACTCAGTCCTAGCTTCCTCTCGAGCAGTACTTGCCTTCAAGGTCCCGGATGTTTATGTATATGGTTCTTGACAATAACAATACGATATTAGCCACCGAATGTGTCAAAAGTAGATTGACAAACCAATTGACTTACAACGGCGCACACAAGTCTACAATTGGGATAATATAAACAGCTCGATTGTACAAAATATTTCAAAATAATCAGTTATCATACAGCACAGGCTCTCTAAACGCTTGATATAGGTACGCCTATTCATATGAATACAGACGTTAACACAGATAGGTTATATTATTGAAACAAACGATGCAAATGATAGAATAAATCTTTTGTTTTCATTGGAACGGTATTTGTTAAAAAATATTTTCTCCTCAGCCAGTCCATATAGTTGCCAGACAGTAAGACAGTGAGACAGTAAGAGTAGTTTATTAATAAGATCTGTATATGTACAATATGTTGACCCGCGTGAAAAAAATAACGTTTTAAACAGATTCTCATGTCTTCGTTGTGTACTGAAAATACATGTAGATGTACATTTATATGATGCTAAAAAACTAAATAGCACGAATGAATTATTTTGTAAGATTTATGAGTGTTTTAACTCGACTTAAAGGTAGAATTTCTGAATAGATAAATACATAAATACACGAGGGAATGAATGAATGAATGAATGAATGAATGAATGAATGAATGAATGAATAAATGAATGAATGAATGAATGAATGAATGAATGAATGAATGAATGAATGAATGAATGAATAAATGAATGAATGAATGAATGAAGAATGAATGAATGAATGAATGAATGAATGAAGAAATGAATGAATGAATGAATGAATGAATGAATGAATGAATGAATGAATGAATTAATTAATTAATTAATTAATTAATTAATTCATTCATTCATTCATTCATTCATTCATTCATTATTACACAACCTATTTTTATTCATTCATTCGTTTATTAAATAATTAATTATTTAATGAATGAATGAATGAATGAATGAATGAATGAATGAATGAATGAATGAATGAATGAATGAATGAATGAATGAATGAATGAATGAATTAATTAATTAATTAATTAATTAATTCATTCATTCATTCATTCATTCATTCATTCATTCATTCATTCATTCATTCATTCATTCATTCATTCATTCATTCATTCATTCATTCATTCATTCATTCATTCATTCATTAAATAATTAATTATTTAATAAACGAATGAATGAATAAAAATACGACACGCTATCTGCTAGGCGTCGAAATTTTGCAGTAAAAAGCATAAGATGTAATGTATACCACCCGATTTTTCATTACGGATTATGATTTGATGAATAATTTAATATTTACCATATTTTATTACTATTAGCTACCAGTGACAAATCTTAAAAATTAATATGTATATGGTTTTACAGTGTGATCATTTAGGCTAGGACATAACTTATTTATGCTGAACGGCAATACCCCTTTCAGCGCGGGGACCGTTTTTAGACGTGAGAATCTGACATATATAGACGCAAATTCTGACGTCTAAAATCGATCCTCGCACTGAAAGAGTGAAATATTTATAATGGCAGTATAGGTCCATAATATAGATATTCAAATGAAACGGAAAAGGCTAAATAAAACATTCATGATGATTTCAAATTAAAAAAAAACCTTTTGCATCTTGGTGTATTTAAAAATATTTCAGCGCTTTAAGGACGTCCAGTTTTTATCCTGCCCAATTAATTCAATAAATTTTTCAACCACTGAGGTTGTGTATCGCGGTAGGGTTTAATACTCATATTTGTTTAATTTGAGACCAAATATTAACAAATCTAGGTGTTTAAATAGTCATTTCACTCCCAATAACTATTGGTTAATAAAACGGATTGAAAACGACTTTTCTGCCGTGGAAATTCAAAAGGCAGTATCTGCTTACTTTACAAGTGAGCAGATACTGCCTTTTGGCTTTGTAGAGCAGTATTGCCGTGATTAGCAAGCAAAGAGTTAATATAGGACTATAACCCACAGTGACAATCACATGCTATATTCCAGATGGCCGTTTTGAAAACACACATGCATGAGATCTGGGGCAATCGTTTTGAGAATAACGGCCCTGTGGTCCTCAAATTCGATACAAAACTGAGGAAAAACTGAATACGCTTGTGGCTTGAATCTCCTGAAGCCGCTGAAGGATGCAAATTACCGCGGATTTCATCGACAGATAACGTCATCAACGCTGTGTCGCAAATACAGGGCGCATGGCTGAACCAATTCAGATTGTATTACAACAGATGAATAACCAGCGATAAGCAAAGTAAGATGCATTTGAAATCGGGACAGGCTCCATTAGTTAAGTTGGTGTGGTTCCCCTAGAACCGCAACGATTTGTTTATAGTTACAGTTATGTTTCAAATTAACCAGTTATGTTCTTAGAACCGATTAGAGATTTCTGAGACTAATTCTAATTTGAACGTTAAAAATTTTAATTTAATTTGATTGTATCTGCTAATATCTTTTTAGTACATGTAAATGTATACAGACTTTTTTAAATGATATTTTATTTTATATTATTTTATTTTATATTTTATGTAATATTACTATTTAATATGTTTTAGTACATGTAAATGTATGTTATTTTGCCGATGCAATGTTAATTGTTGTGCAAATAAATTTGATTTGATTCCATTTTAATTTTTGATTTTGCAATTATAATTTTTCAGCCACATAAAATTGTGTCTCACTAAAGCGTAACACGACTTAAACTGGGTGAAAAACATTTTTTTTAAATTTAATTCTTCAATCGATATTGCTATCCCTAAGAGTTATGTCTACTTAAAACTGCTTCAAGTGCGGCTAACATGGCTAACAACATTTTATTACAATTTAAAAACTATAAATGTTTCAGACTATGTACACAAAATGACACAAAGAAATACCAATGATGAATTTGCATTGTATTTCAATTTGTAAAATTGTTCTCCCAAATTAAGGGAATGTTGAGGACAACCAAATGTGTGGATAACACAATAGGCGTAGGGCGTTACCTAGGATTACACCCTTATCCGCTGAGTTCCATTATCTTCCGCATGTCAAAATTATCACACCTATTATATCAAGGCTTAAACTAGCTCTTGCGAATAGATGTTTTCTTTCCAGTTAAAATGTAATACGCTAATTCAGTGTTGTCTAGAAGCCGGGCCAGCATCTCGATGCTGGCCCAGCCTTGATACAGCACTGGGTAAACGTCTGACGCCCTTGTCTTATCACTGAACACGTCAGTGGGAGATACGCCCTCTGATGAGTGGCGCGGGATGAGATGCTAAGATGACGTCATATTACACCAATAACGGTGCCTCTCAGACGGGGGCGGACGGGTCAAGCTGCGTTTTAAAAACACATCGTCTCCTATCAAGAGAAACTCCCCCGTGGGCAATCCCTGGCCACGTCATCGCTCCTTATACCACCCAGGGGGACAACGGAATTAATTTCAAACATTCACCGCTAATTAGTATTATATGGCTGGATATGATTTTGACAGAGCCCTTGGCCCCAGTGCTCCAGATGAGACCGGGCGAGAGGGACGGGGTGCAAATTAATTAGGGAGTGCCACAGAGCCAGGGATTTGGGCGACAGAGAAATGCGGAGTGTCGAAATCCCCGAGAATTACGTGGCGGTGTTAAGGGGTGTACCTTCTGTCGCGGCGGTGTCATCGTGGTTATTTTAACGCTGGCTCACTATTCACGATATGTAGAACAGCATAACACTGTCAACTATCTGGTTACAATCTTCATGATTATAGGAGATGGAAATAAAAAAACACGTCTAATCCCGCAACGTAGAAATGAGATATCACAACCGCTAAGCCACACAAAGTCGATCTTTAAGATAAATAAATCTGCATTGTAGGCAGTCAAATAATTAAAATTAC
This sequence comes from Flabesymbios commensalis, assembly GCA_964017125.1. Classification (NCBI taxonomy): domain Eukaryota; kingdom Metazoa; phylum Annelida; class Polychaeta; order Terebellida; family Flabelligeridae; genus Flabesymbios; species Flabesymbios commensalis. Next base: position 46,704,007 of record OZ024909.1, on the reverse strand, counting down.
ACATTAATAATATTGTATCTATTAGTTTCTGAAGTGCAATGTTTGGTTCGGTTGAAACACGATACTATTTGTCACTATCAAATGAATGACTTTATGTTAAAACCTCTCATCTGAGCAGATCTAGTATATGGATAATTTAAAATCATGTGATGATCATCGGAGAATGCATGTGCCAAATCATCTTTGAAGATTAAATTTGTAAATTTGTCAAATCAATGTAAGAAAACCCGATGCTTTTCTGCCATGTGGAAAATGTGTTCAATGGATAGTGACTGCATGCTTTTCAAGTGAGCAGTTACTGCTGTTTGTCTCGGAAAAGGAAAGATAGAGACGTAGTGGTCTCCAATCGCCACAGAGGTTTACCCCCATGGCAGAAGACTGTTCTGTCCTACAAAGCCTAACAGTTGTAACCGCTTACTTTTCAAATAAGCAGCTACAGCTTTTTGCCTTTGAATCGCAGAGCTCATACCAAATCTGATGAGGGGGGGGGGGGGGAGTCCAGAAGCTGGCAATCAATTTTATGTATATGTAGGAGAGGAAAGACGAGAGACCTCGTCATTAAGAAAGGTCAGCTGAGCTAAATTGGCCCAGAGGTCTCCTGAGGCTGAGCGCCAAAACTCACCCCGGCCTCATCTGCATATCTGTGAGACCGTCTATGTCCCTGATGAGGCCTGATTAATGTGGTCATCATACATGTCCACAGCACCAATGAAATGCCCACTAAAATGCTTTAGAAAGACAGTAATGCCCATTTGAATATGTACATTGGTAGTTTAATGGCTTATGAAGGCTTTTCCGTCCCTAGCAGATACTGTTTGATCGCTTGTTTTATGAGATCCCAATGACTCTGCTTCAGTGATTCGCCAATTTCTAGGCAATTAAGATGAATAGTACTTCCGCTTTGTAGAAAACCCGAGAAACCAGAAAAAACATTTTCTTCGCCGGAAAAGGGACATAGGGATGCAGGGAAGCTGTACACCGAATGCAACAAATGAGTTTGCTATAACTTGCGGACACTCATGCTAATATGAACAATCATTTCCATATTTTAATATAATTATGTCTATCAGAAATTTAAAAAAAAACATGAATCTTGTTTAGAGCGCATTATAAAGAAAACTTGAACAAAAAACTGGCAGTTATTTGTTTACCATGTGACTTTCTTGATAATCTTGTTCCCAAAGGAACTTTCTCTGTACATTGAATAGTTCTGGAAGATCTTTAATAGTTTCACTTGCCCTGAGCTATGCCCCGTCAATATCAGCTCAAGGAAACTAGTTTTAAGATGATTAAGACAACGTAGAAGAACCACACACGCACTTCTCATAATGTAAACATTTTAACAAAATACCAAGAACTCTTGCAGTAATGGTATCCAGTTGTATACATAATGTGAAATATCTATAATAGAAATTCCGTTTCATTTGT
>OZ024909.1:46565079-46697579 GCA_964017125.1 Flabesymbios commensalis | reverse complement strand
AGGCGAGCACTTGACACTGTCATTTTATCAATTTTACGTTGATTTAAGTTTAAGACCCCCAAATATCAAGGTGCCGTAAATGATAAAATTTAACTCTTAGGCCACTTTTATACAGAAGTGAAATTTGGTGGTTAATTTAGCAGCTTTTTAATTATGATATTTATTACAGGGGTGGGGACGTAGCCAAACACCGTGGCTACGTCTGTCTGATATTGGACGCTTTTTAATTTACCTGTAGAATTGATACATGTTAGCAGATTTCTGATGTTAGTTAATCTAATAGGTGTTATGAAACAATGCTTATATTAAGCAGTATCGACTTCCACATTGAAATGGTTCAAGACTTATCAACTAACTATACATTTCATCTTCTGGTCAGTAGAACTTTTCATTTGTATGTTATTTCAACTCCCCGAGTAGTGAGCATACCTTGCATCCATGACAGCGCTGGGAATCCATCCATCACATTGTCATCTCTGTCCTAGATATAGGAGCTCTACATTCTTAGCTTAGCCAAGGCTTTTTCCACAGCTAAGAATGAAGATCTCCGAGGGTTTTAAATATACTTAAAACACATCTGACCATGAGGATCCCTCATAATAAAAATATCGGTCACACCTGACTGATTATAGCACCATAGGCCTTCCATGATATTTGGTATGTACGTGATCAACAATAACTCTCCATTTCCGGCTTAGAATGTAGTGGTCGAACAAAGCAAATAATGTAGTGGTGTGTTTTAACAGGTACTCATTTACACCTGAGGATGGATGAAGCCTAAAGACAAAACATCGTATTCTCATAGAAGTTACGATATATCGTAGGCTTCGGATTGGTAGAGATGACCATCGATATATCGTAACGATATATCGTAACTTGTACGAAATACGGTCCCAGTTTCGCAAAGGTGTAGGGAAAAAAATGATAATTATTGTCTAAAGATCTAGTTGCACCAAGCCAGTATTGAATCGCTGGGCAGACGGCAGCTATACCAAAGCATCATCCTCCACCACTATGCCACGCTCCTCTCATAAACACGGTGCATTGGCCCTGACGACTTAATGGCGGGTGGCTTTCTGTGACATAGTCCCAACAATGAACCAACGTTAATGTGTCGTTTGTGCTGGGATGGTTTTCGTCATGTTCAGTGTCATCTCATGTGCAGTGAGTATGTTTAGAGAGCGTTTCCTAAAGTTATCTAAACATAGGCCTACTTATGTAAGATATTAAAACGTTATCTTTAAAGAGTCATTCATTTAAGATCATAATATCAGCTACTTTCTTGCTTGGGAATCTTTCCAGAGCTTCTGTGATTATGCATATGTTATTGTAAAGTAGTATCATGTTTATTGAAAATTATTGGTATATTATCTATTTTATAATGTAGCATTGGATAACAGTAATGTTGCAATATATATTTTACAGCGTATCGAATAATTATTTATCCTTAGAGGTGGTGACAACATATCGATACTATCGATAAATAGGCTCTACACATTTAAATAATTTTTGGGACTAAAGCTTTTTTAGCTTGTAGCTTTCCAGAGCTTCTATATGCATGTATTACTGCAAAATGGTAAAATGTTTATTGATAAAAATTGGTTCAACACCTATAAAAATTCTGTATTTTATAATATAGAATTTAGCATGATTAGATAACAGTTGTAATATCTTACAGCAGTATCGATAGATAATCTCAATATACAAATATTGAATCATTTTTAGGACAGAAGCTTTTTGGAATATGCGCGTTGTTTTGAGGTTTTGTTATACAGTAATATTTACCCCCTATCTGGTGCACACACACACACACACATATATATTATAATAGCTTCCACATGAGGGCGGCATAGTAACGTACGCGTTTGGTCATCCACTCAGCCCTTTATCTGGATAAATAGGTCCAAGACATGCAACAGGTCGTCCGCCACAAACTGAACGGCATTATCGCATGTCCTTTGATACTTGAAAGTAAATGTTGTTTTTTCTTCTCGGTCTTCTGATGTCCGGGTGATACATTTTATCATCCCTAACTTTCAAATAAGCTGTGTAGTTTTCACTAATATAAATCCATGATCGCTGTGTATTGACTTGACTGGTTAAGAACTGCTTTAGTTGAAATTTAATGAACATAAACATATACATCTGTTCATACGATTTTGAGTGGATATTTCGCATACATTCAGAAGAGTTTGACTCGGGATTTAAACTTTCCTATTCGGAGTTCTCGAAATAAGAATGAAACTAATTTAATTAATTATCTTTGTTCGATTAAACCGGTGTCTTTTTTACAGTAAAATACGTTTAACTACAAACAAAGCATTTCAAAACAAATAAATTATAAATCAAGGTTTGATATAACGTGTGGTGCGACTTATGCACCAACTTGCTCACTATGTATAGGTAAAAAGATCTTAAATCAGATTAAAATGATGCATATAATTTACCTCTACCTTTAAAGTCTTAGACAGATCTCTAACAATTTTTAACGTATTTGTTCGTATTTTTCAAGGAAGGAAATTTAAATGAGAAATGTGATTTAATTTTGTTAGATTGTCATATGTTTTAATTTAAAGTGGATAACAAAATGTATTCTATATCTCCAAGGATAAATCAGTATAAACGCTAAATCATGCAAACTGAACGACAAGTAATTTTCTATGACGCAATACATTAACCTTCTAATTGTGATTTCGGCTTCACTTTGCTTCACTTTGGTAGGTCGTTTTAAACTTCGTTTGGGTGGAGACAACTTATTAGCTCAAGACATATATTTACATATATTTGTTTTATTTTATTATCAGGCATGTTTCATATACTATGCGACAATGGCAGATTAAAAGTTAAGTTAATATTCTTTGTACACAAGTATTGTACTCAAATCCAATTTAAATAATACCTAAATGACGAGATATTAGTGATCGTCTATTAGTCAGAGGTACAATACCTAGCAACGTAGAAGTTACGATATATCATAGGTTTCGGATTGATCGAGATGGCCATCTCGACCAATCAGAAGCCTACGATATATCGTAACTTGTACGAGAATACGGGTCCTTCACTCTTTGTTCTAAATAGCAAGTTTGATCCTAAATCTTACTTTCTCTCTCTGACTGACAGCGTTTATTTGCCGGTTCAGTTCTGAAAAATAATAAGATTTGCTATGAAGACAAAAACACAAGGGAGGAGATTTATTCTGTGGAGCTTTTGGGTAAATATTATGAGTGTTTTTTTGGAAACGCTCAGTAGATAAAGAATAGCTTTGTTTCACAAACACGGCGGCCTGGCTTCGGTCCACAACTTGAGAGGCTATGGCACGGTATTCAACACTCTTGGTCTGTTGATAGCCATGAGTTATTTCGCCATTTCAGCGTCAATAACCAACATAATAATCATTACTTAGTTATGTTTGCACAATATAAAATAAATTCCGGATAGTGAAATATGCGTTTTGATCAACGAAAACAATCAGCAATGAACTGTATATAAAGAAAAAATAGTATACACTAGTACTTTTCAGCGTTTGACGCTGTGAGTCGCAGTGGCGACACATAACTTTGGGGGGGGGGTCAAGTTTGAATTAGATAACTTTGAGACAACGTTTAAGATTGACATTTCTTTTCAGGTGTCTTCTATTTAACGTACGTTAAGATATCTGTTGAACATGTATATTTATCCATTCTGCGTCTCAGTTGATGTATTCTCAAGTACTTTAAGACCTTTTCAGCGTAATCCGTCATCGATGGGCGCATATTTCTCTTTACAAGCCATCCGCAGCAAACACAGGAATTCGACCCAATCCTGTGTTAATGTTGGGCCAACGTCTAAGACGGTGTGCCAACATTAACACAACATTGGGTCGACGTCCTGTGTTTGCTGGATCGACCCTTGTCCTGCTAAACCGTCAATTTTATTCAATTGACCTCGTTGTAGAATTGTTTATGAAATATTCAGTTTCAAATGACAAAGGATATTTCCATTTATGAATAATATAATAGACTATGCATTATTCAATTATCCGATTAATTGAGCATGTACGACACATTATTTTATAAATGTCATTGGCATATTCATTCTAGGTTTTGAAACTTGGTTGAAGAAAACGTATAATATATACGAGCTTATAGCATGACAAGGGTAAACGCGTAACACGTGCACGGAATGGACTATTAATGTGGAACATCACAAAGTACCCGACTGAACCTAAAATTATAGGGAGAAAACATTTCAAGACAACATAAAACAAGAGAAAAAATAAGTGACTTCTGAGATATTTAGTTGGAGGTGTTGAACCAAAGACAGGCACCCGGCAAATACCAAACGTTCACCCAATGTTGGTTAAATGTCGGGCCGACGTCGCAGATAGGATTCAGTCAGCGTTTCGGGGCTGTAGGGTAAATGAAAAAGTCAGCAATCAACTGTATATAATATTATGGTTTACCACGAAATGTGGAACCGGAAAACGCTTTCTAATGCTGGGTTACCATCCCAGATGTTGGCCCAGAATCCAGCCAGCATTGGACCACTGACTCATATTAGCTGGATTCATAAGATAAGAAGTCTTTGTAAAGGGATCTTGTATATCTAAAAAAAGACTGGCGATAATATAAATTATGATATGTGAGCCAGTTTTCTTGAATCTCTCTGTGGGTAGAGTATCTGTATACAATTAGCAAGCCGATACATGACACTATTGTAAATATGTAATGCCAGTTTTATGAATTGTTGTTCACTAGTTTTCATTGTGTATGACGTGTGATGATAAGACCTAAAGATTCAGAAATAAAAAAACACTCATGGACGTGATAAAGCGAATGTAGAGGGAAATAACTCCTTATGCTGAATAAAATACCAACACATGCCAATTTGTTTCTTCATTGTTTATTTTTTAATTAAAACATTGGTAGTTTTGCATATTCTTGCTCTTTTTGTTCTGCTTGTTCTTCTTATTCTTGTTCTTGTTCTTCTTGTTCTTGTTCTTGTTCTTGTTCTTCTTGTTCTTCTTGTTCTTTGTCTTGTTCTTGTTCTTGTTCTTGTTCTTGTTCGTGTTCCTGTTCTTGTCCTTCTTGTTCTTTTTCATTCTTGTTCCTGTTCTACTGCATCTTCTTGTTCTTGTTCTTGTACTTCTGCTTCTTCTTGCTTCTTCTTATTCTTGTTCTTCTAGTTCTTGTTCTTGTTCATCTTGTTCTTGTTCTCTTGTTTTTGTTCTTGTTATTTTTCTTCTTGTTCTTGCTCTTGTTCTTGTTCTTGTTCTTCTTCGTCTTCGATCGTTTTCTTGCTTCTTCTTGTTCTTCTACTTCTCCTTATTTTTGTTCTTGTTCTTCTTGGTCTTGTTCTTCTTGTTGTTCTTTTGTTCTTGTTCTTCTTGTTTTTATTCTTCTTCATCTTCGTGCTCTTGTTATTCTTGTTCTTGTTTTTCTTGTTTTCATTCGTTTTCTTCTTCATGTTGTTGTTGTTGCTGTTGTTTTTGTTGTTGTTGTTCTTCTTCTTCTTCTTCTTGTTGTTCTTGTTGTTGTTCTTCTTCTTCTTCTTCTTCTTCTTCTTCGTGTTATGTTCTTCTTGTTCATCTTGTTTTTCTTGTTCTTCTTCTTCTTCTTCTTCTTCTTCTTCTTCTTCTTCTTCTTCTTCTTCTTCTTCTTCTTCTTCTTCGTGTTATGTTCTTCTTGTTCTTGTTCTTCTTGTTCTTCTTGTTCATCTTGTTCTTCTTGTTCTTGTTCTTCTTGTTCTTGTTCGTCTTGTTCTTGTTCATCTTATCCTTCTTGTTCTTCTTGTTCTTCTTGTTCCTCTTGTTGTTGTTGTTGTTGTTGTTGCTGTTGTTGTTGTTGTTGTTGTTGTTGTTGTTCTTCTTCTTCTTCTTCTTCTTCTTCTTCTTCTTCTTCTTCTTCTTCTTCTTCTTCTTCTTCTTCTTCTTCTTCTTCTTCTTCTTCATATTTTTTTGTTCTTCTTCTTCTTCTTTTCTTGTGTCCTGGTATGGTACATGTATGTGTTCAATGAATGTTTTAAAATTCGCCATGTCTCGATTTGATAATGATACACTACCAATCAGCAATGCGCCCCTGTGGAAAAGATAGAAGAACCACGCAGTACCTTGATTTGATTGAGAGCTGTATATTCCCGTCACACCCTGTCTCTTTTCTCATCTAGTCACACCCAGCGGAGGGTGTGCAATCTAATTCACCGTCCGACTGAGCCATAGTTACAATAGATGTCCGGCGTAAAGGGCAAGCTTTTATCTGCGTAAACAAAGTGATTTGTCTTGGAAAACGTCAAATATTGCAGTCCGGAATAGGGGATTGAATCGTCATTTTACCGAACAGTCATCTGCCCTTGGCAAACCACATCTCATTCTGGTGCGAGGCATAAGCTGACCTAGATGTTAGGCATCTGATTGGTCGAGATGGATCTCGACCAATGAGATGCCTGACATCTAGGTCGACCTTCTTGAGAACACAGATCCAGTGGAAATAGAGTGGGAGTCTGTCTCCATGGACCAATTTCAGGGAGGTGATCATGTCAGGGTTAAAGGGATGCGTCTACCAAGGATCCGTGTTAGGACCCCCCTCCCCCATGCATACAAATGGCCGTTAAATAAACGAATTGTGTCTTTTATGCATAACATTTTTTTCTCGTTGGTCATAATTGATTCATATTGCATCATGGAGTATTTTTTGCATCAACGAAAGAGTGGTTCAGCCTGTCACATGACGTGGTCAGCCAATCACCTCCGTCATTCAGTTGTTATTTAAATAGGGGGTGGAATACCATACTTGGGACGAAATTTCTGGGAATTGTGTCTGACTCAACTTGCTGTCATTATCTTGTAACTAATTGTAGATAGTTAATGATTAGATCTCTGGGATTAAAAAGTACATTCTAATAAATAATGATGTCAATATTTGTTAAATTGTATTATAAATTGCCTTGTATCTTAGCCGACTGGTACTTCACATGTATTAGGAGATCAATATCAGTACATCAGCGCGTATTATTGATCTTCTTTATAGAATTGTTGAGATGGGGCGCCAGATATACGGTGAACGTATTCAAATGAGGTATCTGGCGTCTATGACTGCAGCGACAGCGACAAGACTGGATGGTCAGCGATGCGGGATGGTCAAGCAGTAAGTCTGCCCGACTCTCATCCGTAATGGCTGGTGCAAGATGCTGATCCGATGCCGGGTGAAAGCTGGGCCAACGTCTGCGACGTTGTCCCAGCTTTCACCCGGCATCGGCTTCTTTTCCCGGGTAATGACCGCAACTCGGACATTGTGTATGGGGCGCACGTAAGCGGCAAGGGCTAATCAACTGGGCCACCACCCCCCGCTCGCCGCCGCCAAATGAATGCATGATGCCACCCGCCCATTTCCACACTGCTGCCCTCACTAATGTGAAAGATACAAAAATGGAACAATTTGGCTAAAGTGCATCAGCCAATTCATTTCGGGGGCAGAGATGCCGGGCTATGAGCTAATAGCGGCTGCGGGGCGCCAGGCGGTCCGCGGACTCCCGCTTCAAAGTAGCTCCACCCACGGCAGAATCAGAGCCGGCAAGAAATGATTGGGGACAAGCCAATGTATCAAAAACTGGACTTCAGGAGAGGTGGCTGTGCTCTCTGCGCATGCCCCTGTGCTCCCTATACATCTGTCTGTCCCTCCTCAAGGTCCCGCTATAACTGGGTCCACAAATCAGACCGGATGCGAGCATGCGCACACTGCTGACGGTGATGGACAAAGGACGTCTTTCTGACTGCGACCTCGTCTTGACACCTGCGCCGCAATGTTATAATAGTGCTTACTAACTTACACATCTGTATTATGAGTATATAATATTAGCACCAATATTAACGTTACCACCATGTTAACATCATGGAGTTACCCAATGCTAGCAATGCTAGCCTAGCATGTACTGTTGTTATATAACCGTGCATAAAATAATGCAATTTATGATAAGTAGTAAGCAGTGGCGGGGTCATGGTGTAGTAGGCCTATGCCCTAGTTATAGCTGTCTGTCTGTCACGGTGGAGATCGCGGGTTCGTCCTTCGCTCTGGTATTCAGGCAAGGAAAAAGTATAATAATAATAATAAAAAAAATTCTCCACCCACTAGTACAGAATCAGTGTTGTAGGGAGCCTGCGTGACCAAGAGGTAACGCACTCGACCCCAGACTCAGCTTGTCACAAAATGGGCATAAAACCCATTCCTTCATTCATTCATCTGCACAAAAAGGTATAAAGCCCATTCATTCATTCATTCATTCATTCATTCATTCATTCATTCATTCATTCATTCATTCATTCATTCATTCATTCATTCATTCATTCATTCATTCATTCATTCATTCATTCATCCATACATATTGTTTTTGTACATAGATGCAATGAGGGGGCTTTAATGGCGAGTGACACACAGATTAACCCTTTAACCGCCGGTGCCGCATATATTCGGGTTTTCATTTTTTATTAGCACATTAAGTACCACATTTTAAATATGTTAAAGATAAAATATGACATAAACCAGCAAGATTTAAAAAGAGTTGACCTCCATTTTGTCAAATCTGAATAATTTTCACTCACTTGACGTTGTGGATCGCGTCAGCGAGACACAACTTCAATTGAGTGTAAATTCAAATTGAATAATTTGGCGGTTAATAGGTTAAGGGTTCAATCGTTCCAAAGCGCTGATCATAACAACAACAAGTAGTAATGACAGAAATATCCCAATTCAAGTGTTTTTGGCCATGCTTGTGTGGTACACAACCAGATCAATTGGTGACGCTGCTGTTATCAGCAGCTCCTAATTGTTCAATTATTTACTCTCAAGGATGTTGGTTTAATGTTGAGCAAGCGTAAACAATGGAGCAACATTGAGCCAAAATTGGCCCAACTCTCTTTCGAAAAAATGATTTAAAGTTTAAAGTTGCACACTCACACGTGTTTTCACCACACACCGGATCATGATTCAATGCCTTGACAGTCAAATTAGAAAAATGAAGGTTTATAAAACATATTTATTATACATTTATACATATATATACACTTGAGATAATTCTTATTGTGTTGTGTTTATCGGTCTCTATGTTACAGACCTCCTTCATGGTGCACTTAATGCCTCTCTTATAGCCCAGTAAATCATGGACTCCCTTCAAATCCACAACCGTCTAATTTACTAAAGCATTAATTTAGCAATGCATCAATAAAATATGTCAAGTGGGCCAAACAAGTCGCATATTACTGTCCATCGACACGCCAAACAGTACTTGTGGCTTTCCTGCCCATCCCGGACTCTCAGGCTTTGCCCGGTGTTGTTCGATGCTGGTCCAGCGTCTGCGACGCTGGCCCAGCATTGAACCAGCACCGATCCAGCTGTGTATATTTGATCAGATCAGCGTTTGATCGGCAGCAGTAATCGATACATGTGTATCTGCCCCCACCCCCTTGACGCTGGCAAAGACCTCTTCATCATTATCTTTGCGTAGTTTTGAATTTTTAATCATTCGCGCCTGGGAATAATCGACCTCGCAAGCTGTTTTATAACGTATTGTTTAGGCACACGCTTATTTTGTCAGTGAATTCATGGTGGACAAAGGTCGATTGAAAGAGTAAGACAATGTGGACGCAGGTTATAGATTTGCACAGATAGGCTAAACTGGCTCAGTAAATATACCAAAGAAGAAGCGATGATAGCATTAAGAAGTATTTGTTCGGATTTTTTGTGTATATGCAATTATATTATCTGTTTCTTCTTTTGTTTCTAGCAAAATCGTTCATGTAAGTGTTATGATATAGGTGTGTTAATACATGCAACTGTCAATAAAATATCAGCAGCTTATGTATGTCTGCAGGCAGAAAGACACGCAGACAGACAAACAGACATATATTTCATTGACAACAATAACAGTAATTTCTGACGTATTTCTGATAAATTATAGACTCATGTACATGTATATATGTATATGATCTAGCTTTGTAAATATCTGTCTGACGACATATCACATTACCCTGCGTAAAGTGGATTTGAACAAAGATCTTGACGTCCAAGCGTATACAATTTTGATTCAGTCTTTCTATGGTGCAATTTCTATATTGCAATTTCTATAGTGCAGTTTTCTAAATCCTCTGCGGAAACGTTTTTCAATTGTTGTTTATTCCCCAATTATACAGTAACTTTCATTAAATTTCTATGTATTGCTATTCTCAGTCCAGGAAGGGTGGAACAAGGAAAACAGAAAAATCAGTGGACGCGCAGTTTTTTCCCGGGCGGGGTGTCCTCTGACACTCAGAATACCGCGGCAAATTATCTGAAAATATCTTGACACGGAAAATGAATTACAGGCGGTGATCCCTGCGCAGACATCCGTCATAACAGTCCGGGCGGACCGCATGGGCCGAGCCCCACTTAGCGATCCCTGTGATCCGCACGTATCTTTACACATGCCCGATCCGGTTTTCTAGACGGATCGGGTGGCCGGAGTCCCACATCTGAATCCGCGTATCTGATTGTGTCAATGCGGGCGCAGATTTGACCCGTTTTGACAAGCGAGACGGGTCGACCACCCATGGCGCTAGGTCTTGTTTGCCGCTCCAGATTTCTACCACCAGCGAAAAGAAGACGTCGTTTTAACGTCGTTCCAACGTCGAAGACGTTGGAACGACGTTAAACCGACGTCTTCGGGTGGACGCAGTTCTGCCCGGGGAGATAAAGATTTAGCTCCAGAGCCGGCGAATATGCTGATAATAAAACAGAGTGAGTAGGCCCCATGACCATTTGTACGCTGTCTGTGAGTCTTGTTTTTGTCAGCCTGGTTATGATTGCGGCTTCTGTTTACATGCAATGATAAGGCGGCGCACCCTCTAAGTGCAGAGACTGTATTAGTCCAAAACGGAAAACACCCTCTGAGCACTGCGACGATGTGAAATATGATGTGAAAGGCAAAAGTAGAGAAGTGTATTTAGATGAGAGGGGTGCAGGATAAGAGAAGTGATGCACATATTATTGGAAGATTCATAAAAAACCTGACTTTGTTAAATCTCAAAGATATAAGCTAAAATTTCGAAAAATGCTAAGATAGTGACCATAAAAGTTAGGTAATTATTACTGGTCCGTCTATAGGCCCTCCTACTGACACCTATGTGTTGTGTGTAGACAAAACTTACTGACTCATATAGAAATAAATTAAAATACACGTTTTCATCAGGCAAATCAGTTCAGTATGTATATGTCCCTTCTGTCTCTCAAATTACAGAAAGTAAAGAAACCCCAATGACTTACTTTTTTAAAATAGTTTTTCTTTCTACAAGAACGTCAAGTGATGATACTTTATTGATTTGAAAATTTGTAATTCAATGTTTTACCCATTTGAAGTTGTGTCTCGCTAACGCGATTCACAATTTCAAGTGTGTTAAAATTACTTATATTTTTAAATATGACAATCTAATACATTTAATGTTCTCTTCTCCTTTTTTTTCTGTTTAACCCTTTCAAACCTGAATTTACCATTGTTATCTTCATTCACTACAAGCCGCCAATTGCTGTCGCAATTCTCGACTTGTAGTGGATGAAGATGACTTGTAGTAGGTGACAAAAGCAAAACAGATATTGTTATTATTAAAACTGGTGTAGGAAATTAAGTCATTATTCACAGATGCAAAATGATGCATTGATGCATCGTGAGGGTTTAAAGGGTTAAAGAACAAATTGTATTAGCACTTTAAGGGTGAATTCGCTTTGTTGAAATTGGCCACTGTTCGGACATTATTTTTATCTGAATAAATATCATCAGAAATATATAATTATTATTATTATAACTTGAACTTGAGTTATAACTACCGCGACCCAAAACTTCAAGTGGATACAATCACCAGCCATTAATATTAGATCATACTAAATCGCTGGTACTTCAAATACAGGACATGCTTCAGACAGGAGAATTAGTGGTGGGACGGTTTATGTGAGGGAACATAATGTTATTAGACAGGCAGGTTTTTGTGTACACGATCAACCGAGGTTAGAAATAAGAACAAAATACTTCAAGAAGTACTTCAAGAAACTTGTCAAATGTTGTTGAAATGGGTGTTTGAATAAATGTTATTATCAAATAAATAGATAAATAATAAAAGAATACAAGAAGGAACGAAGCCTCAGAAAGGACTACATTACAAATTTAAACTCAATTCATCGAGTTGTCAACCCAATATATCGAGTTGTCAACTCGATATATCGAGTTGACAACTCGATATAATCAGTTCACAGCTCAATATATCGAGTTGCTAACTCAATATATTTATTATGTGTTGTATATATCTAAATGTAGTTTCTGGGCTTCGTAAGAAAGAGAATACAAAGTTGAATGCAATTTTAATATGACCATACGTACTTGATAGAGGTTTCATTGCTATCTTTACTTAATGATAATGGGGAGAATGAATGAATGAATGAATGAATGAATGAATAAATGAATGAATGAATGAATGAATGAATGAATGAATGAAGGAATGAAGGAATGAATAAACGAATGAATGAATGAATAAATGAATGAACAAATTAATACAAATTCAACTGCGCTAGGAAAACGCAACTCAAAAGAATGACCAATGAATATGTCTTTGCTCTGGAGATGGAGTGTCAACTGCATCCTTACCCGTAACCTCAGTAAACATGCCAAATTGTCAGTCTGATTGTATTATACACATAATAGCATAGTATGTAAATTTGTAACAATTCAATACAAAACTCACTTATATCTGTGTTACAATTTACATATTAGTCTAAGGAGCAAGGGGTGGAAAGTACTGTTCTTGGAATAAGTAATCAGTGATTAATTGACTGGTTTCGTCTGCGTTATAACAAGAAGCTGGGCCTATTCTATTAGAATTCAGATCATTCTCCAGCCAGGAGACATCCCTCGTTTATTGCGAGTCCCGTCGGCTCCATCGTAGTTGAGGCATCAGTCATCTCTTACAGGTCAGCTGCGGTCCATCGTATTACAGATAACAGCCGTTTATTGCAGCTGACCTTAACTACGTGCCAGCACAGCACTGGCCCAGCACTGGTTCAATGTTGGGCCTCGTCTGCGGCGTTGGCCCGTCATCGAGCCAGCATCTGGTTCATATGGGATTTGAATAAATGGTTGGTGAATTTTAGCAATGGTCATTACCTCTAACGGGAGAGATGGGTACTTGATATGCTTATAACCAAATTGAATTGAATACTAATTGACTATGTTGACACAGGAGTATGCAATATAATACATTACAATATAATACCGAACCCTAGTAGACAAAGTGGGGCACTCGAATGAGCGGCACAGATGACATTCTGGTTGTCACGACATGATAAACAAGATTAAAAAATCGTAATCTTCACATTTATATCTGTTAGTAAATAAGATAATAAGTTTTTGTTGCTTTAGAAAATAATTGATGAATGTCCGCATTTATTACACGTTTTGTGCTTGCGATGGTATGAAAAACGATATAAATATAAAAAATGATCAAGTTGACATGCCCTCACTCACTCGTTCGTTTGTTCGTTCGTTCGTTCGCTCGCTCGTTCGTTCGTTCGTTCGTTCATTCATTTATTCATTCACTCATTCATTCATTCATTAATAATTCATTCATTCATTCATTCATTCATTCATTCATTTATTCATTCATTCATTCATTCATTCATTCATTCATTCATTCGATATTTTTTTTGTCTGAACATTTACAGCATTTTTACCGATTTCAATGGAATTCAAGTTGTTTTAAAACTTGTTGAAAACATTTAGGCCTACTATCACATACTGGACTAGCCGGACAAAGGTATACATACTATCACGAAAAAAGTGATTGCTTCGCTAACCCGGGCCTGAAACAATGTTTCATTGATCATTTTAACATAAATGGGTTAAAATATTGTTATTGGAAATATCGCACTTGTGTCACTATATATCATAGAACTCGAAACATCGAATCTACGTTGGCTCAATGTTGACCATCCGTCTGTGACATTGGTCTAACATTAAACCTTTCAACGTCTGAATCTGACTCTGTAAACGTCAGATTCTGAAGGTGATAATATTTATAATGGCCGTAGACACATAACATAAATGTAGGTTTTCAAATGAAGCGGAAAGAGCTAACTAAGACATTTATTGATGATTTCAAATTAAAAAGAAACATTTGTCCTCATGGTTTATATAAATCAGCGTTGTTAGCATGGTTAGGGTTCAACCAATGTGGGTTTAACCCTTTAGCCGCCAAATTATTCAATTTGAATTTTCACACACTTGAAGTTGTGTCTCGCTGACGCGATCCACAACTTCAAGTGAGTGAAAATTATTCAGATTTGACAAAATGGAGGTCATAAAATCTCAAATTGCTGATATTTAATGTCACTTTTTATCTCTAACAGGTTTAAAAGCTGATGTGAATTTGCTAATAGAAAATGTAAAAAACGAATATGGACGGCACCGGCGGTTAAAGGGTTAACGTATTGCGCTCGTTGGGAAGTAGTATAGTCATCTCTAGCAGATATACAGTCAACTCCGTATTTCTAATTTTCATCAACTAGACTAATTCTGGTTTTAATGATGGGCCACCGTATGCCACGTTGGCCGATCATTAGGCAATCATCGGGTCGACGTCTCTGTTTGCTGCGATGGTCGAGGAGACTAGTCCGGCCCAGACGTTCACCCAATGTTTGCTTAAAGTTGTGTTTGCTGGGGTGGGGGGAGGGTTGATCGGGATCAGTCCACGTAATGCTGGTGCTGATCCCGAGTAGGGATACCCACCCCGTCCAAGCCCGTGGACAAAAATCACCACAGTCTGCTCCGCATTTCAAAACACATAAATAACTCTTTGATGTGCGGCATCTGCCGTCCATGACGATCAAACTAAAATACATTAATCTTTCCCGCCCGCTCGCTCCTGGATGCCGGACCATCGTCGGCTCAATGCTGGCCCAGTAGACAGTCACGTCGAGCCGGCGCTGGGGCGATGTGCGGCGATTGCTCTGCGATGCGCACACACACTGCCAAAGCTCCGTTAATTCTCCATAATTCGCAGAGAGCGTGGCTCTTTCTGTGGCATCAATAATTCCTTGTGAAGTGCGGCCGCGCCCACCAAAATCACCACCGGATATCAGGATGGAAAATAATTTTTAGATTTATGCTGACCGCAGCGTATTAGCGGCCGTTTTTGATGGCAAAACAGGCCTGGGATGCTCTTTCTTGCAGACGTGGCCGATGTTGTCTAATTGACACTTGATTAAGCAAAGGAGAAAGGCCTAAGGTTCCATTAGGGCAGCAGCTTTCACTTTTCCCACTGCTGTCGCTGTCTGCATGGTGCCCTCTGTTTTCTTAAGACGTTAGTTTTTACTCCCCCGTGTCTTCCCCATCCTCACAAACCAGTACTAGATGATAACAAGGCTTTAAAGCGGCTAGACACAAGGTGCAGTACTAGATGTACCATCACCAGAAGAATACGGTAAAGAAAAGAAATTTATCTGAATTAATATTTCGCGAAGATTAAATATTTTTGATTGACCGCTTTTACCACAGGTAAACTCACCATAGTTATAAATAAAAACGCACATTAAAGCAATATGTTGTTCAGCCCCAACAAACACGAGACATTGATAGTGTCATAGTGTCATGTTTGCTGAACTTCACTTTATTCAGGAGACAATACTAACGTATGACACCCTAAAGGTCAAGGTGAAAACCACACGTCATTGTCTGATCTACCCCAATAAACACGCTACATTGAAACAATGTTGGTTTGAATAAACAATAAACAACATTGTTTCAATGCCCGGTGTTTATTTTATTCTCTGTACTAGGCCTATATGGAGCTGGCAGGCCTTATCTGAACGTTAATTTGTTAAAACATCATATATTTTACAGCTTCTTATCATAGCAGGACATCGAGGTTTTTTACAATACAAATTAAGATGTATCAGGCCCAGTAGCAGCTGAAGAGAAGACTGATTCTTTATTTTGCTTTTATAACACATCTTGCTCAATTGCTCAATAGTTTATCGTTTATCGTGAAATATAAATTAACAGAGACCCTGTTGTTGTTTTATGCTCATATAAACACCAGGAATAAAACTGTTTTCGTACAAAAATACAAAAATCTGACCAATTTAAACGTGCAATTTGTTGAGATTTAATACGCTTTTATGGCTGCATAAATTAACTCTGCAGACCCTAGGGGCTTTTGGAAAGTTTAGTTTTGATATTTTGTGCAAAATAAAGGTCATGAAAAATATCTAGCATAAGGATGTCATTTCCTGTATAAAACTCTTTGAATGTTGTTGCTGTAAAATAAAATGGAGAATAGCTCCATGCTTGAAATTTTAAAATATATATATGTACAGCATGAACCTTCAAGATTTTTTATTAGCCCTATAGAATTATTTTGCATATTCGTAAATTAGCCACGAAAAAAACCAAGAGACCAAATGTTTTTTTTTCAATTTGAAAATTAATTAGCTCTTTCTGCTTCATTTGAATACATATGTTATGGTTCTACAGCCATCATAAATGTTTCATGGATCCAGTGCATGGATCGACCTTAGGCGTAAGATATAGTCGTCATATTCTGACACCACAATGAAAAGGTCTATGTATGTTTTGATGGAAATATTGCTACCGCCGCTCATTCCCAACAGTCCTGGTGAAATCTACGGGAATGCATGCATGATAACAATGAGCCGAACACAAAGAAGTCCATCTGCAGAAAGCATAATTTCCTTTCAAGAAAAACCTGAAGACACCAAGGCGACGGAGCAGACATAAGGAAATATTTAATCCTGGCCTCAATAATAACAGATCCATTAGAATCTGGTGGCCATCAGTCACATCAGTGATTCATAAGATGACACGCCTTCCGGAGTGACACAATCTGCTTGGCATACCTCCTATGATGGATGGCAGGGTGCCACATTCAAATCTCACCATAATGTCACGCAGTTATGGTAACCGCTTACTAATTTTTCAACTGTGTATTTCATCCCGACCGTTGACACTGCAGGCCTAATTTTTCCTAATAATTAGTGATGACAATTCCCAGGGGCATCACCCTAGGAACTAAGCCAATACGGTTAAACATTGTTAGACACAGGAGTCGTGATTAGAGTGACGTTCAAAACTGTTCAAATGTGTGGGAAATACAATCTGTAGCAGGGGGTAAAGTATCGCTAAAACATGTCATACACAGAGTAGGGAAATGTGTGAGGTATTTCTATATGAAGTGGTAAAGATTGGCGAACGCGATTGAAAACTTCCTTAAATAACTTTCAGCGTCATAGAGTATTATGCTATACATGATTATGATACATGATATAAACTTGTTGCCAATGGTGTGATAAACAAAATAGATGAGCCAATCATTAGTGTGTAGACCACAACACGTTTCCTCAAGTACTCTTTACATAATCAACCGACAACAGATTCTGTGCCAAGTTGTAGGCTATGTTAACAGGTCTGAGGCAATATATACGCAATGACTATTTCTCAATATTGTATATTTAGACCGTCAAGATTTGTGATATTACTCACTTGCTTCCTAGCTCAAATTTAGTTCAAGTTCAAATTCATTATAGAATCGATCGGATGCAGCTTCTTTCGTAACGTAAAAACTAAAATTGGCATGGATACGACCACAGAAATTATGGGTCTTGCGTGTGGAAGAAAAGTTGTTTTGAGGCAAGAGTCATTGACTATCCAGACGAGATGATTGGTTTGCCAAACGGTGGCTCGACGCCGTATCGACGTCGGAGACGTCGATCCGACGTCGAGCCACCGTTTGGCAAGGTACTCCTGCTCCCGCAGAAGAGGGGAGATGAGAATTTGGCACTCTTCGGGGTGCACCGCCTCCTCCTGTTGCATGCTCTACCACCATTGAGAGAAGTTGGCTGGTCCCTGCTGATACTTCACGTATGATTTCAATATAAAGTTGACACGCAGGGATTGCTCCCGGTGCGCCCGGATCAGCCTGTCCACGGATAGCTCCCACTTATGAATCCCCGCACAGATACTTGAACTATCATTCTGGCTTTGCAGTACCCGTCAAATGGAAAACTCGAAATTTTGAAAAAATTGAAAATTTATTCACACTTGTTCATCAATTTATTTAGCCAATTGGAATTGCTCTCCGCTCATAATCAGAAGAGTTTGCGGTGAAGTATTTAACGTCGTGAACACATCGAGTAGTAGTAGTAGTAAATCATTGCTTTACGTCACTTTTCGGCACAAAAGGTCTTTTAAGTGACATTATAATACGATAAAAACGTTGTAGTCAATTGATGAGATGAATGACGATGATGTGAGAGTGGGGGTGATAGGGCATGGTGGGTTATTGAGAGCGTTTTCCTTCGCTCGCCCGATAAGGGGTTCTGGGCATGTCTAGGGGATATACCCCAAGACATGCCCAGACGGCCGGAGACTTGAGTTTCGCTGTACAATTTAATGATGAAACTCTGTGGCATTTCGCGCAGCTCCGCTATCCTCGGGTCGGATAGTCCCCAGAGTAACAATAGGAAGGATCACTCCCTCCGGGTAACTCCATTCATCCCACGTGAGAGACCTAATGTCAAACACGCTATTGCCGGTTATTTAAGGCTACCACGGCCTACATCAGCGCCAGCACTGATGCGGGTGCAGCATTGGCTCCGCTGTTGAGCGGAGGAACCAGGGTACGCCACTGGCAATCCGCCCGAAGATTATAGCCAGATACGAGGAGGCTGCAGCTGCCCTTAGATGATTTCTGTAGACCAGTGCTTCCGTACAATGCCGTAACAGCATCCAACAGACGAAACAGATCCCTAATGACCCTCCCCGGATGGGGGCGAAAAGTAGGCTACTACTACTAGCAATCATCCCAGTACCCCGTGAACACATCGAGAAAAAGTAATCATCCATACCTACTACGTAATATTTCTTCTCTTTTTTGCAAATTGTTGTTTGACGGCTGAGCGAGAGCACTTGTATGAATGCCTACATTTAAATACATCCACCCGTAGCTGATATGACACCAGGCCTTTTAGAACGAAACCTAATGTGGGGCTACACTCAACGCCGCATGGCATGGCGCAGTAATACTTTAAGTGTGATAATCAAGTTTCGTATTTTTGCCACTTTTACAGGTGGAAGATACGACATTTCAACACAAAAAAATGTTTATTCCAAAGAGATAATTTAAATTGAGACTAGCAGAATTGATTTTATGTTCCTTTGAAAAACTTTAATGTCTTCATGTGTGAGATGACATCATGTCTTGAGCATGTCTTCATTAAATTCATATTTGATCATTCTGTCACTTTTATATCTGTTTTATTCCAGTGTTATATTGGTAAATATAGTTCAAGTTTCTATAAATTCTGGTGGAACGAGACGACCACCATCATCTAACACGACTATCTGATTTGTGTTACAGCGACAACATCTGTAACTATATACATGTATTGGTTTTCGAGCATCATGGTTTGAGGTGTAGGCCCATAAGCTTCTTATATATCATCCCCGGGATGCTAAAATATATGATAATTATTTCATAACCTCGGAACTAAAGTGTCCTCTCTGCCACTCAAATGAGTGGCAGAGAGAACACTTTAGTTCCGAAGTGACGTTATACCATGTTGCTTCACCAATTCCCAATATAACTGCATTGTATGATATTAGTATCATTATGTCCATTTGTAAGTTACAGTGCAGCTGGCAGCATACATGTATGTGCCGTATGGCTTCTTATGGAAAATTAATCAGGATCGCCAGCTGGAATCCCGAGAAGTGTCCAGCAGGATAATTATGTCTGAAGAGCGTGATATTGTACCTGGGTGACCTCCACCAGATGATAATGGTTATTAACTGGGAGGTGTAATGAGGTGGAGAGGAACAAAAGAAATATGGAGAAAAGGAGATGATAATTCGTCGCCTCGGAGCTAAAGGATCCTATCTGCCACTCTAACGAGTGTCAGATAGGATCCTTTAGCTCCGAGGCGACGAATTGTTGATGGCAATAGGGCCATGGATTACATAGATAGATAATTTGTAATATTAGAAGTAATAAGGGGAAGTGAAAACGGTAACCTATAAAAAGAGAGAAAGAAGATGAGCAGCAGTTACAACGGTTGTGAATTATTGTATGGCTATGTGCATGACATTTTGTTCGTGAAAATAGAATGGTTCTAGTCATGCGATTCAGCCATACGTGTAGGAAGAAGGTCCGCGGCCCGCTACGTTTTTAGTGTGAGACTTATGAGCCAACTAATAATCTGAACATGTTGTGATCTCCGGCTACTTATCATCCGACTGGCCTCCAAGACAGCCAAAACAAATCCAGGGAAAAGTGCGTCCGCACGCCATCCAGTCTCCAGCCTTATTATAGTGCAATTAGAACTCGATCAGAGTCAACTGCCTGTGGAGGATTTCTCCCTCCTCTCAGTAGGGCAGTAGTGGCACGTTATCCTTATTTGCTTACAAAGGACGGTGTCCATTGCTATCATAGATGGAAAAAATGCATTAAATACAAAAACAAAATGATTATAATATACATGCGCATTTTTTCGATTTTTTTTTATTTTCGACACTTAATTATAGGTTACCGTTAATGACCTATAAGTGTCCTTGACTTTGATCTGTATAAATGGCATCAACACTTTTAAGAATATGTGAATGCTACTGAAAATTTTTGCCAACAGATACAAGCTTCATTCGGATTTTTTTACTGAAGCCATTTTTTCTACATTAGCCCCTTTCAGTGTGGGGACCGAGTTTAGATTTCAGACTTTAGCCTTTTAAAATCGATCCCCGCATTGAAAGAATTAAAAATGTATAATGGCCGTGGACCCATCACATATGTTTTCAAATGAAGTACAAGTACAATAATGTAAGCTTTTGGTTATTGTATTGAAGATTTGTTCTGTCTGGATCAGCAATGACCGCTCGGCATTCAGTTGTTATATAAATGCAGGGATAGAAAAGGCCTATCATACTTGGGTAATTTATCTGACATACTTAGCAAATTGAATGAACAGACAATTCGCTTAATAATCATTAATCGGGATCTAAAACTACATCGCGCCTGGGGATCGACAGCATGTAAAAATTACTGGGTATATGCGTGGCTAGTGATCTGACATGATCCGCATGCATACAGGATCAGCGCCGCCATGACTGGATGCCCACATGCCGAGATGCGGAGTGTGGGAAAAACGGGCATTCAACTATGTCAGAAAACCCCCTCATAATCACGAATCAAAACACCTGGCTGAGAGGGTCCAGGTGTCCGGCTCTGATTCTGGTAATATCCAGGTGGTGGCCGAGCGACGATTAAGTGATGGCTCAACGTCGGCGACGCTGGCCCAGCACTCAACCAGAGCTTAGATGTTCGGCAATCTTCGGAATTGACTTTACTATTTACTATTTACATACACTGAATCTTTGAGTTGGTCACTTCTTCATCAGAAGAAAACTGATTTTACAATAAATTTGGTGATATTTGTTTACCATTTTTCCACCATGGTATTTATATTATTATGTGCTTATGATTAAGATTATTTTTCTATAAATAATTTTGTATCATTATGTTTTTTTTGTGCACATCACGATGTGTTTCCAAAAGTTAATTACCTTACTTTGGGGTGGGGTGGGGGTGGTGTTCCATCATTATATCTTTATTATACATGTAAGAAGCTATATTTTTCCAAAATGTAAGACAAGTATTTGATCATAAAGTTAAAGAGGAATTGGGCGGAAGAGGATTAGATGATAATTTGTCGACGTCATTAATTTGTCTGAGGTAGATTTCGCACAGAATATACCATTGGTTCTAAAAGATGTTGTTTTCAAATAAGTGTTTTTTTATTATAATGAAAATGAAGTATTATGATATAAAGCAATACAACAGTGCCAAACAAATATAGTCAATAGTATGTCATTGAACAAAGTAGCGATTTCTTTGATTAGCTGGCAAAGCATGTAAAAGATAACGACTCCTACAATGTTTTATAATCAGGACCCCTCCCATATCACCCTAGTCACCATCACTCAGGGACTGGGTACGTTTTGTACCCGTCAAATAGATTGTAATAGACAGCGTACCATGTTAACATAGCGTGGTTAGCACAGTTCTGTAGACAATGCCAGCCGGAGAAATAATATCCACAACGTTTTCTCACTGCTGAGCCGTCCACGTATATATATCGTAGGCCTATAACACTCCGTATTATAGAGCCAACACCTCAGCTGTTGGGCCAACGTCAGCGATATTAACAGGGCATCGATTCATCGTCCCTTGTAATTTCTCCTGCGAACTGAGATGCCAGCTGCTTACTACTTATTAGTGGAAAATTGAAAAAAAATACTAGAAGCACAGCATGCATGTATGTAATTAATAACACATCAGATCCGTTGAAAAATATATCGTATATATTTATTATATAGCGTAAATTGAAATTTAAAAATTTACAAATATCATAAAATTATTTTTATTTTGTCCAACAGGATAATTGAGGCACCCATTCCTGTGTCAAGTGAAGTGAAAATAAAACCTTTGATTTCAAACGAATGCCTTCAACCGTATTATCAGAAATGCGTATCTGATTGTATATTAATGATACTGATTATATATATATTTATTCTATAATTTTATAATAATTTCGGAGGGAGAAGCGTCATCCGTGTTGTTGGTCCTCGTGTTATTTTAATGTTAGCCCACTTTTTGAGACGGTAGCTCAGCATCGAAACAACACCGGGTGAACATATGCCGCTTGTTGGCCCAAGCACGAGAGAGAACTGCCTCTGGCGCCGAGAAGAATTTAATTCTCTATAATTATAAGTTACTAGTCAGTTCTGTCAGACTTGTCTGTTCGTCAATTAGTGATAAAAGCAAATCGCACACTCTTATCTTATCGCAGCTGCCTGCTTCCCCAGGATTTATCAGTATAACGCACAACGTACCCATTTTTTTTACAAATTTTTACGTTTTTTAAGTGCGAGATTTACAAAAAATATGTCGCAATTTACGATACAAGACAAAGAGTTCAGATGTAGAAAATGATAATTATATTTAAAAAAATCGAAAAAAATCGCACACTATTTTTCTTAGCTAAAATTCACTAATTAACGGTGCTATAGGTTTTGCACATAGCTGACAAGGGTAATTTTTATTCTTGTAGCAGTATGGATTGCTTTACAATTTCACACTCCTGCCTGTGGGAAAAAGAGCTCACCATTCTATTACATCACTCAATGTTTGCAGGTCAAAGATACAGCTGTCGATGCTGTGAGGCATGCCTCGCAGAAAATATTCACCTAACGCTGGTGTAACTTTGGGCCTGCGTCTGGGACGTTGGCCCAGCGTCACGACAGCGCTCGGTTTTGATCACTTAGCTACTTCATCATCAGAAACACCAAGCTGAAACATGTAATCCAGCATGTAGGTATTCCTCTCACCCACCCCTCAAACTTACAGTGTTTTTCTACGTGCAAATTTTACCGAACTTTGCATCATGACTGAATTAAGAGCGCACGTGTGTTGTCAATGAATATTTAAGATAAATATTTTGATACATAATAAAAAGATAAATATTTTACACAGCTCAATGATACACACAAAGAAAGAGAAATATTGATACCCACTCAATTTTAATGAACACTCACGATATTGTATACCAGTCACTTCATATACTCGTATACAGTGTTCCAGCAACAATAACAGTAACACTATATGTAAATTACTTGTGTCATAACAGTAAATCTGAAACTAAACATATCAACGTATTATAATAAGAACCTCGAGGTTGATTATAGATCACACATATGTATATATGAAAAACAGCGGAGGCGGGTTGGTTTCTTGAACATTAAATCACTAATTATCGATATATTATAGTTAGCTACAATTTCCATGGTGTTGTGCAATAATATTTTAAAAGTGCATACTTTTATTTCAATAGTAATTGCATACACAATGTCATGTAAATGTTCTAATTATACATAATAAAAATAAACCTGTGTCTTCGTTTCTTCACATATTCTTGACAATTTTGTTAATTCATAGTAATTTGTGTGGACCAACTTTAGACGTCAGATTCTAAGGGGGCCACCATTCAATATCCGGGGGGGGGGGGGGCTAGAGTTTTTGTCTCGGGAAATTCTTTATTTCAAGAGGGCTCGGCGAGGCGCTGAAAATTTTACATTTTATTACATGTTTATATAGAACACTTCTTGAAGTAAATTATTTATTTTACGCAGAGTCCGTCCGAAATTATTTATTTCAAAAAAACTCTACCCCCCCCCCCTGGAAATCGAATGTTGGCCCCCTAACGTCTAAAGTTGACCCCCGCACTGAAAGAATTATTAAAAATGTATTATGGCTGTAAATCCATAACATAGGTATTCAAATGAAGCGGGTTTATGATTGATGTCTTCAAATTGGAACAAAATTTTGGTCTCCATGGCTTACAGAAAACTATTCCAGCGTTGTAAGGGTTGAGTGCATCTTGTTTTCCCAACACTGTCTTTTAACCCTTTAAGTCCTCACGATGCATTAAAGCATCATTTTACATCCCTGGAAACAGACATAATTTTCCTATTTTTGAATAAAAATTTCCATGAAACTGGTTTACTAATACATTGCAATTTTCTGCAATTTTTAAACCACATGAAATCATCTTCATCCACTGCAAGTCGAGAATTGCGACAGCAATTCGCGGCTTGTAGTGGATGAAGATGACAATGGTAAATTCAGGCTTGAAAGGGTCAAAGGGAAACAAAAGTAACTGATTACTGTGCCTTTGTCTTTGTATGTTATGTTACATGTATGATTGGTTTTAATTAGATTTTAATTTGTAACTTATCA
The DNA here is from genome assembly GCA_964017125.1 of Flabesymbios commensalis. NCBI lineage: Eukaryota > Metazoa > Annelida > Polychaeta > Terebellida > Flabelligeridae > Flabesymbios > Flabesymbios commensalis. The sequence continues at coordinate 46,672,732 of OZ024909.1, read as the reverse complement.
TCTATCTGTTTTTTCCTGTGCCTATCTGACCCGATGTGCCTCAACCATTATGAAGCCAGAGATTCTCAGGCCGTTGAAATGGTTATTGATAAAACAGCTGTGATTCAAATATCGACAATGAATGCTAGTTATTCGATTAGTTTAGCAAATACATACAGTTTGAAAAACAAACCAAAAAACATGGTTAGCATTTATTGATCTGAACTATCCTTTCATATATGGGAGAAGAACTCTCCATTTCCTGCTGTCTATTCAGGAAAAATACCATTTTTCTGAAAATATGGAATGCATTAGAGTGCATTAGAATTGTACGCTTATTGATTGTCATTTGTGTATAGGAAATATTTTTAATATATTGGATGCTCTTACATTGTTACTTTCAGTTATCAAATAGATATTATAGATATCCCTCAAGTGAAAAAATGACATTTTGTGCATATAGTTGAAGGCAAAGTAAAATTGTAATAAGTACATTTACAGTTATTACCTAAACAAAAACATGTAAAAAATAGTCCTATTACATAAACCACCTCTTTTTATAATATATTTGTGCGCATTCTTGTGTTATAGAATTGTCTTTGTGGCACATGGACATGTCCGTTAAGTGGATAGGGAGGCAGTTGTATGGCAGGAAGACTTCATTGTGAAATTGTGTGACACGTTTAGTGACTGGTGAAGGCCAGTGATGTGTCTGTGACAGAGATCTACTGGCAGGTGGTAATGTCCTCACCAGCTGAACAACACTTCACACCATGGTACACTGCTGGAGGAACACCTGCAAAAAACACAGATGAAAAGACTCATACCAAATAAGTAGAACACGTGAGTGATATATTAACATTACAGAAGATGAAGCAAAAATCACAATCTTGTCAAATTGTGACTCATCAGGTCTTGGTCTTTGAGTCTCAAGGGTGCTCCAGAAAGACACTGTTTCCCACTTGATGAGGGTCTGCGCCACTTCCCACTTACTTGGAAACGTGGACGCTCCCCGGGGAGGCGAACCGACCAGCCCCAGGTAATTGCCACTGTCAGATCGGGTTTCTGAGCACAAACAGCAAACTTTTCTGGGCCCGGCCACAAGTTATGGCATATAGTGTCTGGGCAGGGATGGCTAAATGGATTAGATGGCTGGGGGCTGTGACCAGCCTGCGTTATGGCATTCCTGCAGGCCGCAGAAGACGCTGGCTCAGCGCCGGGCCAACGTCTACAGACGTTGGCCCGGCGCTGAGGCAGCGTCTTGCGGCTGGACGGATCTGGTGGTGTCTCGCTTGGGATAATTGGGACAAGTACTTGGCCACAGTTGTCAAATTGGATTATACGGTTGTCCACCTGCCCGGCATTGTATAAGGTCCCACACGGGATGACGGGATGCCAAGAATCAACAGAGTCCGCGCGTCCTGATCAGATGAGATCCCCCTCCACCAAGAGATCCCGATTATCCGCGTGGTAGATGACCTCGTTCAAAACTCCCCCCCCCCTCCGAAGAACTATTGTTAACCAGTCAGACGTATATTTATACAATGTTAAAAGGCGTATCTTAAAGCGCAAAGATTAATTCAATGAGATAGATAGAAATGTTAGGACAACTCTTAATTTTTGTATGTAAATGAGAGATCCCTGTCATATAAGTACTGGTTAGTATATAAGTGCTGGTAAATATAAAATAAAAATGGGGATTTCTTTGTGGATTGTCGCTTTTTATTTAGAACGTGTTTTATGTTTTAAAAATGGTGATATATTAATTATAAAGATATTTTTGTATGTTATATTTCAATAGATTCTACGTTACCATTAATCAGTTACCACTAATGAGTTCAGAATATATCTACAGTATTTGTTTTTAATATAAAGCTGAAAATGTATTATGGTAGAATAACTCACATTGTCCACCTGAATGATCAGTGCAATTTAAAAAACTTTGTTAGAACATTTTTGTATGGTTTCCAGATGTTAAAATGTTTAACAAAGAACCTCACAGCACCACACAAAATAATAGCAACGTTATTATAACTTATTAAAATAATGAATACCGATACGATTAAAAAAACGTTTATTATGAGATATCACGTTATAGCGTTCTAAACAACGATAACAAATAATTACATTAGAAATATTTAAGCCATTTTATGCGAGACCAAGGGCATTACAACAATGACGTTAATTAGGCATGCTACTCTATTAGATCTTTGCCTGCATCACCAGATTATTCCTTAATGGCATCATCTTTTTAATTAATTCAATGATAGCTTTACTTTTTTTATCTAATTGCTTTTGTTGTCCGTCAATCTGTCACAGCATTGTATACAAATTTTCCGCCTCGTGTAAAATAATTTTCTAACATTCAGCCAGAATGCAAGAAAATATACCGGAAATTAATGAATTACTACTCAGTTTTAGTAAACAGTTTTTTTTAATTCTTCAATGATGGCTCCAAATGGAATACATTTTATCGTTCGCTGTTGCAAACATTCGCTAGATGATTCGACCATATAAACTCGTCGTACACATCACACATACATCCATTAGAGGAAATAATTTCAATAAAACAAATTTCAAACATAATTGTGCAATCTATGATACATGTATGATGGGAAGCTCTAATTCAGCAAACAAGGGACGTTGTACCAATGTTGATTTCATGTTGAACCATCAGCGTAGAAGGTGGGCGTACATGTACATTAAACCAGCATTGGTTCAACGTCTCGTGTCTTCTGGGAAGTTCTCGCCTTGCTTGAAATGATCTGACATTTTCATTCGCAATAAATCTTAGTCATAGTCGTCACAGTGATTTGCCGCCTGATGCGAAAGACAACAGAACTTGTATAAATTGGTAAAAAAAGCCATCATGGCTGATTTCATTTTACCTCTTTCTTGGATATCCGTCAGAGCTTCTCCATAAATGATGAGCGAGGTAAACATATTACCGCTGCGATTAATTAAGATTATCAACCAGTTGACCCCCATAACCGGGTCAACTTATTAGCTCGTCCCCTGCTCGAACAAAGCACGCATCACTATCATGTCCATTGTGTAAACTCCTATTATCGAATTCTCGGTATGGCCTAGCGCTGAGGCAAAACTGGGCAAGTTTAACCCAAAGTTGGGGGTCGCGCGGAGCAAAAAGATAAAAAATTTAAAACATAAAAAACAGAATCAGTCATCATATTTACTGTACTTTGTACAATAAGTGATCCACACCATAGAGGCATATACATTTTTGGGGAATATCAAATATGTCATGAATTTCTATAGACTAACGCAGCGTTGATTAAATGCCGCCCAGGGCCCGTTTTCTCGTACAGGTTGCGATATATCGTAGGCTTCTGATTGGTCGAGATGGCCATCTCGACCAATCAGAAGCCTACGATATATCGTAACTTGTACGAGAATACGGCCACAATCTCGCATACATTTATCCATACTTGGCTATTGCTATCAAACGGATTTTACAATACCGAATCCTAATTTCATAGATTAGATAACAGTTTACGTTCGAAGCGCGTAGCTCCATAATAAAATTTGCGATTCCTGCTGACTGTAAAAATAAAAAGAATAACTCACATGCCTCTATTTATTGCCACATTTCGCAACATTGGTAATAGATGCATGTTATCACCACACTGCATGTAAATTATATGAATATGGCTGAATAGATGGATTGAAGTATAATGCAATTATTAGGAATATTTATCTAGTTTGTAAAGAATAATTGAGTGAGTTAACTAAAGAGTGCAATGGATTACACTAAAGATTATCTGGAATTAGGAGAAGAAAATTAATGTTTAGAGTTGCGTGTCCAATCTGTCAACCACAGACTGGTCAGCTAGCGTACACAAAACCTTTAAACAATGTTAATCTAATGTTGGGCCACCATTGGATCAACATTGTTTAAACGTTTCAAGTCTGATGGGTGGACATTGACTGGTAGGCAGATTGCACGTTAATCTCCCCTACAGCCTACGCTGCAGAAGCAAACTGGACAATGGTCACTTCAGTCAGCTGATCACACTGTAGCGATAGCTCGCAGAACAAAAAGCAAGCGTGCTACCCCATGCAGGCTAATAATGATTGGAAAAATTATGTCCATCTCATCAATGAGGTCCCCTTGGTTCCAAAGTGTCCTATTTGCTACTATAAATGTAAGGAGTGACATATGGACGCTTCAAATGCGGGAAGACCATTATGTTTAAAGCAAAATTATAATGACGTTTTTATGTTCAATAATGTTATTTTAATTTTTAACTACATGCATATGCTCTTATATACTGCAAAAGCCAATCGACAGTGGCTTGAAAAGTGAACAACTAACGCTCTTTGTCTTTGTATGGCTGTATTATGTTGTAACAGTATCACAATGTCAATGGACGTAGTAATATGCTTTTCTTGGCCCAGGTATGGTAGTCTACTCCGTAATTTAAATGACAGCTGAATGACGGTGGTGATTAGATTATCTCGACATGTTACAGGCTGAGCCATTGTACATTCGTCGGGGATAGAACACCATACTTGGTCCTTTTTTTTGAGAAATGGAGGAAATTAAACAAAAATTTTGTAAGAAAAATTGCTGGCAACATACATTTATTTATATATACCCATGGTAAATATTATATGTATTATTCTACCTCGAAATGACGAGCAATAATTAGTGCATACCTGTGACTCACGATGTAACTGTCACGTGCTCGGTGTGGAGTACTGTCCTGTATCGGTGAACAGCAGTAACTGTTCACTTGAAAAGTAAAAGGTTACTGTTGTTTGCCTATGTGTGACAGGATATTGGGGCCTAAATGATACCACACTGCCAGCAGAAATAGCGAATTTCGTCAATTTAATCAGTCTATGCGTATTATTTAGCATACATAATTATCACAATATTTCGCTAATAACATTATATTGTAACACTATGCCATGTATACGCGTATACAATTTTGTGGGGCAAAAATAAGAGGACATATACGTAGTCAAATATTTTAACATGATAATTACAAACTGTAACCTATTTTCCGAACTCCAGTAAAAGGCTAAGCACGTACATCTGGAAGTAGGCAATCCTTTTAGAGACACGATTACTAGCTTCAAGTGGATGTGTGTCGTTTACTTAATTTCTTCTTGTATTTGGGAGCGTTATCTTACAAATCAAAGAGAAAAATATGTAAATGCAAAATATATCTATCATGGCGCTGTTATTATAATATAACATAAATCATCAATTTGGAATAGGTTTCTAAGGGGCCTTGCAAAGTTAAAAAAATTCCAGACATTAAAAAAAAATTGGATAGAGCTCGCCAATTTTCTATTTTCTATCCAAAATGGCCCTGGACTGACCCACCCACTTCCAAATTTTTTGGGGATATTTGGATTTTTTTTAACTTTGCAACATCCCTAAGCGATACAATCAGGCTAAAATCATCAAAAAATCATTATTTTTATTTTGGCTTTTTAATATTGTTAACATTTCCATAGACTAGAATTGCGTAAGTTTTTTAAATTGTGTGTAGCGCATGTACAAGTTAAGTGAGAAATAAAGACGAAATTTAATTTCGGACATGTATGTCCAAAATAAGAAATAGGGGAATAACTGACAAATCAGGCTTTCGGCACACTTGCTACGTTGCCACAGCAATTCAAAATTTAAAAGAAATCCGCAATTATTCTAGTCTATGTACATGTTCACATCTTATGGCCATATTAAGAAGCCAAAATAAAAATACAGATTTTTTGCTGATTTTAGCCTGATTGTGTCACTTTAAACTCTTGGTTTGCTTAATTCAGCTTCAGCATAATATATTTACAATATTATTGATAATTTACAATTCACAATTGGAATTGAATGGCTGTTTCTGGCACTCTGCGGATAATACACTTTCATTTCAAAGTAGCTATCTTGCTAAAGGAATATCTCACGATGAAAGAAATCGTAGGCGTAACTAATAAGTAACTGTTCATAAATACGCTACACATGCATATACACAGAGATCCTAAATATATTTATTCATAATATTATTTTAAAAATGTTTAGTAGTCTATGTATTTTATTTTCAACCTTTGCGTCGAGGCGTTAAATAATATGTTATTTTTACTCTAAAATGATGATAGCAGGCCTATAACAATTATTTTAGTACATCGTGTTCCACTTGGGGTGGTGGGAATCTCAGAGATATGACTGGTCATCAGTGGTCATCATCAGATGAGTGGTCAGTGAGAGGTGAGGGGGGAGGAGGTCAGGAACAGATCATGGCGACATCGATGGGCGGTCAGGGCTTGTCAAATTATCACAATTTATATGTGTGAGGGAGAGTGGGGATAGCGCACTGCACAGGGCACAGAGAAGAGCACGAGGACGGGGTGCACGGGGCATTACGCCACACTAATAGCGTGTAATGTAGCCATCTGCAAATATAACCTCCGACCTGTCAATGACCTTCACGGTAAGGTCACTCACCCAACGCTGCCTCAATGCCGTGCCAGCGTCGCAGACGCTGGCCCGGCATTGAGCCAGCATTGGCTGATAGCCAGTGACCGGGGCACCAACAACCACTCGTGGCAGTTCATTTTTCACTACTAATTCTTTTATGCAAATTCGGGTGGATTGCGCTTTTGTAATTCGGCATAAATGGACTGCGGGGGTAGGCCAGGCGGGATCAAAGTGTCATTGCTGTTGTCATTTTGTTAAGCACCGTTCTGCCGGAATATTCCCATTTAAATTCTGATCCCCATCGGACGTGGCATCGCTTTCCTGATTATAAGACTTGTAGAAGATATTTGTCAAAAACACATTTTTTGTGAACAAGTTGAGATGGCATATTTATAATTCGTGTGGTTTTACTTGCTAAAATTTGATTTTTGTGAGCACCAGAGCTCCCTGGGTACACAAACCCGCCCCTAGCACGCAGAGGGTTAAGGACTTTTCTGCTGTATGGCCAGTGTCACTTACAGATGACCAGAGGTCAGATGCTCGACCATTGTCGGGTGAATGTCGGACCGACGTCTCCGACGTCGGTCCGACATTTACCCGACAATGCCCCTGCTCTGGTTAGTGCCCCCACTTTCCATCTGTGATGTGGCTGCTATTTTTCTTTGTCTTACGTGGGCTCCTGACTTGGGTTGGTAAAGGGGGTGGCCGCGCTCTGCCCGGCATTAATATGATTACGCAGACGACAGAACCACATTAAAGGTTGCCGCACAGGATGGCCTGGTCCATGGGTTTGGCTTGTCACTCCCGACAAATGGTTCCAAATCCGGTGATGTATGGCGAAACCATTGACCAGTCCCGGCCCGGCGTGTCTGGCTGCTCTAAATATGGAAATTTTCACCGAATCAGGTTCGCAGACCTAAAAAAAGCGATTGATATAGATTGAAATAACAAAAATGTTATTGTGTAGATGTGATGAAATTAAAATTCCTAATCTTATTGGCAGATTTCATGTATACATCATATTTGTTTAATTTTTAAGTTTTCCAATGTGACGTTATCCTGATAATATAAAGCTGTCGAAGTTAATTTGCCTTAAAAAATTATGTTATCACTGCATCAACGCGTGAAACATCCCCGGCTGACCATGTTGACCTTTAGATTTTTTTTCAATAAATTATTAGAGTGCTATGTTATGTCTGGGTATGCCTAATTACTGATCATGTATCGATAGCTCTGATTGATACAGTGAACCGCACATACATTGTATCTAGCGGCTTCAGATCGGAAAAGCAAACATGGACCGACATTTTTCGTCCTATTCACATAATTTTGAATACGAATTTTCTGATAATATATATTTAAATGAATTGAATCTCCAAAAAAATTAAACGAATAAAAGCAAATGCTATAATTGTCTCACTCTTCCTGAAAGAATCCAGGTCATTTCCTTTTGTGGCAAATCGGAAATAATTCCCTAAATAAATTACGGCTTTACTGTATATGCTATATGGAAGAAGCCTGATGATCGCACTGTTGTTTCTGACCTAAATCACAGCTGACTGAATTACATCACCGCCCCTTCCCTATCCACTCTCTCAACTTCACACAGCAACAAGGTTTTTTGTCCTGATGGCTTTTGTATCCAGACTGATCTAAAATCATCTACTGTTAAATCTCACCCTGAATGACCTATATCTTAGGCACCTGATTGGTCGAGATTACCATATCGACCAATCAGGTGCCTAAGATATAGGTCGCCGCTGAGTCACTTCTGGATCAAACCCAGATTGAAGGGAAGGAGTCCACAATTTCATCTGCATGGAGACGGCGTTCTGCCTGATTTGATCACATGAAATAATCACCCACTGACATGAAACGCTATAATCAATTCCTAAATTCAACGTTGCCAGTAATCTGTTACGGAAAGTAGAATTAATAGCACAATGCATTTTCAGCTATTGTACTTATCATCAGAGTGGACGCAAAGTATTTATGATAATATATAGTCACATGCAAAATAAAGATATTAAGTGATATGAATTTGTATCATTTTATATTTGGCTACAGCTGTTGGACTGTACAGACTTATATTTTCACTATGTCCGGTAATAAGTTATACTAACATTCTGAGTAAAATACATGAATAGTATCCTATTGTATCCAATAAAGCAATCAATACAGATACATATTTTAAGATTTATAAACTCGTTATTCATGATTGAACTAAATTTCTTGTGTAAGCATACGTAGAGATAAGCCTGTAGGTGGAGGAGATTTTCTGTTGGCAGAGGTTCACTAAGTTCATTATTGTAAGCACGCTGTGTGGACATTAATGATGATGTGTCAGCCTAAATATGCCCCGTCCTCCAGAATCTATCAATATTGCATGTGTTTCAGAGGGGTACGTTATCGTGTGATGCCGTGATTAACTGCAGATGATTTTGTCCCCGGGAAACGCGTACTTGGCGTGTATAGGGATGGTTACTGGTGTAACGAGCACCAAAACGATGCCAGAAAATAATTATTGCCAGAATTCAGATCATCCACGTCCGCTGCAGGTCATCTCGGATACTGCTGATCCCTGTAGAAGACGTTGACCTCCTCCTCTGTGACTATGTGCCCTCCGACATATAAACTGATCCACTCCAGAAAAATGAAGATCACTATCATACTCGGCTCAAATTTAAATTGGGTGAATGCAAGCGACGGATATTGTTGACAATATTGTCTAAACCATGGTTTTAATAGCATGTACCTATTAGTTGTATTAGCATTATAAAGGTTACAGATAAAGGATTAGTTTATAATGAATATTATGTAATGACAATTTTTATTTACAAAAAATGATTTGTCAAAGAAAACTGAGGATAATAATTAAAACCAAACTTCGTTATCATGTTAGATATAATACCATGTACTCAAAATTTATTAACAAATCATTTACCAGAGCAAACTGAGGAGAATAATAAAAACAACTTTGTTATTATGTCAAACCTAACAGATCTAAGAAAGTTTGATGGAAAGTATTTTCCTTAGTTGCATTTTACAAATAATAACATGTCCAGTAAACACAGAACATTAGTAGAACATTTATATAATGTTGGACCGACGTCGTAGCCGTTGGGACGACGTTGTATAAATGTTATACAAAATGTTTTGTATTTACTGGGGTGCGTCTCTACTTTAGAACATTTTTTTTATCTGAGCTCATGTCCATTGTGACATGTATTAAAATGATTACTGAAATGATTACAATTAAATAGAGCTGGATACTGGCAGCTACGGCGTGGAAGTTAAATATGACTTTTAATCTGTCTGTAGCTTCGATTTCACGTTTGCGTTCCAAAGATTATTATTAAATGACAAGTATATATAAAATTTGGTGATATGCCTAGTGGTCAATCTCGCTTGTACTTTTAAACACCTCATAGATTCTGTCAAAGCTGACTAAGATTTTCTTTGTAATAACAAAAAAATATTATTATCAGGAAAGTCAATATTGTTGCGACAAAAAAATTATTGAGTAAACATTTTAACATGTTTGTTATATTATTAAATTAGGAGCTTCCCAGAAAGTATTTGTGCGATTCCGAGCCACTGTAATTCTATCAGTTTTCCTTACATAATATGTAAGGAAAATTATGTATCATCGCTCCATTATGATGTGAATATTTTAGTGATTTAGCTGTATATAGCGCCTACACAAAATGGCTTTTCTCGACATAAAAATGTGAGACTGGTCTCAAATTTAAAAACAACACAAGCATACATGAGCAAATAAATTGATGTAATACATTTTATTGCATATCTGTTTGACATGTACAAAATAGGTTACATGTATAAAGATATAACATCACGTGTGTGTGTATGGCTAAGAAAATTGCAAATTTCTCAACTGGATATTTCCAACACACATTAACAATATAATCATCAAAAGTTATGAATGATTTAACTGCTATAGTGTAATAACTATTAATTATCCTGTTGCACTGCTTGTTACTATTTAGGCCTATTTAAAGTTTTAATTGCTTACAGTAGCAACAAAATTATAATTCTATTTTTGAAAAAAATAAACATGTGATGGTTCAATGTTGGGCCACCGTCTGTCACGCTGACCCAACAATGAACCAGCACAGTAAAATTTCAGGATAATTTTTTTGGGTTAAAATATTTTTTGGCCTAGCAGGACAAAAGCTAACAAATATGTATAGCTTATTTTCCTAAATATCATTCTAGAAATCATTTAGATTTGTACGATCATGATATACTTGCCTTCAACGTCGCATTAGCTGTCTGTCTGGAACCTATCTATAGCAAACAAATGTATTTATCTTATCATAATTTGCTCTTAGAAATTAGAATGGTATTACTCAGTATGCATGAATGAATGAATAAATAAATGAATAAATGAACGAATGAATGAATGAATGAATGAATGAATGCATGAATAAATGAATGAATGAATGAATGAATGAATGAATGAATGAATGAATGAATGAATGAATGAATGAATGAATGAATGAATGAATGAATGAATGAATGAAGCTTCAGACTATACGTTCATGTATCACATAATGATCTGGATAAAGATAATCTGGGCCAAGAGAACGCGCGGCCCCAATCTCAATATTCAATGAGATAATTTCCTGATCTCAGGTAAATTCTATATTTTTAAATCATGCTATCGGTTAGCCATTGGGAGAAAAAACACATCGAAATATTTCTAAATATGGAGAGCAGTAAACATGGTGAGAAGACACGAGGCGTTGAACCTGTATTGGCTCATCGTGTAGGACACTGTACCAGCATTAACCCAATATAGTTTTAATATATCTGGTTTGTTGGAGGGACGGACCCCGCATAATTCAGTGATGGATTGTGGCCGTTGGACGAGGTGTCGCGGGCTGGAGACAGCACCCCAGCAAGCACAAGACGCTGGATCAATGCTGGCTTAATGTTGGCCCAGCGTCTACGACATTAAGCCAGCATTGGTTCAGCGTCTCGTGTTTGCTGGGACGCGTCACCGAGTAAATCAACCATGATACCCTGAACCGGGAAGGTATTGACGAGCGGTGGGCACGGCCCAGTCAGGCGTAATCCCCGCGCCTCACAGTGTCCGCATAGCACCGCACCGGGATCACAGAGGGTCCAAGACACTCCAGGCTCCTCATACTCAATGTCTATCCTGGAGGACGCAGTGATCTTACTTTTAGCATGTTCAAACAACAGGGCGATCTGAAAGTGAATTACACCCCGAGTCTGACCTGATTAATCTGCAGACATAATTATGTCTGCCTACCAATTCCAACTTATAAAACACATCACTTAATCTGATTAGAAATCAAGCTATTTCAGTTGGACAATTTAAAAAAGATCATAATAATAATCTAATACATAACATTACCATAATAATTATTATAATACATTATGTTTACAAATAAATCGACAAATATATATAGTCAATATATAAACCAGATGTAAATGACAGTTTTTACAAAAAAATATAATTTGAAGAAATACTCATATCACTATACGTTAATCGAATAAGCTGACCCAGCATTGAAACAACATCTTGTGCTGCTGGGTTTTTGTGCTCGCCATGGATGTGTTACCTAGGTAACTGTAAGCCGACAGTCATCGGGATCAGTGGACAAGAGGGAATCCCGTTTTTTGGTCACATGGATCTTCTGCCATTATGTAGCCATAGACGTCTGAGGTGAAATCAGGCGCATTGCAGTGACGTCTGTCAAGATCTATTGCTAAAGCTCATGGCGTAAGCTCCAGTATTATTGTGGATCGATTGGATGGAATCTGTAACAAACATAAAATTAAAAAGTTATATATTTAAAAAGTAGGAAACGGATATAAATTATGCATATTACTGGATACATCAGGTAGGATTGATTAATAAATAGTGTTGTGAAAACATTACGCCGGAGAACAGAGGCTAAATAACATCACACTTCGTCATTTGTTTAAAACATTATTATGAGCAACATGATGCCGCTGTTCTTTACTGTGGATAATAGGTCCCAGCACATCAAGAGTCTACCTGTAACCAATCAACGATCGAGTTTACCGACCACATGAGGAGTTCAGTTATGATAATCGATATGGTGATCAGCAGAAATAGCCGTTATATCTGAATCTTTAAGGACAGTTGATAATATTTCATGCATATACTGTGAAATGATTAAGGAAGGGGATAATGTATAGGTCTAAGCCTGATAATATCATACGTGCTTGTGTGTGCAGACAATGCGGGTTTGTATTTATAGGACACAAGCTTTTTTAATTACTTGGCAAACACGGTTGATTCAACACTGATTGAATGTTGGGCCTACGTTGCAGAGGAAGGACCAGAATTGTTTCGTGCTCAGTAATGGCAGGCTCTCCACAATCCACCAGCGTTCCGAATTGTTCATATGCATAGGGTGCGCAGTATAGTCCCACTAAATAAGTCATTAAATCATTCAGCACAGTAAAGCACTTCTGAACTTTGGACTTCTATTTTCACAATGTGACGCAAAAACAGAGTCAAGTCAATTAGGTCATTTTTTTCTGATTTCTTTAGAAACTCTATTTATCTTTTGATATTCTACATTGTGTGAATAATATAACCACTCTATCTTTTCCTAAAAACATCCAATAAAGTAATTATTCTAAAACCTCAGATGTGAACGTGACAGCATCCATTACTCATTTATACACTGATACACTGATAAGAGACGTTCGCCAATAGTTGTTTCGATGCTGGGCCAGTGCATTAGATGTTTGTCAACATCAAAACAATGTTTTCCAGCGTCATGATATTGCGGTAAGTGGCAAATAACTTCTAGAAATTGGAGAGAAAAGTCGGGGGATTGGCATTATTCAAAGTGACATATACATTTAAAACACACACTCCTAATTGCACAGGGGCTGTGCCTCTATATTTTTCTCCCTTACACTTTATCATATTTATCAACAATTTTAACACTTATTATTATTAGGAGTAGCTCTATCTTTAAATTCTCCCTTTTTTCGGTAGCTATCGAATCAGCTAGTTATAAATTAATGAAGCAACTCTGAAATGGCTTTATAGCTTCTTAGCGCACATCAACCTTCTTATATGTAATACTTATCAGAAACAAAATATACGAAAATGGATTCTTTATCAAAAATATAATAACCTAAACCAACGAAATATTATTTTATTATTTTAATAAAAAAATGACAAATGTATTTATCTATTAAAACAAGATGAGTATAATTAATTCATACAGTAGTCCTTTATCTTCGAATGCCTACAGCAAATATTTTTTAAATACTTTGATTTTTCAACGTTTTTATTCTCGACAAAAAGCATGCCTTATTAACCGTTTTCCCAATAAGTTGTCTCGGTACCGCGACCCACAGCTTCATGTCAGTGAACATTACTCCTATTTATTTAATTTGAGGCCAAACATTTGCAAATTTCGATGTTTACACATTCCTTTCATTCCCAATAACAGTGATTTGATCGCGTAATAAAATGAATTAAAAACGACTTTAGTCGTGTTTAGTTGGGTTAACATTTCGATTTAAATATAAATATAACCACATATGTTAAAAATGAAATGTAAATACTTTTCCACGGTATCATGTTGTTTCAATTATTGCTAATTTGGTGCGTGTATATTTCAAAGGAAGACACACGGTATAAACAACCAACACAAAATCAATTTGTTGGACTAATCTGTCATTGTAAGTAATCGAGTTCAAATCAGTGTTCAGTGTAGTTCTAATCAATGCGTAGTAAGGAGCCACCATCTAGCAAATAAATTGTTCGTAACCGCCACCCCCCCCCCCCTTTCCGCTTGATACGCCAACTGTCTCACTAAATTTAGCACACGTTTTGGAGCACAGTGCGAATACCACATAAAAGAAACATGCTTACGGAAGTTAAGAATTTTTGTTGTAAATCAATTGGAGACCTTACTAACAAAGCCCTTTTACATCCTTGTTTCCATTTATTTAAAACTGTCATTTACAAGTGAGTCATCAGGACGACTAAACTATCAAATACAAGTCCTACACTTTGTAAAAAACGAGAACATAGTTTCACTTACAAATACATCCATGTGGAGCCCAGCTATAGATGTAGATTCACCTTAATAAGCCTCTTATATTCGAATAAAAAATCTGTAATATTTATTTATAAAAATTCCAATTTACATACGCGTGAATTCGTGAATCGCTGAAGCGATTCATGAATTCACGTGGATGTAAATTCGGATTTTAGTTACGATCCTGCACTGATACTGTTAACGATGCCGTGCGTAAGGCAGATCTTGATCTGACCTTATCAGATTGCAAGCTGTGAGACTGACAAAAGGGATCTGGCTAAAAATGTGTCACTAACCGCCTCCTACCATAGCTGGTTTTCAAAATCTGTGAATTATTTTGACGAGATAAGACGGAGCTGTGTGCTAAGCTGCCGCATGTGACCCCATCACTGCCAGAGCTGATAAATTCACTTTTATTTCTTAACCCTTTCAGCGCGGGGATCGACATTAGACGTCAGAATCTGACGTCCATAGACATCAGATTCTGACGTCTAAAGACAATCACCGCACTGAAAGAATTAAACATTTATAATGACCGTAGACCCATAAAATAGGTATTGAAATGAAACGGAAAGACATTTATGATGATTTCGAATTGAAAAAACCTTTGATCTTGGTCTAAACAAAAATATTTCAGCGTTGTAAGGGGTTTATTTTGCTAAAATTCGTGCCCATGAGAAAACAACATTTTATATGATGCACCCGGCTTTACTCTGATATACTCGGGGGTTATGATCCTGATTGATCCCTAGTAACCAGAGTGTCTGAGTGCAACTCCAATGAATGGCACATGCGACCCTCTGTCTGCTAGGGGCGTGATGATATGATACAATGTTAACGATAACTGGTTGCAATATAAAAACTGGATGCAACTTTTTACTTCAATTTATAGAAAACTTCTTAATGCAAAATCCCCCGGCCTGACGTTGGTAACAGCTACTAAAATAATAGAAAACATAACAAATTGATTCTGTCAACCTTTTACATGCTAGTGACGCATATATATGCCACAAGGCTTATCTTCTCAAAAGATATTTAATAAAAAGTGACACAACACCTGGAAATGAGGATGTTTTAATTAAGCTTTCGTTTTAATATAAATGATTTCACATATGCATTTTATAAAATTGATTAAGTTTAATTCACTGCGAAGTGTGAATTGCGATAGCAATTCACACTTCACAGTGGATTAAAATATGACTTAGTCATTTCGTAGTTAAGGGGTTCAGGTACTAGGTAGAGTTTCTTTGATGTATAGGCTGCCTGCTATCAGGTAGTGGTTACATTTGTAAAGTAAGATAAACAATCTTTTCTTATATCGCGCTCCATCACACCTGTCAATTTGTGCCAATCACCAGTGATCTAACGATGGATGTGTTTTGCTGTAAGCAAGACTAAAAATGAACCAGTGACTACAGAAAAAACAACTAGTTTCTGATGTTTTGAATCGTTACCGCGAGCCACATTTTCACATGGTTATTATTATGTTACATTCGCAAAATGAGTATGAGTGTGTTTTCTTATTGTGTCCGATGAAAAAATATTATTTCACCATAATTTTGCCTGCAATTTAAAGCAAAATGACGCTGATTAGAAAGTGTAGACGTTTAATAATTATTCGTGTTGCATATCAACCCCTAGCAGCCAATGTGCTATACTTGAATGACTGGCACATAAGACACTCTACCTGCTAGGGTACAATAATAATGCACAATAATACATATACCGGTTATTATCGGCAGGTTATTTTTAAAAGCACAGCTTGGTGTGGAGTCGTACTTGGAAATCAACAGTATAAAGTAAGCAGCTGCTGGCCGTACAAATTACGATCTATTAGGCTTCTGATTGGTCGAGATGGTCATCTCGACCAATCTGATGCCTACGATATATCGTAACTTGTAACAAGAATACGGGTCTGGCCTACATTTTTTTCAGTTCATATTACATTATCTCATCATATTGAAATTCCAACACGAGCTGTCGACGAGCAATAACAATGTGGTCTCACACCCGGGGTAAAGGGGTTCAAATCCGGGAGGCTCAGTCACTTGGTTTACAGGGCGTGTCATATTCAGCAGTTAAAGAAACAGTTTTATTTTTATGTTTTTGTACCAGAAATAATAACAGCTCATAAATACTACTAAGTGCTTGGTAATTACATATAATTAATCAATTATATATTTCACCATCAAATTTAAAGACGTAATTATATATTTGATCAGCAGCATTGTCTGCGCCAAAGTAAAAAGAGGTTACCGGACCCTCACTCAACTAAAAAAATATTGTCCCTACTTAATATTTATAAAATTATGGAATTATAGTTCATAACATTTCACACGACTTAACTGGACCTGTTATTTTTATTCACATAATTACAGAGCTTAATGTTGTTTTATCACGTAAAATCAAATTAAGCACGACCTCTTAACCTCTTATGTGCCTCTGGGGCGGGAAGGGTGCTTGGTAGCGCGGGTCTCAGAAGGTGTGCATCATCCTTGTGTCATATTGTCACGGGTGGCTGGTCGCGCTGTGAACAAATATTGCAAAACCACCGGTTCAACGCTGGCCCAGCGTCTGCGACGCTGGGCAAGCGTTGAATCGACGTTTGTGCAGGCGATCAGTGACGCGTCGCGGTTCAGCGACGCCATGCTTTCTCAGAAGGCTCAGAAATGATTATTGTCTTGAGCGGAGGAAGCCCTGACTCACTGACAGCTATGCCAGTTATGCGGTCCAAATTTTACCTTCTCATTCCAGTTATTATGGTGTTGCCGCATATGATTATAGACCCTGCCTGAGCGGTGATGTCTCCGAGGTAACGCGATCGACCCCCCAACACCGCCAGGATATACGTTTGCCGCCAGCAGAACGGTGCAGCGTGACACAATTGCTGAGAGCGCATGAATGACCATAAATAGAAGCGTTAACAAAATACAATTAAATTTAATTTAAAAAAAAATCTCCTATGTTATTGGTCAATTTTTTTCATTATTATCAAAAATACATTGACACGTAAAATATTATTTTGTCCAGCATAAAAAGAAGCTGGTTGTCAACTGGGGCAAAGATGACAAATGTCTACTAATGTCTGAGAGTCCTGCATACGTATATATAATGTTAAGACAATACTCCAATTATAGTAAAGCTAAATTATTAAGCCTCCTTAATTTCGTACTTAAAAAGTAAGCAGTTACTGCTGTTTGCTTGTTTGCAGAACATAATGATGCTCTTGTAACTATGTTGATTTCTTCAACCTTTTCAAAACATCTGTCTTTCCTATAAAAAAATGTTACAAAATTCATACTAAATTCGATAGGCTAAATCTGTTTAGCAGTAATATGCAATAATGTCCAGTATTAGCCTACGTAATGTACGTCCTGCTCGTTGAGATACATGATCACTCTATAGAACATATATTATAAGTCAGTTACATAGTGTTATACATTATGATGATTACTATCTGCGGTTTCGCTTGGCAGACAAAACACAGTCATTCTACTTTTACAAATGGCGGCGACCAATGAATTGGGTGGTCGTCATGCTCACTGTACTGTAACAATGCTAAAGCAGGCTTGCTGAACATTCTGTGCATTAAAGAGTAACAAGTTGAAGACACAAAGAAACGTCAATTAGGTTTTTCAAATTCGATAATTCAATGAATTCACTTTCAGACAACATTGCCTCATTCTTTGGTAAAATACCATCAGGTAAAATGAAAGTAGCGATTCATGACTTGATGCGGATGAAAATTTTATATCTTAATCAACATAAACTAGAATAATGATAAAGGTAGAATGGGCTGGGTTTGTCCAATACGTCGTCTATTCCATGAAAATTTTATATTTTAATCAGCATAAAACTAGAATACTGATGATGTAGAATGGGCTTTGTTTGTCCAATACGTCGTCTATTCTGTTGGGTTGGATCGCCACCCTGGGGGTAAATAGAAGGTAATGTTTACCTAAGTTTTCTCATCTGTTCCACTTTGAGTAATGGCTGTGCTCCAGGCTATAAGAAAACACGGTGACAAAACGATGTCAGTGATGCACCTTACATGTACTGTGGCTGCTGATAGAGTCAGTGATACACCTTACAGTTACTGTGGCTGGTGGTAGAGTTGCTAGGTTACTTTCTTAACCCTTTAACCGCCAAATTATTTAATCTGAATTTTCACCCACTTCAAGTTGTGTCTCGCTGACGCGATCCACAACTTCAAGTGAGTGAAAATTATTCAGAATTAAGAAAATAGAGGTCAACTGTTTTCAAATAGTGCTAACTGATGTCACATTTTATCTTCAACATGTTTAAAAGGTGGTACTTAATGTGCTAATAAAAAATGCAAGCCAGAATATATGCGACACCGGCGGTTAAAGGGTTGACGATGAAGGTATCGTATGGCTAAATTTTCAAAAATGGCTATCAAAAGGCGCATTTAAATCCCCCCATACGTATTACGTGTCCTGCAAATGTAAACAGCAGTAACTGCTTACTGGAGAAGGGAAAAGTTACTGTGGTTTACTTTTGCTCAACAGTATATGGACTCAATACGATGAACTAGCGCTTGGAAAACGCGGGAAAAATGTTAATAAGTTGATTGTCTGTCCCTTCTTAAATATTTCTGAGATGAATCATCAGGAATCGTGTCTATGTTGATTTACTGATCGCAGAAAGTGCAATATTATTCTAACATTCGATAAATGTAGATTTTGAATAAAAAAAATGACATTATATCAAATTAAAAATATTTACGGCGTGAAGTAGAGGGTGTAAACGGGCGGTCAGGCAGTGGATTGTACAAACACTGTGGTGTGGTTATTTACAGCCATTGTATGAAGTGAAAATAGGTTTTTCAAATTACACTTTGTTTCCAAACCTAATGACAGACTGGAAGCGACCACCCGACCATTAACCACGTGCGCACACAGGGAGAAGTGATTCATTAGCTTTTGCTAATGATTGCTGAACAGTATACACCGAAGCCAACTAGTACGTCTATGTTGATGAAAAGACAGTATTCTGACCAATGGGCAGTGGCGACTCTTGTCACGTGGTGTGATGAGCAAATCCTCGCACAACATTTTGTTGTTATCTAAATCCAATTGGGGTAGAGTACTATACGCGTACCCATTTGTAAAAGTGAGCAAATACATATGTGTTCATATTACGAGAACCCAGTGACTTCCAACTTCTCATATGCCACTTTTGACTTCCGAGTTCTTCTACATAGTGCTACTACAATATCTCAGCAATGACTTCTGAGTTTCCAACTTGCGAGATTGAGCTTCCGAGTGCCAACTTCTTAGTTCCTGCCTCGTATACGTCTGATTTCAAGTTCCCGATTTCCCGACTGCAACATTCCGTGTTGTAATCTATAAAACCATTGATTGATTTAGCCTAGGTCGGTGTTGTCAGAAGCAAGGAGTCGAGAGTTTGATGTTGGAAGTATAGTTATTGAAAGTTGAAGTCCGAAAGTTGGAAGTCGGAAGTTGGTCGCTGAAACTCATAGGTGGGCAATCAGAAATCCAAAGTCAAAAGTTGAAGCTCGAAAATTGGAAGATGAATGTTAAAGCGATAGTGAAAGTGAAAAATATATTCGCTGAACACTTTAAAATCACCACTTTGGTTTGAATTCAATAATGTCAGATTTAAAACACCTGAGAATCATTGCGGACTGTATTGTTCTTTTATTTGACGCAATTACAACTTAAAACAAATGAGAAATGTCCTCTGCTTCTCACAAGAGACAATACATGTCATTTTAATTGAGCAACAAAAACATTCTGAAATATTAACGGAGAAAAATGCTAGCTGATGTTTTTTTATTTTTATACTTTTTTAATCTAACTAATCCTATCGTTCTGTTGACACAGGGCAAGCAATCGTACAATCAATTACAAGCATCGTGATTGATTCGTCTATTTTTTAGTTCTGCTTTTTAAATAACTAGACGTTTTTCTGCCACCTGCCACAGCATGAGCTAATACATGATTTGATTGCATCCCAGCAAACACAAAGCATTTGTATCACATTTGTACAACGTCGGCCCAACGTCTTCGACGTTGGTCCAACATTGTACAAATGTTATACAAATGTTTTGTGTTTGCTGGGATTGTGGAGGTTAAATCCGTGTTTGCTGGTGGAGTAGGTTTATTAGGATAACTGAGTGACCCCTCTCACCCCTAGTGATGTATGACCTCGACACAGACAGCCAGGGTGATAATGGCCGATGTTGCTGTTATTAATACTTTTATTATGCGCTATTACGGTGGGCTGAGCATGGTGGTTGACACTTATTTGAGGCTGTTGCCCTGCAGGCCTGAGTCATGTAGATCGGGGCCGCTAATAGCCCCGGCACAGCCGCTTAATGAGCCTCCTAGTGCCAGGTTTGACGCCCCGCCCGACTATTAACAATGTGCTTAATGAAATTTCATAATTCAGAAGCATCACCCGCCTTCGCCCGGTGTCTGCCGGCCGCCATTAAATCTTCATCTGCAGCCTTGCCAGAATTTCACCAGCTATTCGTCTTCATCCCTTCTCATTATGGGCTGACAATGCTCGTATAAATCATATGGGTGAGCCCCCACAGGACAGACCAGCAGTGTCAAAACAGCACCAAGGGGGCTCTCTCTTGAGGCCCGGTGATGGGCTATGGTTGTCCATGGTGGCCCAGCGTTCAGCCTTCTCAGGAAGCACGAAGCATTCACCCAATGTTGTTTCATTGTTGGGCCAGCGTCGAAGACGCTGACGCAACATTGAAACACCATCGGGTGAATGCCTTGTGTTTTCTGGATTGGTGAAAGCACATTGACGGGAGCCGAGTGTTCCCCTTTTCGTGGTACAGTGCCCTGCCGCGCACCAGCGCCGCCCCGCGGGCTAACACGTGCGCGCGCATCCACTCTGGGCGCACGCGCGCCGCCGTAGTTTCCGTCGCGCACAAAGAGCGTCAATTACGGCGCATTGTGGTGTGTGAAAAACGGGCCGCTCTGGTAATTGCGCAGGTCAAAAGACGTTATTTCTCCTTTCACCGCTTCACGACGCGTTTGGTGTGGACACGTTTCAGCAGAGGGCTGGCTTAATGTCGGGCCAGCGTCGTAGACGCTGGCCCGCCATTGAGACAGCGCTATTCTGTGACCCGCGACATCTCCGCTCCGGGGATAATTGCCAGGAACAATAACTGGGGTTAAACGTCAGCTGGCCCCGGGGTCACGGCCGACACCCTGCCCCTCTGTACCCCGGCCTCGGGAGGCGCCTGTGGTGGTGGGTGCACACCGGGAGCATAGCGCGCGCACAGGGCACGCACCAAGTCCCGTTTAATTTCACGTTTACAGTTCATCTGTGACAACCTAGGCTTGTTAGAAATGTCAAGTGCGCTGACCCCTGCCTCGAACCAGGCACTCCTCTGTAGAAGACAGCCATAACAGCCGTCTAAAATATGACAAATTCTATTATGACTGATTATTCTGATTTATCCCTCATGGAGTCACCTGTAGCCAGACGCCGTTCCTCCAGGGACTGCAGTAGATTAGTAAACTAACATCCAAAGTTGATATCGCGAAGTCCCTCATTTTAAACATAACAACTTCATGTATCTTTTCAGCCCTTTAACACAGCACATTGCGTCACATGGCAGAGCTAGCTAGCCCTACCCACACTTTTGTTGCTGTTCAAATGGGAGTATAAGTTAAAGCAGATTAAAGTGGCAAACAAAATCTAGTTAGCAGAGCTCTATTACACTGCCATATACTTGTGTTTGTATCTTCCTACGTGCTTTAACCCTATAACCACCGGTCCCGATTATACTCGTTTTTTTTTAAATTACTATCACATTAAATACCAGCTTTTGAACATGTTAAAGATAAAACGTGACATAACTAAACACAATTTCAAAATCGTTGCGTCCATTTAGTAAAATCTGAATAATTTCCATTTACTTGAAGTTGTGGATCGCGTCAGCGAGACACAACTTTAAGTGGGTGAAAATTCTAATTAAATAATTCGACGGTTAAAGAGCCTCTCTGGTTTGACCAATGTGTATTTCCCAATAAGCAACAGAAGATCACCCGATACTGGGTTGATATTGGGACAACGTAATAGACGACGGGCCAAATCCAAACCAGCACTTGCTGAACGTCTCCTGTTTGCTTGGATTTCATTTAAACGGGGTTCAAATAACCACGTTTGGGCTTCAAAATAAAGACCACGGCTCGCGAGATCAATCTAGGTAAATAACGAATCCATTATTAACCGTAATAATCATCACACTTAGTGACACGGATATTATTTTGTATAAATATTTATTCGCACCATAATCCCACAGCGAAAATTCCTTCAATAATTTCGCAGAATATAGACGTCATGTAATTTGTGCCCGGCAGTGAAACCCCGTGCCCTCTCCGGCCATCCGTCCCCCTGTCAACAAGCTATCGTTCACGCTGGTTTGAGAACCAGTCAACTGATCAGATTCTAATTTTATACAGGGGGCAAAACGTTGGTTCCATGCTGGCCCAGCGTCTAACGACGCTGGACCAGTATGGAACCAACGTTTTGAGTTTTCCTGGTTGCTGTCAGAACGCATCAGTGTGGAAGATATCATCACTGTCTCCACACGTCACAACAGACATATACTATAACGCCATATCGCACGTTATTACTGGAAACCCATAACTCTACACCCCATTGTATTTCGGGTAGTTTTGCAATTAATTTTAATGCACGTAATGAGAACTGTATCGGGGCTAGTCATTGCGTGAAGCCAATTATTTACATGCTATGCATGAGTTTATGAAACACAAATCCCCAATAGTAGGTAGATTATAAAACTGACCAACTTTGCATTTATATGATTTCGATTATTGAATGCATTACATCAGCGGGAAAATGAAACTCGCAATAAAGTTTTTACGTCTAGTGTAAGCGGACAAGAGTACTAGTAAAATTTGACTGTCACATTAAATAGTGATGCTATATTATGCCTATGTATAGTATGTGGTTACTGTGATATCGTTGCATAATTATATTTATTGCACGAAATTATCCAATCTCTATGATTTTATACTATACAGTCATGCAATTCCATTGTTCATGATGTGTCTCAGATCTGCAAATGCAGATTTTCTTTCTCACACATAGAGTTACTGAGAAAACCCTATACTACAATTGTCCCTATACATGACACATAATTGGTTGTTTCGTGAAAATGATCACTTTGCACTTGCGATGACAATTAAATTGTGTGCATAATTACAATGTTTACAACACTAGCTTTTTGTCACCGTAATACTTCTAATTAGGCCACACAATTTGTTTGATAATGTGGTTTAGCGATTTTTTTTTAAGAAAGCTTAGCTGGTTAGAGCAGGAGATAAATACAATAAAATACTATTTTGGAATTGTTTAAATACTCTTTCCCAGATTGCAGACCAGGCGTCATTTTATATCATTTTTTATAATTTCCCAAGACATTGACAAGGGAGGAATAAAATACAATTTTGATTTCCCACTTTTATTTTTTCTGCATCTATAAGCCACATCATTAAAAAAGGGTGGCCTCATATATCATTCACTGGCATTTGAAGCAGTATAAATGACTCTTCCATAGATTGTGTAGAACAAAGGAATGTTTTATGTGGTGTGCAAATAGCCAGAGAATACATTGCGCTGAAAAATCTGAGCTTCTTAGGAACAAAAGTCGCTGTCTGGACGGCGGGCCAACGTCACGCGACTGTGGCCCGCCGTTCAGACAGCGTCTTCTGCCATCGGGCAGGACTCGCTTGTGACAAGCCAGAGGAGCTGGCACATTTCTTTCCACTTCACAGGTGCTGTGAGCCCATCTAGCACCAGTAAGTAGAAAATGGTCCCGACAGCAGGAGCGGAATAAATCTTGACAGTGAAAAATTGGCGGTTGGTCTGCGGCCGTCTTCGCGCCCGCCACTGTCTCTGTGGGTAATCAGAAATCAAAGTGGGACAGCTAGCTATGAGTCCATTTGCCGGGGCCGAGCGCGGCCCGCTCCCGATTACCAAACCCATCCATATTTAAACAGGCCAGTGTTACAAATGCTCCCAGAAATGACTCCTGAAAACTACAGGGCCAGAAAATCTAACACCCGCCGTCTCCCTGGCAAAAATGCGTCTAAAAGCGAGCAAAATGGACGATAGACTATGTGTCTAGTGTGGACCTCCTGCGACCTAGACGCAACAAGTTAATCCGACTATGACTCATGGATAACACAATATGCCCGCGGTAAAAGTAAATAAATATTACTCTATTTAATTTGTTGTTGTGTGGTAGGTTGTGGCAGGTTGTTTTTATCTGTAGAATGTAAAGAGCTATGGTCAATCCAGACAAGTCCCTGAGATGGCTTGTGCGGGTTACAGACAGATTGTAAAACATAGACAGAGAGAATATGGCGTGTCAGGGTCTCTCACCTACTTCTTTGGAATAGAGCACGAAGTGTGAAAAGAATGGGCTATTTATCTAACTGTACTAAATATATATAAAAATCTGTCCGTAATTACATGATATAGTAAAAAAAAGATTGAATTATTTTGTTTAGAAAATATAAATATACTAGTAAATATAACAATCTTGAACGTTTCATTTTTAATTTTTTTTAGCGATCATAACAAGAGATCAGATTAGCTGTATCTGAGCTCAGTTGGCTGGTTGATTAATTAATTAATTAATTGATTAATTGATTGATTGATTGATTGATTGATTGATTGATTGATTGATTGATTGATTGATTGATTGATTGATTGATTGATTGATTGATTGATTGATTGATTGATTGATTGATTGATTGAGTGATTGATTGATTGATTGATTGATTGATTGATTGATTGATTGATTGATTGATTGATTGATTGATTGATTGATTGATTGATTGATTGATTGATTGATTGATTGATTGATTGATTGATTGATTGATTAATTGATTGATTGATTGATTGATTGATTGATTGATTGATTGATTGATTGATTGATTGATTGATTGATTGATTGATTGATTGATTGATTGATTGATTGATTGATTGATTGATTGATTGATTGATTGATTGATTGATTGATTGATTGATTGATTGATTGATTGATTGATTAATTGATTGATTGATTGATTGATTGATTGATTGATTGATTGATTGATTGATTGATTGATAGATTGATTGATTGATTGATTGATTGATTGATTGATTGATTGATTAAAAAAGTCTAATATTTAACATGTAAATATATCCAAGTATATTAAATAATCATATTGTTATGTTAATCATCGGTACCTCTTAACAGTACTATATTATGATCAAGCAAACGTACAGCAATTGGACGTACTTAAACGGAAATCACAAGAAAGATGAATATACATAATAAACAATTGCATAGAAGATGTCACCACCCGCACACCCACTCCCATTTTCCAAAGTGTAATTATTAAAACTGTACGAGAGCTACAAATAATCACAGATATCAATTGAATAGATTACTGTTTTGATCCTCTCGAGATGTCCTACCGGTTACGTGATTGAGATTATCTCCTAAAGAGGCCCTGATTGAGATGATCAATCAGAGACGCTATGATTGAGATTATCTCTCAGATATACCCTGATTAAGATGATCAATCAGAGATGTTATGATTGAGATTATCTCTTAGATATACCCTGATTAAGATGATCAATCAGAGACTCTATGATTGAGATTATCTCTTAGATATACCCTGATTGAGATGATCAATCAGAGATGCTATGATTGAGATTATCTCTTAGATATACCCTGATTAAGATGATCAATCAGAGATGCTATGATTGAGATTATCTCTTAGATATACCCTGATTAGGATGATCAATCAGAGATGCTATGATTGAGATTATCTCTTAGATATACCCTGATTAGGATGATCAATCAGAGATGCTATGATTGAGATTATCTCTTAGGTATACCCTGATTAGGATGATCAATCAGAGATGCTATGATTGAGATTATCTCTTAGATATACCCTGATTGAGATGATCAATCAGAGACTCTATGATTGAGATTATCTCTTAGATATACCCTGATTAAGATGATCAATCAGAGATGCTATGATTGAGATTATCTCTTAGATATACCCTGATTAAGATGATCTATCAAATAAGTTATGATTGAGATTATCTCTTAAAGATGCCCTGATGGAGATGAATCTTATTGATTGATATCGGAGACGCCTTGATTTACATGCTCTCTTCAGAGGCTGTGATTAAGACGGTCTCCTAAAGAAACTATCTTTGAGGATAAAAATAATATCATAGATAAAGACCTCGAATGCAATGATCTTTACCAGGAAACTCAACTGATCATTGAACAGCAAAATTTAAAAAAAAAATTCACCAGCATTGTTTCAATAACTCCTGTTTGCTGTATGCTGCTTAAAATGGTCTATACGCATTTTATACACGAAACAGTGACCTCCAATAATGACATTGCAGCTTGCTTTGCAGTCGGCAACTTTGGTGTACAAAGAGGGTTCTGTGTACATATTTCATTTTGTTGGAAATGGATGGATGGATTAAAAAAAAGTCGTGAATGATGTTAATTTCAGTTGTATATCATAGCGTATTATTTCAGGTTTGTATTTTTTTATTGTTATTCATAACGTCCGTGGCTATTAATGCATAACTTCAAATGCATCAGTTAAATAAATCAATAACTGTCTGTAACCCATTTTGTTATAGCTATGAACTCAATTATAAAATTCCCAGTCACTTGTCTTATTTGGCTTAATATTTCAATTGCTTGCTTATCTCAATCATTCACATACACGGGATAAAATAATTATTTAAAGAAACTGCAAACTTAACATTACATCAGCATTGCGGTGCGGAAAATAAGGCGGTAACAAGAGATTTGCCGCAGTATCATATCTGCTTTTAAGTTACACACAGCTACATTCAGGTCGTTATTTCATAAACCGCGAAGCCATATCTATGGACGTGTGGTGACATAAACTATCGCAATAATTGTAGATGGGATAGTTCTAAGACAATGAGAAGAGAGAAGTCTTTCATGATTCACTTAGACAACAGTAATAAAATTTACCGTATTTGACAGAATTCGTAGAAGCTCGAGAAGCAGCATTTCTCCTAAGGAAATGAATGAGACAGGTATATCTAGTGTACTATAAGATTATTTAAATGAATAACAGTAGCTGAAGCAGGCAAAGCATTCCAATCTGATGAAATCATAAAATAAATAAAATTATAAATAAATACTTTCACTTAACATTTATCTTTCCAACAAACCGGCTTAGAATATAAAGTGACAGAAATAATCACGATACATCGTAATATCCACTTCTTACTGAGACGTCACTCTTCGTCACGTTTTAATATTTTTTTTCATATAATGTATTATTATTATATGTGTGACTCCACCAAAGAGCGAGATATAGAATAAAAAATATACCGTAAACACAAATACTATAAATTATGTGTAAACAAATAACCCGCTGAATTATCTATACATACTATTATCAGAGCTAATTATATTAGTATAGATTTTGTGGAGAACGCCCCAGCAAGTTATGGTGAAATTTTAGTAACGCCACTTTTATGATTTGTTTTTGTTATACGTTTTTTATTCATTCATTCATTCATTCATTCATTCATTCATTCATTCATTCATTCATTCATTCATTCACTTTTATAATTTCTTTTTGGTATTCGTTTTTCATTCATTCATTCATTCATTCATTCATTCATTCATTCATTCATTCATTCATTCACTCATTCATTCATTCATTCATTCATTCATTCATTCATTCATTCATTCATTCATTCATTCATTTATTCATTCGTATATTCATTTATTCGTTCATTCATTCATTCATTCATTCATTCATTCATTCATTCATTCATTCATTCATTCATTCATTCATTCATTCATTCATTCACTCATTCATTCATTCACTCATTCATTCATTCATTCATTCATTCGTTCATTTATTCATTCATTCATTCATACATTCATTCATTCGTTCATTCATTTTTCCATTCATTCATTCATTCATTCATTCATTCATTCATTCATTCACTTTTATAAAAAAAATTTGGTATTCGTTTTTCATTCATTCATTCATTCATTCATTCATTCATTCATTCATTCATTCATTCATTCATTCATTCATTCATTCATTCATTCATTCATTCATTCAATCATTCCTTCATTCATTTCTTCATTTATTTATTCATTCATCCATTCATTCATTCATTCGTTCATCCATTCATTTATTCATTCATTCATTCATTCATTAATTCATTCATTTATTTATTCATTTATTCATTCATTCATTCATTCATTTATTTATTCATTCATTCATTTATTCATTCATTCATTCATTCATTCATTCATTCATTCATTCACATTCATTCATCCATTTATTGGTTCGTTCTACTTTTTTTTTTATTTATGAACTTGATGGTCCTATTCGTTCGCTTATTTGCTTGTTATTTTTTGTGCAGTGGTGCTATACACACCAGACACATGTGCATTAAAAAGAGACTTCTTTTATGTGTGTGGTTTTATTGTAAAGGTGTTTAATTTATGATCAGCACAATTAGACAATCAGAACCCCGTGACAGAGCGGACCCCACATGTACTATGTCCATACCATTCTATCCGCTATAGAAAATCACAACAGCATTATTCATTGAATCTAAAAGTGAGAAAGATTTGAGTTAATAGTGTTGTGGAACTGGTGGTTTTTATGATCAATTAGAAGTAATTAAAGGCCAATAAGTTTTCACCCGCGTCAAATTATTAATCGCTGTTGCGATTAATAATATGACGCGGGTAAAAACCTTCAGTATAAGATTGTTACCTTGAGTAATCTAGCACACAAGAGGTTGAATAGGCCGGAAATGAGTTAAATACACGATGACAATTTTATGGGGAGAGCATTAAATTGCAGACGCCATCTCTCTCAGCTGACCTCTAAGTCTACCCTGTCAGTTAGATTGTGACAATCCTACCCTACAGCTATATCTTTTAGTTCGGTCATTACGATTCCAAGTTCTGATCAAATCAAATTACCTGATTTCGTTTTTAGCATATGGCATGTCCTCATCCTACCGCTGAGTTTTATTCACCAATATTACAAAACCGCAATGTTAAATTTACCTACACTTGCCCAACAAAAAGTCGCGATATATTATATTTTGAGATTTCTTACATCCACACCTCAGTTGGCATAGTACGTGTATTATTACGTTTTTGTGTTGATATAAAGACCGATTTAAGCAAGTGTAAAGAATTTGAGAAATTATTATTAAAATAAAAAGTGTATTATTTACCTTCAAATTGTCATTGAAAATAACACAGACCATGCACAATAATTATTAATGCTGATTATCAAAAATATTCTACCACTTCTGAATTATCATTGAAGTTCACCACCATACCATAAATCTTGAAAGTGACATTCAACGAGTTCCAAAAACATTTCTAAACATGGCGGATTACAACAATGGGCTAGGCCGAGGAACCCGAATGAGAAAGGGACACGTGACAAAAGATAGAAGAGACAGAAGAGTGGGGCGCCGTGAGCTGTAGGGGTAATTACGATGATTTTTTTCAGTCTTCATTTCACGGTGCGGTGGTCATCTGGTGTAATGACCGGGTCCGGCAAAGAAAATGACCACCTCTGTGGCCAAGACCCAGCCCGCAATAACCGCTGGGCCAGTGCCGACTTAATGTTAGCCCAGCGTCGGAGACGCTGGGCTAACATTGGGTCAGCACCGGGTGAACCTCGCTCACAGTTCATCGCCAAAGTGACCAGCGGTCAGTTTTGGACGCAGGACGGCTGTTGCGACACGGCGGCGGTTTGTTTTGTGCCGTCCTCTTCACGCTGCATCTGTTCTGGAGAAATGATCACAGCCCCCGTCATACCGAGGCGCCGCCACGCGCCCGCAATTATCATTACAAGCTCCAAATGCGGGATATCCTGCAACCTAAAATGGCGGGCCCTATTGCTGTGCTTTCTCAGTTTCTGTGTGCGGACAATTATTTATGAGTTAAGCAATTTAATAGACCACAAATTCTACTTGTGTAATGGCGTTATTTCAACGCAAAAACGCCACTGGAATGTAGAATAATGCTCTGGCGCATAAAGCGTCATTCTAACTAAATTTGACGCACCAGCCGATCGCTTATTATACACGGCGGGAGCTGTCTCTGTTCTCTGGTAATGCCACGCCTAATTAATTAAGACCACCGCAATGACGAGGGACAAAGCCAGGAAAAATATTCATCGCGTTAATAAATCGCTTTGAAAAAATTAATGTGGCTTTTAGGGGATCAGTCGTAATGCGTCAGCTGATGAGAGTTAAACCGCCGGGGAGGGCGGGATTCAGGATAAATCGGGATCGTCAATCCGGATCTCACCGCCGATGATTTATCGGCCGTCCCAGCTATTAATTGGGACAAGGTGGAGGTCCTGGTTTAAGGCCTGTCATAGACCGGGTTTGCTAGTGGGACAAATTTGTGAGTGACAAATTTCAAGTACAAGGAGTTTGTTAATACAGTCTTCTTACCAAATGCATTAAGCTAGTCTAACCTAGAGGCTAGAGACAAGGTTGACTGTAAGCTGAATTTGCCATAATCAGACATTACACCCACAATAAACCAGAGCGTTATGCACACACATGGGACGCCAACCGTTACAAAATATTTCACTCCCATCTTGGGAGTGAAATATTTTGTATCGATGAGCATCGAGCATGTTCTGCAAAACAAACGTATTTTAATTAATCAGGACCACTTCAAAACATTGTTACACGACGAAGGTTCTCGTTTTATGATCTATATAGAAAGATTCATCAAAAAATTCTGAAATGTACATTCTCTTTTTATGTTCTACGATACTATGATCTATGATGTTCTGTTTTCTTTGAAATGTTTATCAACACATAAAACAAACATATGGACACTTTCAATGAAAATTATCATTTTAATTAGATATTCCGCCACTGTCTAAAATATACAACTGTACCTTAAACGAAGAATACAATTAAGATAACATGTATTTGATAGATCCTTTCAAATAAACCCATGTGTATATTACTGTAATCTAAAAAATAAAAAAATAACTCTTTTAACTCATAGCAGTCTGGCCGTTTTGACATAGGACGTCTGTGTGGTCTGGCCATTTTTGTGATTTTGAGACATATTGTCTTACTTTTAATATAAATTTAGAATTATGGCATAAGTATTTCCCATACACCATAGGAACACACATACAATATATATCCAGAATACACTTCATTTAAACGGTCAATGTGATGTTGCCATGGCAACCGACAGCCATTTGAATATGCTAATTAGGTAGTCAATTTTTCGGAAATTTTGTTTAAAAGTGTTTTTTTTGTAATTCACGGAGATTCAGGAGTACAACATTACATCAATTCACATAAAATATATTAAAATACATCACAAATGGTTCGAAGCAGCATTCAATAGGTCTTTATAAACAAATTAATAGGGTGAATAAGTTATTACCATGGCATTTAGCAATCTTTCTAAAAAAAAATTGAGATGCATACTGGATTTCAAATTTTGTGATGCACCAAGTTTGACATTCCCAACTCATCTGGAAAATACCAAAAGCCTCGTATTCATCTGAGCCTGGAGCTCGATTTTTATTTCGGAAACAGTTGTGATGCAAATAAGTCAACTCTTTATGTTCTAGGCTACCCATACTTGGTTCATAGTTGCGCAAGTGATGTCATTTGGTGAATGGCTAAGCATTATTGCCAGGTCCGAGCTGGGCTCGGACCTAGACTGCAGCGTCATAAATGCCAGGTCCGAGCTGGGCTCGGACCTAGACTGCTATGAGTTAAGCTCTGGTATTTACTTCCATTACAATTATTCTGATAGTTTATTTTAATAAAAGATAAATTGTTTGTCTCAAGCATGTTTAATTCAAGGATAAATTATTTGTCTAAATCATGTTTAGTTTAATATAAGGATAGGAACCATTAGATTTTTCTTTAGATTCATCCTTATATTGTAACAACTTGTGTAATACACTTTTTGCTTCTGTCATAACTTAAATTTCAAAAAAATTGTGTAAAAGACGACTGCCATTGGAAACAAGAGTCAAAATCGTAAGCATGTAAACGTTTTTATCAAAATGTCGTAAAAACAGAATTTGGAAGGATTGTTGATATAATATTTTCAGTTTGAGGTTGTGAGATGCTAAATTACGTTGTATTTGGCCTAACATTTATAACCGAATGCCAAGCATTCTCAGTAAGCATTCTTAGTAATGCCTTCTTTATTTTTCTATTATCTTCTCTTGTAATTAATAGATGTTATAATTATCTGCGTTTAGATTATATCAACTAGGTTTTTACATTATTCTGATGACATGAGAACTTGTAGATATATTTGAAAGTGAAATCATTGATGTACATAATGCTACATTGTAGCTGACAGAGTAGCTCAGTCTGTCACATGAAGAGACCAGCTGGACTCATTGCCGTAATTTAGTTTTTATTTAAATTAGAGGAGAATACCATACTTTCTTTGTTTAGTCGACATTGGGCATATTTCATTTGATTTTGATGATGAGACAATTCCTCGCCTCGGAGCTAAAGGATCCTATCTGCCACTCTGACGAGTGTCAGATAGGATCCTTTTGCTCCGAGGCGACGAATTATTCTAATAAAGTACACAAGCTGTATCCACAATTATCTAGTCCCAGGATATCTCTAATAGAATGCCACAGCACGGCTGAATTGGTAGATAAGTATAACATGATGATAAATCCCCATCCTAACTGTCCCCGGATAGCAGACTTTTCATTGGTCGAGATGACCATCTCGACCTATCAAAAGGCTGCGATCTCAGCCACTTATTGCTAGTGGCTAATCAACATGATCATCTCATTAGTCACCAGTGTGGTGGACAATCAGGATTGTCATTCAGTCGTTGCCATGACGACCTATCCCAGATTCACTTACTCTTATGATCATTCAGCGGGCCACTGACACGATTGTATTCATTGTCATTTTATTTAACTATCAAACCCTCATCACCAAAGTGGTAATAGAGATTGTTTCAGATCTGAAATTTGGCTTTATCAATATTTTTTATAAAGGGGGCTTTTTTAAACGGGGGCAGTTTCAGGGAGAACTTCGTTGGAGCCTTAAAGCAACGTATTAGTAGTTTATTGGTTCTACTGATTGTGGAAGTAATAGAAAAGATTTTCGGTGTTGTGACAAAATTATGTGGTGTTCCAAATGAATATTGTCATCCCCATAGCTAAATAACTTAACTTAGTCCCGGAAATAATATAAATTACAACGAGATTTCTAAATTATTTAACAAAGTTACAGGAAATAATGATAAAATGATAGAGACTAATGCCGGCATTATTTTGCATGGAGCAGCATGGAGCAGGGATGCTTTCTTATACTGGAGAGACGGAGAGCAGTGAGATTTACAGCATTGCTTAATCGCACTTCATGTGGGATAGCATAGAGTGCAGTCAGTGTCCAGAAGCAGGATCCTTAGCCCTTTCAGCGCGGGGATCGACTTTAGGCGTCAGGAGACGTCAGATTCTGACGTCTAACGTCGATCACTGCACTTAAAGAGTAAAATATTTATGATGGCCGTATATATCCATAACATAGGTATTCAAATGAAGCGGAACGAGCCAACTAAGACATTAATGATGATTTCAAATTGAGAAAAAACCCTTGGTCTCCATGGCATGTATACAATATTTCAGTGCTTTACGGGTTAAGGACAAACTATGATCAAAAGCTATGACAACGACACAGCGTTGATCTATCGTACGTTTGCTATTTCTCATACGGATATGGAACAATGAATTATGTTAGTTAATAACGGTTACCCATAACGCATACGACATTATTTAAAATTAGGACCAGCGGTTAGAGTTTTAGGTCTAACTTCGGGCCAGCGTTGGGTCAATATTTCAGGAGAGTAGAGAGGGACTACTGGAGGCTTACATCTACCATGGGTTGTCTCCAGCCTGCAGAAGATGGCTGCATTATGTGCTCTCTTCTCCCCCACCCCCTAACAAACCCATCCATTCTTCAGGCTGCTTTTGCAACCAGTGAAGCAAGATGATTAAGCAAAGTTTGGCAAAGTTTGTCGGTGGTGGTGGTGGGGGGGGAGGGGTACTATGGCTGGTTGGCAACACAGGATGCCCTTGGACACTCCGCCTCATCCATTAGACTGGCCGGCCCAGCCAAATGGACAGTGCATTAGGCTGCCCACACCCCCGGCACTAATTTGAAATCTGAAATTCTGATTGCGCCTCGCCACAAATTTGGCCATGTTGAAATAAACCTATCAATAATGCCGTCCAATAGGCACGCGTGCATCATAGGTCGGCGAATCAGGGCTGGCGTGAGAGGGTCCGGCCCGGGCAGGACAGCCGGGATGGATCCGTGCGGGGGATGGGGTCCTGGCCCTGGGGGAGGGGATACAGAAGACAGCGTCCTCTGGATGGCACCCCGGCCCGGCGGCGGGCTGTGGACACTTTTGGTCTTTCTCACCAATTTGGTCGTCGCTTCTGCAGAGAGACAGTCCGCGTGGCATTGGCGTGCGGCACGGAATTGGTGACGACATGCAACCACCCAACACCGGGTGAATAGTGGGCCAGCGTCGCAGACGCTGGCCCACTATTCACCCGGTGCTGGGTGAGTGCCCCTCTCGCGAGGGATCCCTGTTCAATACAGACTGATCAACGACAATGACACCTGGTGACAGATCCCACCGCTGCCTCAATTGGACGTCAGCCTTTGATCACGCGCGTGATCTGTTTATAATTTAGCACGCTTCTTCTCAACCACCTCCTGAACGTGGCCCCTTAATACTGAATACTCACTCCACCCTCGCGATGTTACCAGGGCAGCAAATGACCGAAACTAATATGATTTAGATACATTAAAAATTGTGTGCCATTTTTGATAGTTCTAATCAAGAAAATCTTGAATATTTTAAAAGAACATGTGTGGGCAAACATCACTATACATAAATCTAGGCCTACAACATCGATATGTAGTCCTAACCTTAAGTATTCTCTTCCGATCATGACTGGTTCTTAGACTTAATCATTGTTTTTTTATATCTATTAATCACAAACTATGCCATCAAATATGAAACTGGGCCTACATGTGCCCTGTATTTTATTGACAGTGCTCACTAAGTATTAATCTAGATATTTTTTCTGTCTAAATACAAATCCAGTAAATATGTAAATAAATGACAGATTTTCATTTTCAATAACAAATGCGACCAATGACGAAGATGTTTCACGTTGTAAAATAGGCAGTTCTGTTTGAAAAAAAAATATCACTATATCATAACATGAAAACAGATTGATCAAAGTTGCAGTAATTTACTCCATCTCTTTCATTTGTAGTTAAAATGTGCTAATTGCCACTACAAAGCGGTCATTAACATCTTTCAAATACAAAGGACACATGTCTTTTGATCATGCGGATGAAATATATTTATATTGCCAAAACATATCGAGGAATAAAAACGAAATCATTCAGATACCAATGATCGACGTCCACGATGATGCATACTTTAATTGGTGAGTAAATAAATACCCAGTGACTGTCATTTCTTTGTATATATCTGCTTGTGTATGCATAGACAAATATATGAAATATTACAAATTCAATGATTTATATTTAAAAAATC
Source organism: Flabesymbios commensalis (assembly GCA_964017125.1). NCBI lineage: Eukaryota > Metazoa > Annelida > Polychaeta > Terebellida > Flabelligeridae > Flabesymbios > Flabesymbios commensalis. The sequence continues at coordinate 46,636,518 of OZ024909.1, read as the reverse complement.
AACCTACGAGCTTTCGCACAATAGTGAAAAGGGAAGGCATGGCGATTTGTTCAGTTAAAAGGCATGTTTTCACAGTGGACGTTAATGTAGATGTATGGATCACGTGGAACAAAGGAAGAAATTGACAGGGAAAGATGGACATGAACAAAATGGTGGACACACCGGGATGGGATGTCCCAGGTAAGAATTGCTACAATACATTAGCTCAACGTTGTTTCAATGATGCAACGATGGCGCAGACATTGGAGAAACAATGTGACAACGTCAGAAATATGTCTGCCAGTATTGAGCCAGTATTGCAGGGACAGATAAGGGCCAGAAGTGGAGAGAGAATGAGATGATGAAGGGAGAGGGAAAAGGGGGACAGAAGGAGACAGGGGGAGAGAAGTGGACGGGTGTCCTTCATGAGAGGGATCCGGAGTGTCACAGGGAGCGGGGGAATCCCGGGTTGTCCTCGGTGGTGGCGGGGGACGCCCCACGGAGCACAATATCCCGCTGGCGTCCATGATGTATGGCCGGGTCCCGCATTTAATCCCCTGCCAGCCGCGGAGGAGCCACACTATATTACCCGGCCGGCTCAACTTCTCAGACCACAAACAAAATTAAATACAAAGAAACCAATTTGGAGACAGTGGTGTGGGCTGGGAGAGGCCGCGGGATGGATGGCACTGGTCGCTGCCGTTGACACCGGGGATATTTTACTTGCAGAGGGGGGGGGGTGAGGTTGGGTCAGCGCCTGACTGCTTCTCAGAGGGGAGGGGGGAGGGGAGGGACGAGCAAGAAGCGGATCGGTATGTTCACGGGGACTTGTATCCCTGCCCGGTGCGGCCAGGGAGAACTACCCCAGTCTTAGATTGCTGTAACCGACACAAATGAAATTTAGCTAAAATGTTCTCCCGCTGCCTTTTTTATGGTATCCCTGGCACTTACTCTGAAATGAGGTCCACAATTTGGTTGTGACTACCAACTAGCCTGCGGAAAATCTGTGCTGCCTGACTGAGAAATGAAGTGCGTCATAGATGTCATTGGAAGGTGATATGAAATGATATGATATGATATGATATATACATGGTATATTATGCTGCTGGTCCAACATATCATGTGAGTGAGTGAGTGAGTGAGTGAGTGAGTGAGTGAGTGAGTGAGTGAGTGAGTGAGTGAGTGAGTGAGTGAGTGAGTGAGTGAGTGAGTGAGTGAGCGAGCGAGCGAGCGAGCGAGCGGGCGGGTGGGTGGGTGGGTGGGTGGGTGAGTGAGTGAGTGAGTGAGTGAGTGAGTGAGTGAGTTAGTGAGTGAGTGAGTGAGTGAGTGAGTGAGTGAGTGAGTGAGTGAGTGAGTGAGTGAGTGAGTGAGTGAGTGAGTGAGTGAGTGAGTGAGTGAGTGAGTGAGTGAGTGAGTGAGTGAGTGAGTGAGTGAGTGAGTGAGTGAGTGAGTGAGTGAGTGAGTGAGTGAGTGAGTGAGTGAGTGAGTGAGTGAGTGAGTGAGTGAGTGAGTGAGTGAGTGAGTGAGTGAGTGAGTGAGTGAGTGAGTGAGTGAGTGAGTGAGTGAGTGAGTGAGTGAGTGAGTGAGTGAGTGAGTGAGTGAGTGAGTGAGTGAGTGAGTGAGTGAGTGAGTGAGTCATTCAGATACACTGCCACTCACTCACTGAGCAGGTATATCAATCAATCAATCAATCAATCAATCGATCAATCAATCAATCAATCAATCAATCAATCAATCAATCAATCAATCAATCAATCAATCAATCAATCAATCAATCAATCAATCAATCAATCAATCAATCAATCAATCAATCAATCAATCAATCAATCAATCAATTAATCAATCAATCAATCAATCAATCAATCAATCAATCAATCAATCAATCAATCAATCAATCAATCAATCAATCAATTAATCAATCAATTAATCGATCAATCAATCAATCAATCAATCAATTAATCAATCAATCAATCAATCAATCAATCAATCAATCAATCAATCAATCAATCAATTGATCGATTGATCGATCGATCGATCGATCGATCGATCAATCAATCAATCAATCAATCAATCAATCAATCAATCAATCAATCAACCAATCAATCAATCGATCAATCAATCGATCAATCAATCGATCGATCGAATGATTAATGAAGAAAATATGCAACATTTATTTTTGTCCAGATCTCAAAGAAAATAAAGCATCGGTACATCGGGCATTGGACCAGCTCCCCCAAAAGAACATAAACTGACGTGGCCGGAGGTTAAAATACCTTGAATGACTAAATTAAAGATGAGAGTATGTCTGCTCATATGTAATGTTTGCAGTTTTTAAGCATGTTAAAGAGCGTATGCGACACGAAATGAATTCTACGAAGCAAATATAACTTTGCACTTGTAATGTTTTGAAAATTAAACAAGTCCTTTTTTAATGAAAACCTTTTAAACTTATTTTCTGACATTTTTTAGAAAAAGTGAAAAATTAACATAGGATATTTCACTATTAGGACAACGATATTATAGGTGACAAGAGCAAATGTATAATTTTTAATTTAGTACAATGTTGGTGATTCTGTGTTCTATCATTATATACAGTTTTCAATAACTATTATTACTTTTGCTTACTTTTCTTACATCATGAATATAACCTTGTGTATTTATTCTGCTCATCCATTGAGAAACACAAAAGGGAAGAAGATGCACAACGTAAAGTGTTCAATTCAAAGCCAAGCAGAAATACCTGAAAATTAAGTATTAAAAATTGTCAACTACCCAAATTTAAAGCACCATGCATATATTGATGCATTTAAATTATTTGGTGATGTACAAGGATAGAACTTATAAAAATTGTGAATTATAACATAGATGATATTGCTGTTATCCCAAGTATTTATTTATTTGAATTCGGCTGATACACTATGCAAACGCGTAATTAAAAATGGTAAGAAACGAGCAGATAAAATAAACTTGATAAAAATAATAAATATGGGTAGGACTACAAAAATCATTTCTGTACAGCACTCATGAGTGAGGCTATGAAATAACATCATATGGTTTAGTTAAACAAAGACGTTTCTAAAACTGCCAATTTACTTTTGCATTTATTTTGTTAAGAAAACCTCCAGTGATCACGATAATCGACACCGCGGTGCAGCTGCGCCTGTTTCTTTGACCGGGGCGACGCCTGGCGCATTATTATCAAAGCATATGCATAGAAGGTGGGCCTGGGTGGGATTAGGAAAAGTAATTTTGCTGACCAGTCAAAATCCAGGGATTGGTCCAGTCCGATTTATGGGTCCATCAGCCGTGGTGGTGGCCGGCCGCGAGTCTCATAATTTCACCGTCTGTTGTGAGCGCGGCACCGTCGTCCTCGGAATCTGCAAAAACAGGTGGAGACTCCGGCCATGTGTCGCGGCAACGCGGGGCCATCGTCTTCGACGCTGGCCCCGCGTTGCCGCAACACATAGCCGGAGTCTCCTGTCTGCAAAGCGCGCGGCTTTGCCTGCCAGATGAGATGGGCAACAGTGATTAATATGATAATATTCAGGCCCGCTCGCTTAATGCATCTTAAGGCAGCGGCTAGATTGGTTGCGTTTTTATTCGTTCTGGGGCCGGCGAGGGGACAAATTCGCATGCATCACTGCGGTTATACTGTCTAATTCATTAATATATACGGCCCTGTGCATAGGGCCAAGGTCTGCCGTGTCTGCCAGGCTGTCTGTCCGTCCGTTCGTCCGTCCATGCGGCGGAGTTATCAGAGGGGTGCGTCCAGAGGCAGGTGTTTGTTCGGGATCGCTTAAGGTAAATCCTGCGTGATCCGTGCAGGATGTGGTGCATCCCGCGCGGACGCCTTGCCCTGCACCCCCCGCAAAATCCCCTCATCAATGATCCGACATAAATCTGCTGAGTTTGCAAGAAAAATGTAAGCCCGCCCTGAATGCCGCGCCCATTTGTTAGCCGCGTGTCGCAGCCGCTTCCGCATGACGCTGACAGATGTTGCTCTTTACGGGGCACACCCGGGACCATCCTCCAAAAAAGTGCCCCTAATTGACTGGATTATGTCACGGCTAGCCGCATAGTCAGGCCGTCATGTGACGATCCGCATACTCTGATGTGACGATCCAGGAATGATTTTGGCGAAGTTGTTGTCTGTGGGGAGAAGAAAAATACGCAAAATTTATTTTGTTCCATGCAAGGTGACAGTGTTAACACCTGGGATTTTTTTTATTCATTTGAAGCTCTATTTTCAAATCTAATTTAGGCCTGAACAGCTTCAAATGACGAAACATGTTTTTTATTTATAAAAAAAATAGGTATAAATTGAATTATCTGCTTATTGCGCATCATCCACAAACTATTGTGTTAACTACATTGGAATTTGGTCTGAAACTTCACGCTGCATCAAAACATCATTTTGCATCTCTGAAGAACCTGAGGGTTTTAGAGCTAAAATTTTCATAGAAACGTTTTAATAATAAGCAATTCGCGGCTTGTAGTGGATGGAGATGACAATGGTAAATCCAGGCTTGAAAAGGCTAAAACGTGTCTGATCTCGACCAATCAGAAGCATACGATATATCGTAACTGATAAATACGGCACTCTCCCTATCAATTCATCCCATCACACGTTTTTACTAATCACAATTTCAACAATGCCGCAATTAGCATGATTAGTCAGTTACACTTTGACGTAATCAATTGTTTTGCTCCATTTTTTCTCGTTTCATCACCCCAATTAATTTGCACTGACAACTGTTTTTAATACCACATTGTTTTTATAACAATAGATCCCATGACGAAGAGGGACTATTTATAAATTGGTTAGTTTCAGCGGGCGATAACTCATTGTTAATGGGGTGGTGAGAGTGAAAATTGAATTGAGCAGGATTAGATAGCAAATCAACATTCCCGTATTTCATTAGAAAATATTTCTTCACTTGATAGATCAGAAGAATTTCACATTCAGTTGCTGATAGTGCGCCGTTAAGATATAATACTTAAAAATAACATGCACTGCAAAAACATAGGAGGTAAAACACATTGTAACGGTTTATTTGTAGATAGAGTTAACTACGAAGTGAAGATCAATTGAGCTGGAATATATTTATCTTTATTTACATTTATGATAGAATTAAGCTCACTCAACTCTCCATTACAAGCACAAATTAGTTTATTTATAAGTGATACTTTAGGGTTGTTGACCTTTTTTTTACTATAAGTGAGCGCCTGACCAGTTTTTGTGAAAATGCATGTGATAAAACAACGTATTTATTTGAAGCTAACAAATGCAAGCTATTGTAGAACTATTCTCATTTCAATGACTAAGAATTGACAAATACCGAAAATTACTGTGCAGAGAAATGAAACAAAATTGTAAATTCCACCTATGACTAATATAAAATGAAAAAAATAAATTATTGTTTTGTAAAGATAAAATTAATATTGTTTTTATTTTTTATTTTTTTTTAAAACTTTCAATGGGAATAAACAAAAAAAACAATAAAAATATTATATCAACACGTCAAGAGACACCCCTCCTGAGATATTTTGCCATAGTGTGGTACCCAATCAGACCAACAAATGCTGCTGTTGTGTTTATCGCCAGAACAAGTTCAGATACCTAATTAGATACATTAAGCTCCTTACTCAATGCGGATTAATTTTAATGTTTCCTATTCTTTCCTAATGCATCCCCATTCAGTTTAGTTTTCACGACCCCATTCCACTTAGCAGCAAAGGGTTGTGTCTGGACGATGGAGCAACACTCGTACATCCATTGCTTCCTGGGTATCCTGAGGCAGAGGACAGGAATAGGGCTCAATTAAAAATTTTGACAGCAGAGCACAAAAAACCTCTCAGACTGAGTCGTCTGCAGGCTGGACTAACAGGACGGTTTCTCCGGGATCCTTCCTCTTGGATCCGTACATGTCTGGATCAACATGTGATGGAGAACCAGCTGCCTCTTTGACATCCGTGTCCATCAACATATCCACCTGCAGAATGCTAGCTGAATTCTACCTGCCCTCCTCCTAGCAAGCACCAAACGTTCCCATGAAGTTAGCTTAACGTTGGTCCAGCGTCATAGGCTGCTGAGCAGTAAACCGCAGCCTTCCAAACTAGGAAGTTGTGCTTAGTATATCAAACAAACAAACAAACAAACAAACAAACAAACAAACAAACAAACAAACAAACAAACAAACAAACAAACAAACAAACAAACATTGCATTGTTTCACTCACTCACTCACTCACTCACTCACTCACTCACTCACTCACTCACTCACTCACTCACTCACTCACTCACTCACTCACTCACTCACTCACTCACTCACTCACTCACTCACTCGGTATAGGAAATAAACAAATTTTATGGGGTATAACTGACTTTAGCGTTGGAGACACCCATGCAGTTTAGAATTAAGAAAACCAAAATATCAGCATTGTCGAACATATAATCCACCCGGTGTATTTCCCTTTACAGTTATTAAAGCAATTCAGTACTTCGATTGTAAGGACTACTTCGCATTGCTAAATATCTGCAGATCTTCTATTACAAGACGCCCTTGGCACCAGAAGGTCAACATTTGTAGCGAGCCGGATTGAATCCGCGACAGGTCACATACTGTTGTTGATGCGCCCTCCCGTCATTGCCTTGCTACGTGACAAGCCTTCGAAGCACCGGGCCAGAAGAAATGATTCAATATCTGAGATGGGCCCGCAGCTGCAACAAGCTGCAGGAGCCACTCAAACCAATGCATTAGCCTGCGTTGGTTCACTGCTGGGCCAGCGTCGTGGACGCTGGCCCAGCAGTGAGCCAGCGCAGGACGCGGGACTCTCCTGGCATCCAGATCATGCCATCTGATCACCCCTATTCACTAGGCCTCTGATGACATTTGCTGTTCCTTTTGCCGTCAAATGCCTCGGTTATTATCTGCGGGTGAAAGGCGGTGAAATCGGGTCAGGACCCGAGCACGTCTCAGTCCATTACGGCTGTTTGCAAAATCAGCTCAACTATCATAATTCAGATCGGGAGAGCGGACCACAAAGCAAACGCGATAAGGCCCCGTGTATCATATTTGCCGGTCAAACACGACCGGACAGTGGTCAGATTGGTGGTCTTTGGCGATCAATGGTGCGGCAAGAAATTCATCCAATCTCACCCGGTGGTCAGCCCTGACAAGATTAATCCACTGTCCAGCCTGACCACAAAGAACGCCTGCTTATTCTATTATAGCCATCTCCATACGCGGCTATTATGCCGGCGGTGGCGTCTTCATTGCAGCGGATTGCTCGAAGGATCCTGCAGCAAATGGCAGACTCTGGCTGTGACCAAGGAGAAGACGGAGATGCTCTCTCAATGCTGTCTGAATGGTGGGCCGGCGTCGCAGACGCTGGACCAACATTTATGCAGCATTGGGTCAACGTCTCTTGTGAGCCAAAGTGACATCCTGCTAACAATAACACGTTGTTATGCAGACGTTAAATAGCGGCAACGTCACGAGTTGTGTTCAGGATGGGCAACGGAATGTGAATAGGTCAGCATTATAAATGTTAAATATCAATGAGGCTGAAACAGTGCTGTAGTAGAATGTGATGGCCGAGTTTGAATTGTGACATTAGAAAGAAATTGGCTATACTTTTAAATTTTAGACAACTTCATCCAAAGTTTTGAGTGTATCATGTGTCCATGGTTGTATGGATGTATCGCAATATAATTAAACTCAATACGATACTGCAATCATACAAGTAGTAATATAAGTGAGTGATTGCTTCCTATATTCTATAGTACTATACATTCATAAATTATAACGGAGGGATGAAGTCGAGACAACGTGATCTAATTATTATTGCAACATACCTTAAACAGTAATGTAGCCTACATACAACCAGGCATATAAAACAGCCTGTTGAACGTCTCCACTAATTATTGTATGCTCTATATGTTGAACTAAGAGAGCAAAAACATACATGATCAGTACAACGCCTGATTCGATGTCATGCATGGTATAGTTAGTTGAGCAACCACGAGCTATATCACACATAATATTTCCAACAAACTCATTGAACAATAACTGCTCATTTTAAATTAGGCGTTTGACTTTATCTGGCCGAATAATTAGTTTTGTGTCCGTATATGCACTTTTGAATACGTCTAGATCGAGCATGCCACTTTTTAAAGATATTTCTCTCATAATTGCACCAAACAAGATGTCCTTAATGGAACACGCTTTGATGATGTCAGTAAATAAAGATGGATAAGCTCTACCAATTTACTATAAGAGGCGAATTATCTGAAGCAAACGGATGCTTTAAATTATGCATAGCCATCCCAAGGACATCAATTAATGAATCAGGTATATTAACTAATGCTAAGTGATGCACTTTAAAGCAGCCTGTAATTGTACTTTTTGCTAAACTTGGAAGACAGTATTTATGTCAGAAGACAGTATGTATATCATTCAATTTATTTTATCTGTATTTGTCTGCCTTAATTGTATAAATATTTCTATACAAATGTGAATGCAATTTTCGCCCTCATATAATAAACATCATATTAGACCTATATAAAAATAGATATAACAAAATAAAATAATCGTAATAAACCCTTTTCCGATTTGTTATACTTTTAATAATAACTAATAGCGATATCACTAAATTACCCGTTTAACAATACAATTTGAAAAAATAAAGGGCCTTAAAGATTCTTCAAATGTTTCGTGCATGTGTGAGAATTCATCTTTGGGCGACATGCTCGTGGCCTATGTGGAACAGAGGGTCCCCTGTGTGGGATTCGTTATATACTTATAATATGGATGAGTTTTGACTAACTTTTTATTTTATGACCATGTATAGATGGAATATATAATAATTATCGTTACAACGGCACAAAACATCATATCTGAGCTATAGCGACCAATGTGGCACCAGCTAACTTTACGTTGAAACAAAAGTGTATTTTCTCAAATTAAAGGTCAGAGCGACCTTATTTAGATGGATTTCATATGTATGTTATGTGATGCACGATTGCGACGCGAGAGCTAAAAGTGTTGAGAACATCAGACTGCTTTTAACCCTTAAAGCGCTGAATTATTTCTATATAAACCATGGAGACCAAATAATTTTTTCAATTTGAAATCATCATAAATGTCTTAGTTAGGTCATTCTGATTCAGTTGAATACCTGTGTTATGGGACTACGGCCATTAGAAATATTTTTACTCTTACAGTGCGGGGGTCGACTTTAGTCGTCAGAATCTGACGTCTACAGACGTCAGATTCTGACGACTAAAGTCGATCACCGCACAGTAAGTATTAAGTTAAAGGCTAATAATTGTGCAGATGCTAGTGCGTGATTTTGGCTACATATATGGGGACGTTCACGTGCAGACAGTTTATTTTGACATCATCAGTTGAGCGGCGCCGAGGAGTGTATCCCGGCGGCGAGAGAGGGTGTCCGGCCGATCATCAAGCGATCCAGGTCACACGGATCACACCTCATAATTACACGGACGATTCTTCATATCCAATCGAGCGACCAGCGCCTTATCCAGGATCATCCCAGATCCCGCTATGAGACAGATTGTGGTGGGGGAGGGGTGCGGGAAAAAAGCCTCATTTGACTCGCAAATCGCGGGGCAAGGACACCTCGGATCCCCCCTCCCACCTCCCCCGTCTCTCTCTTCCTCTCGCCACACTGTCGTCTCATTCTTGCCTCATGCCCTTCACATCTTCTGCACTGTCTCACACTCCACCACGATTCATCATTCAATTTAGGCCGCAGCCATTTGAATCATTTTCACTTTTGTCCGCTGCCAGTTACCTGATGTCGTCCAGTGAATAATGCATGGTGCACCGAGCCAGGAGCTGATCCCTGGTCTATGGTGGCCCCCCTAACGACAAATGGCTACGAAACGTTAGCTCAACGTCATGCCAACATCGCAGACGTTGGCCTGACGTTCAGCTAACGTTTTTGCTATTATACTTCTTTGAAATATTCGGTTTGCTTCTAGTTCAGGAAACGGGCCACACGTGATTCATTTTAATAAATACAAACACTCATCAGACCCATCATGATGACAAGTTGCCACTAGCAACATATTGAGCAGATACATCTTCTTAGAAAACTCTGATGTTATCGCTACACTAAGGTACATACAATAATTTAAATGGTTATGGTGTAACATCACTTATATTTATAAGAACATTGCTCATAGTGATTTAATTCAATCTGGACAAAACTTCCGAGAACTTATTGATAATGATGAGATGATTATCACATACACTGCAGCCCTCCAGACACAGAATTCGAGATTTTAATCATAACGAGCTACTTCTCAATCACCGAGGCTACGCTAACCACAATATCGACTGTTCACCAATGGATGGAGAATAAAAAAAATCCTGAGGTCAGCAGAGGGAGAACCTAGACTCATACACATGCTCTTGTTTTCAATCTTCTAAGTGGCTTAGCAATTGTCTTACCATCGCCGATTATCAACATATAAACACCAAATCTTTGTGTTTTGTACAAACGTTTATAGCTTCAATATCAGTGTGTTTTTATAATGCTTAGCTAAACCACACTCTTGTAACGAGACGATGTCTAACATATTGTAGTGATACAAGTAACGCTGTGTTGTGTGTTTTGTGTGTTAGTACAAAATGCAAAATGTAAAAGAAATTATATGAATTCAGTGTGTCAATGTCGTTAAATGTGACGTAATGCTACCTTCCAAATCAGGTCATCCAAATGACCCAAATCTTGTCAAGGAAACAATGATATATATATATTATTATATCCCCCATTGTAGATGCATCCTTTCATAATTACAATATTTGTTCATTTTATTTTTAACTTGAAAATAGCGTTATTCATTAGACAATGTGTCTACAATGTTAATGCTGAGCCAATAATATGTGAAACAGGGTACAACGACGAGGGTGGGGTATTTTCCATTGGTCTGTTTTTATATATTTGGCCTCTCAGAAGCCAAACAATCAAATGCCCATATCCTGATCCCATCAAGGAACATTGAGATGTATCTTTGTCCAAACAATAAAGAAGAGCCGTCTAGACTAATAATATTTCTAAGATCTTGGTCAAAGCTCTATAGTCATAAAGTATATAAGCATCTACATCTATCAAATGTATTGGTTAAAGTAGTAGGTGTATAGCAGCATCTAGGCCTATGCAATTTAAATCTTCAGTCACTTGAAGTTGTGTCTCGCTACCGCGATACACAACTTCAAGTGACTGAAAATGTATGTGTTTTGCGAAATTAAAATCCTAGCATATTTGAGCATTTCAAGTTTGATGGCATATTGTACGTTCTACAACTGGTTAGAAAGGTGTCTATAGCAACACATAGTCGACATCAATGTTCGAAGGGCTGACATCTTGGTCAAGGTTCTATGGTCAAAGTAATTGAGCACATCAGCATCTGTATCAGTTGTCTGTGCCCATCATATCCCCACAATTTTGTTTAAAGCTATGGTTAATGTAATAGAGTATAGCAGCATCTATAGACCAATTAGAATTCCAGTATATTTGTCAAAGTGATGGAGTATATCAGCATGTAGATCAATTGGATTTCCAAGATATTTTGTCAAAGTAGTGGAGTTTATTCCCATCAAGTCCATTTGGATGCCCAAGGTATTTGTAATGGGGTATATCAGCGTCTACACCAATTATCACCACTATCTTGGTCAGAATAAGCAAATATAGTCCGATAAATATAGGCCTAGCAGCCTCTAGATAAGTTAGCTGTCTAAGATACCGGCCATGACAGCGTCAAACAATGGGAAGTAAACATTTTTATGTTTTTCTTGGACAAACTAATACGGAATAGCATGGTGTAGACCAATCAGAGGCTTAATATCTAGGTAAAGCTAATGAGCCTCTGAACCTATCCCACCATATGAGTCAAATTAATGTAGAATACTAGCCTAGCACGTGATAAGGTGTGAATCAGAACACGGATAGCGGGATTAATCCACGTAAATCCGTGTTGAACACAAGATGTGACCAGCTGATCATAAACCTAGATTGCTGAGAGCTCGCGAGCTAACCACACCGGACCATGGCTGACCATCGCCTGCATGGCTGACCTTAGCTGATGAGCTCGTAAACAGACGATGTCCACCTCCAGGGGCTCTTGCCTGAAGTCAGTCGAAAGAAAAACGCCGCGTCTTTAGCGCCGGATCGCGTGGGATTTATGAATTATGAGCGAATTAATATCTGCACCGAGGCGGGCTTATTGGCCTCTTGACGCCCAGAGCCGGAGTGCCTAATATTCCAGGCGAGTCCGGCACGATCCACTGACCATGTAGGTCCTAGGGGTTATATTTGCCTCGCTTTTCTCTTTGTAAATATCCCGCTATTATTTGAAAACGTGAGTGAAGTTTGACACAGGATTGGACGCAGTCTAATCTTTTGTCAAAGTTCACATTTTTTTAATTTAAGCAGATAGATTAAAGATAGCGTTTATGAAAACTTAGATTGAAAGCGTTGCCGCACTTGGCCTTTGCGCTGTTCCACCAGTCGGCGCTCCTCCCCGTATAGTGTCCCCACACTCTAACTTCCGTCCCTCACGCTGTCCCGTTCTGCCATCATTCCCCCCCACTTGGCCTCCCTCTTGTGACCTGCCAGACGAACTGATCACCAGTTTATTGATATCATAATATCCAATCTGAGCTGATAAGCCGTGAGATCAGATTGCTATTTAGTGGTCGACTGGGTTCTGAAGAGGCTGACAGCTATGCCCGGGGGGGGGGGGGGGGAGGGGGATGAGAGGGAAATATTGCTGGCAGGGGAAAGGGCAAGCTCTTTTCATAAAACTGTTTGACTAAGAAAACGTAATAGAAGAGGTAGTGAAATAAAATAATGGGGAAATCAACGTTGGAAAAATCTCAATGAAAAAAAAAAATTATGCACGCGATATTGAGAAATGATTCATTAGATGCATTAGATATACATAAAAAGCTCAAATTGTGCTTTTGTTTGAGCTAATAAGTGAAATAAAATAAAATGTGTAATAGGCATATGCATATGGCCTACTACGCATAATAAATGTGCACAAATCTATCGTAATCTTTTTGAATGAATGTTATTTTAAACGATACTATTTAAATCACGAAAATCTGACTTGGTTCTCTACAGCATACATACACTGTAACCTGGTAATGTCATCATGTTTAGATTGTCTTTTTATTTACATCATATTTAGACTTCCTTTGTATTGACATCATATTCAGATTGTTTTTGTATTGACATAATGTTTAGATTATCTTCGTATTGACATCATGTTTAGACTTTCTTTGTATTGACACCATATTTAAATTGCATTGTATTATGTTTGACCCAATATTATCTTAGACTGACTGGACTATTGAAGCATTGTATTAAAATTGGGTAGATTTATTCGATAAAATTGGAGTTAGCGCTGTATTTAAATATGTAATCTTCGCAAGGACACACTTAGAGTGTCACTGGGTGTAAACAATATAATGGTTGTAAGTCACCTTGGCCGAGCAGAATCCTACGTGCCCCAATTGTCTGAAATTAATCGTTATTGAAAGCTGCGGCTAATTGCGTCTTGACCCTGCCATTGTTGGGGGCGCGCAGTTGAGAAGTAAGATGATTACCAGGGTCTGACTGGGGCTGACAAATTCAATAAGATTGGCAGGAGGGGGGTTGTCCGAAGACAGGGTGGGTACCCCACCGCGTCGTCCTGACAACCCCAGGGAACCCCAGGGGGGCAGGAACCCCGAAACAGTCGCAGTTGAAGACAGCCGGATTTTCCACTCGCCGTCCAAATTACTCGTTAAATTTGGTTCACTTAATTTTAGACATTGTTCAAGCCAATTATTGCATAGCGGGTGAAAATAAAGAATTCTGCCTCTGTGCCTGATCCATCACTCGTTGACAGCGGGCACGTTCCCCTGCCCCTCAACCCGTCAGTTAACCGAGCACCCCCCCCCCCACCACTTTCTTGTCACAGTGTCCCAAACTCTGTTTCTCCAAATGAAAGGAATCACGGACTGGTGTGTCGCGTGACACACAAATCTGTACCCCTTAAAACGCTAATTTTTTTATGTATAAACCGTGGAGTTTTACATGGGTTTTACAATTTGAAATCAGCATAAACGTCTTAGTTAGCTCTTTCTGATTCATTTAAATACTTATGTTATTGGTCCATCGTCATTATAAATATTGTTACTCTTTAAAGTGCGGGGATCGACTGTATCCTGACGTCTAAAGTCGATCCCCGCGCTGGAAGGCGTACACTGATTCCACAAGAAGTACAAACAATCAAACTAAATTTCAAATCCCAAATACATATTTTCCAATCCCTTTCCCTGTCACAAAATATTTCGTTTTTTTCATGATTTGCGTGATGATACTGTTTGAAACAACCAATTTTGTTTCTTTATTGGCTGAAGTATTGTCTCAACCTGTCGATTAATTAGACACTCATGCATTTGTACCGGTATTGTCATTATTGAAGATGACATCCTTATACTGGAATATCATACAATTTCTAGTGATGAGATGCATCATAATTATTCATCATATATACCTGATATACTGTGTATATATCTCTACAAACTGCTTCATTAGTGTTGAAGTTTTTATTTCCATGTTAATCTATCATCGCAGACGGTGGACGATCATTTGAGCAACATTGGGCCAACGTCCCTCGAGTGTTCTCTCCCCTGCTGCACGTGAGGCAGTCACCGAAAGACTTAGGAAATAATTGGTGCGTAAAGAAACCGGGATCTTGTCTAACTCGTGGCCGCGCGGGATCACCTGAAGCGGATTTTGTGGATTTATCCAGACAGATCCATAGACCCCGCATGCAGAACCTATCCCGGGGAGCTTTTAAGCACACGGGGCTTTAATTAAAACGTGTTTAAATATACAATGTTTCATGACTTGGAAGCTATTAGTTTAAGCACGCTCGCAAAAGAATAATATGTTAAACATATATGAAATGCATTCTTAATCGTGTTATGATTTAAATTTTGGAAAGAACTTTTTTTTTATCACACTGCACTGTTCCGTGGATCCACCTTACATAGCCTACACCCAGCAGACACAAGACGTTGAAGCAGTGTTGGTTTAACGTTGGTCAAGGTAAACCAACACTTTGATTCAACGTCTTGTGTCTGCTGGGCGGTGTCTCGCCGAGTAAATGGGGATGATCGTAACACTTAGTCCAAAGATCCCACGCAACGGCTTAAATTCAATTGAGATTAATCCGTGTTTTCAGAGACGGTGTACCTGTTATAGGGAGAAATATCGTTTAGTAGATCTCCTAAACAGTAAAAACTGCCTTTGTCTATACCTGTCGAATGGATTGTAGGAGGGAAGTTCAGTTGAAAGTTTGGTATGAGTAGCATATTATCATGATTATCAATATGAATGAATGAATGAATGAATGAATGAATGAATGAATGAATGAATGAATGAATGAATGAATAAATGAATGAATAAATGAATGAATGAATGAATGAATGAATGAATGAATGGATGAATGAATGAATGAATGAATGAATGAATGGATGGATGGATGAATGAATGAATGAATGAATGAATGAATGAATGAATGAATAAATGAATAAATGAATGAATGAATGAATGAATGAATGAATGAATGAATGAATGAATGAATGAATGAATGAATGAATGAATGAATGAATCAATGAATGAATGAATCCATGAATGAATCAATGAATGAATCAATGAATCAATGAATGAATCAATGAATCAATGTATGGGGTTTTAGGCCATCTGTGTGAACTGGGCATGGAGAAATCAAATATGAAGCCACGACAAACGAACATTATATAATTCGTCAGCATAATTTGTCAATTAATATTACAGCTATTATTGCACTGTTAAGCATGGCAGAATTTCTTGAAATATTGACAGTGTATGTCATTGCTGGTTGTAGTATCTTCCTGTCAGCAAGGAGCCAATATGAAATCATTGACATTGTGGTATCATGTTGACAAGAACAGCACAGCAACAAACTGACATGATGCTTGCCTTTGCATTACAGATACATGTGTTCTCTTTGTGAGGCACTCTCACCAATAAAACATATCGTCATAATATTATTATATCTAACCGTCACAACGTTGAAATATTTTTGTATAAACCATCGAAACCAAAGGGGGGTTTTCATTTGAAATCATCATAAATGACTTAGTTAGCTCCTCCCGCTTCATTTGAATGCATATGTTATGGGTCTACGGCCATTGATGATTGGTGAGTTTGTTTCCATGCGGCAATGTTAGACCTATCACACAAAATAATAACAATATGACATATGTTTTTAATCGATATTCCATATACTATTGATCGAACCACATTGAAAATAGTAAACCTTAGAACGCTGAAATATGCTTGTAAAAACCATGGAGGTCACAGGGTTTTTTCAATTTGAAATCATCATAAATGTCTTAGTTAGTTATTTCTGTTTCATTTGAGTACATATGCTATGGGTATAGGGCCTACTGCTAGTATAAATATTTTCATTCTTTCAGTGATCGACATTAGACGGCAGTATCTGACGTCTACAGACGTCAGATTCTGACGTCTAAAGTCGACGTCAGACGTCAGTATCTGACGTCTACAGACGTCAGATTCTGAAGTCTAAAGTCGACGTCAGACGTCAGAATCTGACGTCTATAGACGTCAGATTCTGACGTCTAAAGTCGATCCCCGCGCTGGAAGGGTTCGTGATGAAACCACGCATTAGCTGTTCAATATAAAAAGATACAAAATGCAACTTAAAACATAAAAGAACATTGTGTATGATAATATTGACATATCCCTATGCCCTATTTAAATGGTAATAAATGATTCTCAGACGCCGCCGACAGCACGTGCTCAGCCGGTCTAATGACTATTTAATACCTGGCCGTAAATTTCACTCTGAGGAATTTTTTTCAAATATATAGATGGCGGAGGAAAGGAGTTTAGTTGTTAAGTGTGCGGACATATTTTACAATTTGAACACGTCTCCCGAGTCTGTCCGCAAGCGCCGATGTTATTAGCACCCTCCCCCCTCCCAAAAACAAGAACCCTCACCTTGCAATGGGGGACGTGATATGTAATAGCTATTACTGTGTACATTTTTTTATCACTAACAGCTAGAGCAACCTCACCTTGAATGGAATATAAATTAGTATTTGGTATTACCTTAATAAAGTGACCATTTTAGTGCTGCGTTCCCAGCAAACACAAAACGTTTGTATAACATTTGCACAACGTCGGCCCAACGTCTTCGACGCTGGTCCAGCATTGTAAAAAT
Organism: Flabesymbios commensalis; assembly: GCA_964017125.1. NCBI lineage: Eukaryota > Metazoa > Annelida > Polychaeta > Terebellida > Flabelligeridae > Flabesymbios > Flabesymbios commensalis. The sequence continues at coordinate 46,619,220 of OZ024909.1, read as the reverse complement.
GTTATAAAAAACGTATTGTGTTTACTGGGAATTGTGTTTCACATTTTTATTTTACTTAAAACTGGAATCGCTGACATATATATACTTTCCATTTTAAATACAACCATTTTCAAATTAGAAAACATGATGTGCTATAATTTAAAACCTGCGACTTACTATACCCTTAAATTTTCAGTGGCCACAAAAGTAGATTGAGAGTGTTAAAAAGTGTTTAGTCGACGTACGTCACTAACCCAGCAAATACAAGACATCGACCCAGTGCTACTGTAATGTTGGGCCATCGTCTACGACCCTGGTCCAACATTACAGCAGCATTGGGTCAATGTCTCGTGTTTGCTGGGAATGGTCATCCAATATTACCAGTGGATAAATGTCAGTATGCATGCATATGGTGGATGACCAAATCCACACAAATCGAAGAAGATGTTCCAATCAAATGATTTTAAGTGCTGAGGTAGTTCGGGTACAAATTCTCAGGATTTTTTTCTTCTCATTGGAAACCCTTGTGTTGTGTGATCCGCATCAGGACTTGGATCCCTCGGCCTCAGAGTGTCCGGGGCGGTTGTTTCAGTCTCTATTAATGTGGACAGCAGAGTGTATCAGAGGTTTACTTGGTGAGGCCAGCTGACACAGATACAGATGGGGAGGACGAGCCTCCCGGTCACATCCAAATCAATATCCATTCCTTCCCATTTGCAAACTCGGAAGTGGTAAATTTCCCCTCGCCCCGTGTTCATTTCAAAGACCTGACTTTGTCATTTGTTAAAATAACACGATTAGGACGGGCATTACCCGGCCCTCCCAAAACCTATTTGGCGGCGGCAGACTGAGGGACCGATGGATTTTCTAATCAATGTTCAGTCATTTAGGCCGGGGACATGACGCTCAAATCTGCTGCTGGTCCGCTTCCCACCATGTTTAAATCCTCCCCGGCTCACGGATAAAGTTGGCCCGATTTTGCTGCGTCCCAGAAAACTCAAAGTTTACACCGGCGACTCGATAAACGTCTTCTATTCACGAATAAAGTTTTCCTTTGTCGCTATCTATGAAGGAGTGAGATATGTATCCAGCCCCACTCTACGCACAACGCTGAACTATTTTTTTATAAATCATGGAGATCAAAGGTATTTTTTCAATTTGAAATCATCATAAATGTCTTAGTTGGCTCTTTCCGCCTAGTTTGAATACACAATGTTTTTTTCTATGGCCATATTATACATATTTTAATTCTTTCAGTGCGGGGGCCGTCTTTATACGTCAGAATCTGACGTCTACAGACGTCAGATTCTGACGTATAAAGACGGTCCCGCGCTGAAAGGGTTTAGCCTAAGTGTGCCTCGATCTCCTGTATTTTATCACTTTGAAAAATATATATATATACAATGAAAATTGAATTACAAACACAATATTAAAACTTGGCATTGTGCATGGGGTTATATATACATGTGACACAATATATAGAAACGTTAGAGATCTATATTAAAATAAACAATACTCTGGAAAATTATTGGCTGAAAATTGGGCAACGTCGCAGACAGTGGTCCAACAATAAACCAACGTCTATTCCACTCGTCTTCAGTTTGCTGAGCATTGCCTTAATGGGCAGTAGTACAGTACAACGTATGTGTTAATATAATTATTTGTAAACATTAACCCTTACAGCCCGGGGATCGAATTGTAGATCTGTAGACTGCAGATTCTAATGTCTTAAGTCGGTCCCTGGACTGAAAGAGTATATATATAATGGTCATAGACCTATAACATAGGTATTCACGTGGAGTGGAAAGAGCTAACTAAGACATTTATGGTGATTTCCAATTGAAAAAAAATGTTGTTCTCCATGGTGTACACAAAATATTTCAGCGCTTTAAAAGTTGAACTTATTTGTTTAAAAAAGTACATAAATTGCTAACTGTTTGATGTCACTTCACGTTGGACAAGGTGGTGGCCACTGGTCACCACCCCGGGGATTTACATTTGGGGAGGGGATTGATCGTGACAGGGTGGACTAGCCGGGTGATGGTCCTTGACGTGATCATTTGAATTTACCCCACCCCCTTCCACTCACCTCAACATCCCGTCATGGACAGACACACGACGAAATAGCCACACCACCGAAAGATGTTTATTATATGGTTACAAGTAGGCCTACTTATACATGCCTGTTCGGTCGGTAATTAAGCAAAACATGTGATATACGATTTGTTTGGTTTTTAAGTCAGGGACAGCCCAGAAAACACAAAACATTTGTATAACATATGTACAATGCCGGCCAAACGTCTTCGACGTTGGTCTAACAGTCTACAAAATGGTATACACATGTTTTGTGTTTGCTGAGAAAGTATGTTAAAAAAGAAAGATTACATCGGTAAATTATAACGATAACAAGATTCGGCTGAATAAAAGAAATAAATACCACCTCCAGTAGCCATGGGGACACGCCACCGACACGATGGCCTCCCGTGTGAATTTTTAATAACCCGTAATTATATTTGTGAGTCGTGACACGGCGGGGCAAAACTGTATTTCTGCCGCAGTCACACACAAAACTAGTTCACCCACAAAAACACGCCGCACCTGTGTGGAATCAAACGAAATATAATCATACCCCATCGATCTGGTCTGCCATATCAGAATAATTGATGGCTGGCGCCGCTGAACATGCTCAGTGGGATGCCCCATTTTTTGGTATGATGTCATAAAACGTATATATAGACGTACAATGTGTAATTACGTACACAAAAATATAACGATCATTTTTTGTAATGAAGAAGGTACGTTTATGCCACTGCATATAATAAAACATGTGCAAAATAAATTTAAAAAAATGAGGCTTGCACCTCCACATTTTTACTCGTTAGTCAACACATGTTCTTCGACTTTCCCGGCTCTGATTAAAAAGTGTAAATGATTTTACAGCGAAAACTTCAAACCCGAAAAAAATGGTGAGACTTTTAATTTTTTATGTCATTGAAATGTTAGCTTTTATTGGTTTTCGCAGTTCAAGGTGTACATTCAGCACCCCTCACTAAACACTTTTGTTTCTAAGTAAATTGTATTTGCAGCTAAAAATGCGTGTTCGCACAATGCCATCGACACTCTTAGCATGTCATTGCCAGATGGTCGTTTAAAACAATTTTTCAGGTCACCTCACCAAACTCACAAAATTGATTCACTCCCTCTGAGGTCAGTTCTAATTGCAAAATCCACCGTCTATGAAAACACATGTATCTCGATCAGCATTTAGCATATCAGGTGATCCACTGATGTCAAAGAAGTCCTCTTAAGTTATGCAGGACACAACTCCAAAGGGTGATCGGGGAATAGGGATGATTTGAAGGTGAGACAAGACGCCCGACGCGTTGTGACAGCGCTGGGCCGGCGTCGTACGACGCCGGCCCAGCGCTGTCACAACGCGTCGTGAAGACTGGAAGAGTTGATGAACCAGTAATTGATACAGATGACGAATTAGATCAAGGCTTTGCAGAGGGGGAGAATAATTAGAGAAGTAGAATGCTATTTTCCTCCATAATTACCAGTGACTGGTCACGATAGCATATGCTAAGGAGTTGACCGTATTGGACCATCTTCTCTTCTCACTTCACTGTGCGTTTTTTGACAACTTTGTCCCATCACCTTTATATCAGGAATTAAAACCGGACTCTCACTTCCTCTCGTTATACTACTCTCTGCATGAAAATGTCATTCATTATTTTGATTATTATCTCACCATTCTTATGAAAAACTCTCCTTGCAAAGGGGACAATGTTGTTTTAAAAATATATATATATATATATACGTTGACGAACAACTGTGTTCTGAAATATAATCTTAGTTGATGGACAATGGTGGTCCAACGTCTAATGTTGGTAGAGAACGGTGTTCTAACGGGTGCGTAATGGGTAACGGTGTTCTAAAGTGTAATACACGTTAAAGAACTAGAGCGTTTGAACGTCTAATATAGCCCACGTTGGTGGACAGCTAATTTCCTTATTATGCACTAATATAATAGACGGACATGTCTAATATTACAAGAGTGAACCAAAGTGTTACTTTAATTGCCAACGTTGTTGTTCTAGCATTCAATACGCATTGGTCCACTACAATTTGTGAACGGTCAGCGGCATTCTAGCTCCTGGTGTATGATTTTGTACACAGATGCTTTGTAACGTTTCATGCTGAATACATGATATTCTGTGAAACGCAATAGCATTGACCTGCAATGTTTTCACCTGACGATCTGATACAATGAAGTATGGGGGAGCGGGACTTATACAACATTCTTTTCACTGAGTAGACATTTAAAAGGGTGACCGGTGACGTCACTGCGTTTCACAGAATATGCGGGCACTGGTGTTGTGACGTCTGATATATGTTGGTAGACAAGGGTATGTATGTTAAAGTCGACACTTTAATGCTCTAATATAGATTTGCTTGTTGATGGACAATCATGTCTAAAATACGTTGATAAACAACTGTATTATAACATATTATGCGTTGATTGACAAGGGTGTTCTAAAACGTCTAATATACAAATGCTCTCACGTTCAATATCGTGTGGAGCCTCCGTGACCGAGAGGTAGCGTGCTCGGCCTAAGACTGCCAGTGCTCGAATGTCGAATTCTGTGTCTGGAGGGCAGTGTATTCTCATTTATTTCACCATCCTCAGGAAGTTCTCCTGGCCCAGTTTAGCCTACATGTGCACAAAGGTGGCCTAATACCCCACTCATTATAATTTTTTCCAACGTTCAATATACGTTGATAGACAGTATATGTTCCAGCGTTTATTATACGCTGTATTCGAACGTCAAATATAGTTTTATGGATAATTATGTCTCTCCTCTATAGAGGTGGAGATATATTGCTTTCCTTGTCACCACTCATTTGTTCGTCACATCAGTTTAGTGTCTGTGCGTTCTCTTCGTCTATCATGCAGGCGGTCAAACACGAGACGTTGACCCAATGTCGGGCTATTGTTGGCCCACCGTCTACAACGCTGAGCAAACAATAGCCTAGTATTGGGTTACAGTGTCGTGTTTGACGCCACGCTGAATGTGGGCCAGCTTTAGTGCTGACTAACGTTGGTCCATTGTCAACCACGTTGGCTCAGAATTAGCCCAATATTGTTTCAACTTGTTTGCTGGGTATAATGAAGGCAGATGTCACAACATGGTTAAACTTCATGCGGGGCCACTGGCGACAACTTGGTCCAACATTAAAACAACATGGGGTCAACGTTTGTTCAATCAGCCACTCTCCAGAATTCACAATACTGTAAAAAGTATCATAATGCTGAGAGTCATGTAGTTTAGCAATTGGGGATGGGCAGGCCTACAACCCAAGATCTAACATATTTTATGCGCAAGAATTCTGTTCATTTGAACAGATAGTCTCTTACTTGTAGTTTCTTAGATTTTCAAAACATTCCAAAACACTCCACAAAGCACAATATTTTTTGGTGTTTACTGGGTTGAACGCAGTCCAGTAAACACGAGGCGTTGAACCAGTGCTGGTTTGATGTTGGGCCAGCGTCGCAGATTGTGGGCCAGCATTAGACCAGCATCAGGTCAACGACGTGTTTGCTGGGAGTGTTGACAAGTGTCTCGCACAAAAATGGAATAATACATTCCGCTTAATACATAGTCTCTACCAAGAACTTTATGTAGAGTTCCTGTTTCTACTGTCCACAGGAGCCATTTAATAACATTAATTAAAAAAGGCCATTGACACTACATCTATTAGCTATCAACCTTTAAGGTTATGCTGCTGGAGGGGAGACATCCCCAGGTTTTTTGTTCACAAAAAACTAGAACCTTCTAGTTAGGTTTTGTAGAGTCTAATATACGTTGATAGACAAGGGTGCTTTTTTTGCACAGGCTGCTCTAACGTCTAATATACTTTGACAGGCAATCGTGTTATAACGTCTTATATACATTTATGGACAAATGTGTACCAAGTCTAACAAATACATTGTTGTCAGACCATGATTCACGCATTTTGTTTCACCCTACAAGACAAGGAAAGAGCCAGCTGAAGACATTGTGAGAGTTGCGATCGTTGAGAATGTAGGGCACATCATCAATTACTTTTTTGGGGCCGTCCCGCGCCGGAGCAGAGGGGTGAGGGTGTCATCCATTTAGCAAAGTGAGAAGGATGGTGGTGTGAGTTGGCGGTTGATCTTGTGACCGGGGGCAGGGCTGGAGGTGGGGGTCGGGGCGGCGGCTAAATAATGAGCGGGGCACGCCGCGGCAGAATTGGACCAGACAAGATTTGGCAGATTTAGTCTCCGTCCTGCCGTAGATCACCAGCTGAATGCGGCAGCCAGCTCTCCGTATTGACAATAAGCCCCCATCTGCCAATATCATTGGTGGCCAACTGCCCACGACTAGTTGTCAGCTCTGTGGAAGCTGATTTTTCTTCATTTGAGGCCCCGGCCCCCGATAGACCTACGACATCTACGGCCAGCATGGCCGTCGATGTCGTAGGTCTATCGGGGGTCGGTCGGACGGTTGCCCCCCGGTAGACCTGTTGTTGAGGACCGATGTCGTCTATCATGTCTGTGGGTGTCGGCCAGACACTACTAGCCCCCCCCCCCCCCAGAACAATCACGGCATTGAAATCATCGCTATATTCCCCAGAAATGCCGGCCACCCAGTTATTTATCTTCACAGCCGGCTGGCGAGCTGAGTTCCCTCGCGGCTCATCCCGGTCGGCGGGCGTACGACCCTCCAGCCCACCCCGGCCTTATCAGGCCCTGCTCCAGCGCCGGTCAGTCCGGAAATATTTTACATTTATATCAAATTGGAATGTATCAGTTTGGCTGGGTGATGAAGCACGAGTTGCTGACGACATAATCATGGCACAATGGTGGACTAACGTCTTTGCCTCCGGCCCAGCATCGTCACATCATTATTGTGACGTCTGCTGCTGACTGGTTTCTCACCATCACCCTTCAATACCTTCAATACCTCTAGTCCTGACTTCGGGTTACCTCTATCGCGATATTGCCATGATTGTGCAGAAAGTGACGTAGAGCACTATTCACTCGCACCGATACCTCCTCTACGTTTATTACGCGTCATAATTCCCATCCTATATAAAATGTGGCTAAACATCGGCTCGAGTGATTCAAATATCAGAAAAAGTAAACATCCTCATTCCTCAATAATAATACAATCATGCACGGTATAGACACGGTACAGACAGATACAAAACAATACATCTTTTAACAATACATATATCAACAAAATGTCATTTAATGGAAACAAAGATAAATGTTGATCATACCAAACTATGAGCATACAATTTATTTAAATCAAAACTATGTATTGAAATTACATAATTTCCAATAAACATAACAAATTGTGAACCCCCAAATAATGAACAGGGCTTCATATTAGTTCACTAATAAAACACAGTCACCATGAAAGATATCTCCTTGAAACTAAAACTTGTAACATTATTCATAGCAATATAATATACGATGGAAACATTTATCCCAAATGCCCGTTAAAATGAAAGTTATAAAAAACCAAGTGCTGTACAGCGATGAACAATTCTTTTTCCAAATGTCTCATAACGATGGTGTGACACTAAAATTAATCAAATTGTGTTAAAATTGTAAATGCATGCAATGATAAGTAGAAATGGCTTTTGATACCTCTAAACAAGCGCCAATAATGTTTGAAATTAAAGAAAACTTTTGTTTCTATGTGTGGCGATTATTATTGTTGTGTCCTTACATCACGCACCCTAATGCAAACAAGTTTCATGACCCAACGAATCAGAATTAAAAAGGAATGAATGAATGAATGAATGAATGAATGAATGAATGAATGAATGAATGAATGAATGAATGAATGAATGAATGAATGAATGAATGAATGAATGAATAAATAATAATAATGGTGAGTTTTATATAGCGCACGTACAATGCTTTGTGCGCTTCACACATATTACCCCTGGTTACTGTACCTGTTCATTCATGTGACATTTCAACTCCCTTTTTGGAGCATACAGCACTTGCAGCCATTTCAGCGCACACATTGCCATCTCTGTCCTACCAGGTACTCATTTACACCTGAGTCAAGTGAAGCATGTAAGGGTAAAGTGCCTTGCCCAAGGACACAGCATCGGAATAATGCCCAAATATTGAGAGGAGAGAAACATGATATTTCTCTGAAAATCCTGCACCAAGCGGGATTCGAAACCGCACGGCAGGCAGTGATATTGGCAAAGCTCCACGCTCTAGCCATTGCACCACGTCCCTCTCTGAAAGAATGAATGCATGTATGTATGTATGTATGTATGTATGTATGTATGTATGTATGTATGTATGTATGTATGTATGTATGTATGTATGTATGTATGTATGTATGTATGTATGTATGTATGTATGTATGTATGTATGTATGTATGTATGTATGTATGTATGTATGTATGTATGTATGTATGTATGTATGTATGTATGTATGTATGTATGTATGTATGTATGTATGTATGTATGTATGTATGTATGTATGTATGTATGTATGTATGTATGTATGTATGTATGTATGTATGTATGTATGTATGTATGTATGTATGTATGTATGTATGTATGTATGTATGTATGTATGTATGTATGTATGTATGTATGTATGTATGTATGTATGTATGTATGTATGTATGTATGTATGTATGAATGAATGAATGAATGAATGAATGAATGAATGAATGAATGAATGAATGAATGAATGAAAAAATAAATGAATGAATGAATGAATGAATGAATGAATGAATGAATGAATGAATGAATGAATGAATGAATGAATGAATGATTGAATGAATGAATGAATGAATGAATGAATGAATGAATGAATGAATGAATGAATGAATGAATGAATGAATGAATGACCGGGAACCGAACCCCGAACTCTAGCGTGAAAGGCAGCGGTGCTAGCCACTACCCTAGGGCCCCCGTCCCATGAGCAGATATAACAATTTAAAACTGTACTACAATTTTCAACTGTTTACAACTGCGGACCTTCTCCAAGTAGGTCTAACACAAGAGACAGGACGGCGATGGTTCACTGACACATTGAGCAAACCGTGTATAAACGCTGGGCTGACCAACCAGAATGCTCTAAGCAAGAACGGACACAAAGCAGACGAGGCAGTAAGAAAAACATGTCGAAATAATAAAGACAAACAGGTGCCGCTGGTCCCTGAACCTTCCACTGATGCTGCTGAGAATAGGGCCAGTTAAAGAGCACCTTGTTCAATCTAGAAGACAAGAAACTGGTAATAGGTGCTTTGACACTCTCAATTCCAAGTTGGTCAAGGACATCGCCACCAATATCACACAAAGAGACGTTGAAGAGCTTTGCGAGCTGGATATTGTAGCTAAATTTGATTGCTTCGAAATGTCCAAATGACGTATGTAATGTTTTCTCTGGTTATTGGCCATACCGGTAATATAGAGATGACACAAAAACTGCATTGCGCGTGGTGGAATGTTGGAACAGGAAGTGTAATAACAAGTGGAATTTAGTCAAATACCCTGTGGCTTTGTCACGTAGCGATTTGATCAAGTGACAATGGCGTTTGGCCACCGGGAAAAAATGCGAAGGCATGTATCATCATTTAACCTACAGTGATGATGCTGTGGAGATTGTCTGCCATATAAACGAAGTATACGTGCTCCATGGCGACCCCCCTGTACCACGCCAAAAGCCCCTCACCCCCCGGTGAGGGGCTGGGCTTTTTGCGTGGTACACGGGGGTGGGGGCTACTGCCTTTTGATCAGGAGTGTATGCCACCCCCCGGCATGTATCGGGATGGATGGCACATAAATCTGCTAAATGCCGCATAATTGGTACAAATGGACCCAGCTTGAACAACATTTAGATCACATTCATCAGCTGAATTCATTTCACTTCATCCAGACATGCCCGGTGCCTGCTTCTCTTCCTCTGGGCTTGATTGGGACCAGTTGCCAGTCACTGCAATGCCAGAAGTCAGGACTGCAGGAGGCGAAAGCGGTAGGGAGAGCAACTGTAAAAAAAAGCAGGAGAGGGGTATGGCAGAGTGGGGAGGCATGTTGCACTCACTGGGACACTGTCCAGTCCCTGCTAGGGATACACATCCTGACACGGTGACCAGCCTGGAAGATGCTCTCTAAACATACCATCTCAAGTGCATTTCCCTGCCTGTACCATGCCTTACTCTAAATGGCTCTTATTGCAGGTGGGCCTGCTAGGAAGCCATGCTCACTTCTCATTGCCACTGTAATACTTACCTGATATTAGGAGAGTCCTGTTCTATACAGGATTTATTCACAAAGTACACTTCGTCTCCTAAGTATTAAAGAGTTTGTATCTACCACTTGTTAAAGTGGCAGATACAACTGTTTATTATTTAGGTGGCGACTTATTGATGAATAATATTGATAGGCGACCATTACAATCACATTAATCTAATTATAAAATACTGATTTAAAATCACTGGATGCGACTAGATTTTTTTATTAGTGATATGTTTTTTTTAAAAATGTACCTACTTTACACACATTATTTTATTTATTTGTGGCCCTCCGACTCAAAACAATTTAATACAGATTGAAATGATTTTCTAATTTGTGTTCAACAAACAACCTAGGCCTAATTACGTAACCCTTTGTTCAGCTGTTTCACTCACACTGCTCTAACACCCGGGTGGCAGGGTGTAAATGCTCACTTAACATGCTACTATGTGTGTGGATATGATAGTGTGTTATTTATTGATAATAACGTACCTAAATACCTTTTAATCAAGAGTTTAAAAAACTGTTAAAATAATAGGATTACATGAAATTTCTAAAAATAACGTAAAAGCTGCAGATAAGAAAACTAAACACAAATCACCAGTGGGTGATTTAGTGATGAAGTGACTAGCTATACTCGAGGTGTTTATTAGAGTTTTCAAACGCACTTTGAGTATTGACTCAAGGCGCCACGGATTGTAGTTATCGCGCGAGCTCATATCGTAAATGAGCAACTATTTGGTATGCTTCCTCAGTGATTGGATGGCCCCAAATGACTAAATCCAATGATCTCTTCACCATAGCGATTTAATATCTATGTGTACCGACTTATTGAATTAACCAAGCCCATTCGCTGGCCTTGGGGCTCCTCCCCAATTATATTGAATATGATTACTTGAGCTATGACGTAATCACGAAGATAATTCTACTGGTCCCTCCACTCCAATATAATCATAATCAACCCTTTGCATTACATGAACATGATTTTGTCCAAACCACAGCTTCAAGTGGGCAAAAAAGATACTATAGAAGTTGACGCTTTAACCCTTTAACCACCGGTCCCGATTATATTCATATTTTATATCAAAATCGTTTAGCGCCATTTTGCATGCAGTTGTGGATCGCGTCATCGAGACACAACTTCAAGTGGGTAAAAATACCAATTAAATGATTTGGCGGTTAAAGGGTTAAGCTAAGTTTGTTGACGAAGCGTTATTTTTTATTTTTAACTTTATCATGATGGCGTTATAGTATTTTGTCAGAGCTGTGCCTCGATGCACTACTGGGCAGCCTCATTCTGATACTACACTATGATCGTACAACCAAGGATATATCATAGTGTTGTATGTAAAAATATTTCGGGTCGAGTATGGTATTCAACCGCAATTTAAATAACAATTGAGTGATGGCTGGTGATTAGCTGATTCCGACACTTGACATTGTTTGTCACTGTCAATTGGTCAGTTATAAAATACTGTAGTCTTGATTGATCCAATATTGCATAGGCACAGATACTGTCATAATTGTAGCCTTTATCATGTTTATGTTTTTAGAAAATAACTCTTTCAACATGGTAACTCCTAAATTAACCCTTTCAGTGAGGGGACCAACTTTAGACGTCAGAATTGGACGTCTGAAGACGATCCCCGCACTGAAAGAATTAAACATAAGCCCATTTATAATGGCCATGGACCCATAACATGGGTATTCAAATGAAGCAGAAAGAGCTAAGTAAGACATGTATGATGATTTTAAATTAAAAAACCCTCTGTTCTCCATGCATGGTTTATACAAAAATAATTCGGCGTTGTAAAGGAGAAGAAGGCCTGTCAGGCATACTAACTCATCCAATATCACATGACCACGTCCAAATAACACGAGTGAGAAGTGTGGACAGTAGGCTACCGAGTATCTATGAGTTTATGTAAAGATCTCATCTCCACTGTCACAAACAAATCACTCTTGTCCAGACGACTGGAAATTTTACGGGAGGGGGGGGGGGGTAGAATAGCTGGAAACATTGGCGGCCTTCGCGGAGCCTCTGGTAATTGGCTGTGCCGCCTGTCAGCAAAGGTTAGGAGTCAAACGGTGTGGTGAGTTGGGGGAAGCTGTAGAAATCAGGACAGTCCATTGGGATGGGACGCCATTAATCACCTGCCACTGTCCCCTGTCATTTCTGCTTGGCCTGCAGGCCTGTGACATGCTCCTGGTGCCCCCATCCCCACCCGGCCATCTTTACTCTGAGCCCCCCCCCCCCAGTCGCTTGTTTCTGCAGCCGGTCACAGATTGGAGATGATCGGCAACGTCCGAGCAACGTCCTTCGTTGAAGGACGTTGCTCGGACGTTGCCGATTTGCACTGATATGATCTATTTTGTGATTATTAGTTGTTATCATTTGTTGCAGACCGCCTTGGCCCAGTTTAGCCTATATGTGCACAATGATGGCCTAAAACTTCATTCATTTCATTTCATTACAGACAGCCTGAATCCACAGGTACATGAGTGAACCATTCTGTTATCTTAATAACATTATCTCAAAGAGTTTTGCGAAAACTCAGAACAAGCTAGTTTTAAAGTAGTAGTCCACTGTGCACCATCAGTGGGATAAGTGTATACCCACAAAGCATAGCGCTCGTTAGGAGTAAAGATAAACGCCATCTGGTGAGTATATATGAACTGAACAAGCATTGGAGTAATCAAGACCTTGAAGTGCGTTAATCCATTCATTCTTAAGTCATTCTTGTAGCTTGAACTAAATATTGCATTCAAGTTGAAACACGTCTCATTAAACACATCATCTACAATTAACCGATGAGAGTATATTATACTATGAGCCAGCGCACGTCTATATATCCTTAATTAGTAATTATGACATACTGAAAACTAAAGTTTCCATTGTAATCCTAATAGTGGTAATACATATAAAGCCACTACACTCGGTCTGTTTCACTGTGGTAGTTTTGTAACTCCACAACTGTACTAATTGTAAGATGTATGTAACACGCGTTGACATAATCTGGATGTCAATGATCTGTGTTCCATATCTTGCTTTGTCATTAGATCTCAAAGCAGTAAGCAGAAATTTCAAATCGCCCTATCGAACCTTGGAGTGTGGTATATATCATTCAACCCTTTAATTGCCGGTCCAATTTATTTCATTTTTTCGCATTTTTCTAGCACATTACATATCATTTTTTAAACATGTTGAAGATAACACGTGACATCAATCAGTAATATTTGAAAATAGTTTATCTCCATTTTGTCAAATCTTAATAATTTTCACTCACTTGAAGTTGTGGATCACGTCAGCGAGACACAACTTCAAGTGGGTGAAAATTCCAATTAAATAATTTGGCGGCTAAAAGGTTAAACGAGTGATACATCAGACACTCTGGCTATTAGGGGACGATATTGTCGTTGATTTTCGTCAAACCATTTTAAAGTGGAATACAACCATTGTAAATAACAATGAAGTGTCCATAAATATTTGGGCATGTTGTGCGGCTGGATATATGGCATATCACAATAGGCAGGTATGTTACACCATTATAGAGACATCGATCAGTCTTAGACGCCCATTAGATCAGGTCAGTCACATGGCTTCACAAGCTACTAAGCCCAGAAAAAAGAGGTTGGTATAACGCTGGTTTAATTCACATAGACTTTGCGCCAACGTTGTATCATGTGGCTGACTTTGGCACCTTCGCGCGCAGCTAGTACAATAGTGACCTTGAGTGGTGGTTTCTTGATTAAATTAAAGATTAGTAGCATATCGATCCCCTAGAAGACAGATCTGTCGTATGTAACACTCAAACGAGTGGTGTATATTAGACTATAGGCCAACCTCAATGGCTCCCTCAGTTCGAATGTAGCTCCAGACTTCTTATTGTCCTGTTAAAGATAATCCCTTCCAGCAGGCACAAGACGCTGAATCAAAGTTGGTTTAAGGATGGTCCAACGTCGCAGACGGTAGACCAACTTCAACCCAACATTGGTTCAACATCTTGTGTCTGCTGTGTTTATATTCTAAATATAAATGAAGACGATGTTTAATCTTCAAGTAGACATTACCTACACAGTACCGGTAGGATAAATGTATCTTCTGGGACTGAAGATTTTATGATCCCAATATAGACCTATCACATTATAATCGCACAGAATTAGCTATGTCATTACTGCTAGCCTATCAGTTCTATGTTTCAGAGAATTCTTTATTAATTTTGCCATGGAAAGAATGCCGGTTATTTTGGCGTTTCAGATCAGCGTCATGACAACATGTGCGTAACGACGTGGATCATAATAAGGATGCTTGATCACAAACTAATCTGAAAACAGCGGTTACATAAAACGCGCTGTTGTCATCATCATCAAAGATGTCGACTTTTAATTTCCAGCGCATTGATTTTTTCTATGCTGGCAGGTGTGCCCTTATTAACAAGCGTAGCGCAGGCCTGCCGTTCGTCTATTACGCAAATGTTCCAATCACGTGTGACGAAAATATTCGGTGGAAAATATTCCGGATGAAACAGAGGTTGTATTCTCTGCGGCAGCAAATGAGGCAGCTTGTTTCATTCGCTAAAGCGAATGAAACAAGCTGCCTTATTCGCTAAATTGGAAGGGGTTAGCATTGCTGTGCGAATGAAAACGTCTCAGAAGGAGCGCCGTATAATCATCTACGGATACCTAATTAAAACGGACGTGGAGGCGTTGAGGATCTAAATTATAAGTTTATTGTTCGGGATCACGAGCCCGGGTGAAAACCTATGAATCCCGGCGCGGGGATGCGGCTCCGGGCCTGGCCGCGGATCCCTGTAAATGACCGGGTAACATGCCACAGTTTAGTCGGTGCGATCTCGGTCCGTGACTGAACACATAAGGGGCGACGTTTTGGACCGCCGTGAGGCTGTTTAGCGAAATGAATTTATCATCCACGAAACAGGGTGCGTGCGTCTTGAATAACGATGATGGTTTTCAAGTTTTGGAGCTCCATATCATATGCAATGAGCTTCTATAATTTTCAAAGCTATATTTCGAGCATACATGGTACTGTGCCCACAATAAAATGGCCAAAATCAAATAGAATATTAAGAACATTTGAATAGCTGTTTATATTCATTCCCTAGTGACGAACGATATTTGTATTATCATGCATTGTTTTAAAGCTGCCAAGGACTGACTGGTTATTATCCCAAAGTTTATTGGAATAATTTTTGTAATTGACATTTATCAAGTACAAGAATAGGCGATGGTCACTGAGATATAGAATATGATAATAATTATAAGAGTTATTATCTGAAAAAATACCGAGTCGCATGCTTAATGAGATAACTGTCTGGATGCCAAACAAAATCACCCACGGATTCCAAGAAATCTGTTGGATCAGCTGGCAACGCTTTGGTTTATTCATTCTAATAGCTCGATTTGGTCCAACCATTCATCAAATACTTTGGTTTAATAGTTCGGTCAACGTTCTACGTTGGCCGAAGTATTAAACCAAAGTTTTGCATGTATCTTGTGTGGGATGATGGAAGTTTGTGATACACTCGGCAGCCATGTATACAGGACTCCTATGCTGTGATGATCAGAACAAATATTTGGAAGAAAAGATAACATGAATCTTCAGGGTTGTACACTCTATCAACTGTTTATGTTCAGTGTATATCCCTCACATAATATATAATGTGGGCAATATCATAGGAGAGTCGTATTTTAGAGCGTGCTTAATTGTTAAATGTAAGATTATCTGTCATATTTACATTATAAATGTGAACGATTCCACGTCAATGATAATGGTTATATTATTATTGTCGATGTATATATTGTACTTGCATAGAAATGAGAACTGGTCCAAATATTACAGTCATAATTGCTTATAATTTTAACTTTTATTGCGATGATCACGTAATTTATGATGTATATGAATATAATAATACATTAGTATTAGGCAGATGTATCTCCGTTTTAGTAGTTTAGGAAAGACGGTTGCTTTTACATGTGTTGGCCTAGACAGTTGTTCGAATGATGCCTTTTCAGACAATTATATGCTTGTTTTTAGATAATGGTTGGTTAAAGCATTGATGGTGGACCCTGTGCTGGCTAACACTCAGCCGACTTGCAGCGCGTCTCTGACACCAGGGGCGCCACAGTCGTGTATGATCCGGGACATCTACATGTATTAATATTCATAAGAATATGATTATGGTGGGAAGAGATGAAAATATAACGGCGCCTGTGGGTGATTGGCAGGGACGGGGCGGGGTGTGGGTGGTGAGGGGTGCCCCTGGCCTCTCTGCCCGGAGCCGGGGGTGGGGCTAGGGGAGCCGGGATCCCGGGATCTGGAGGGCTGGCCTTGCCGGGACGGACCCCTCGGCGCTGACGCACATGACACATGTCACATTATCATGAAGATAATACGCACACCTTACCTTGGCCGCTCTGCCGCGCCGCTCATATAGCCCACCGTGTCTCTCTCTCTCTCCAGCACCACTGCATCCCTCCCCAAGCCGCATCATCTCTCTAGCTGCCTCCCTGGCTGCTGCCACCATTGCCTAGAAATCTCTTGGCCAAAAAGTCAGCTGGTCAGTCAGATCTGCCGCCTGTATATACACCATCCACATAGCATCCTCGCATTATAGAAATGATCCTAGAAATAGCGCTCTTGTCATGGATCACCGCAGGACTGCGGTGATCCATGACAAGAACGTTATTTCTACAGATATTGAAGCACATCTTGTCCACTGTAAGCCAGCGAAAGAATAGCCATGAGCGGGTCGGCTCCCGATGACCGTTGCCTCTTAACACTAGCCCTCAATGACCTGTCCGTCCCCATAGTGTGGGACCCGGTGCAGCAATCAGCTTATCACCCTGGTTGCGCCCGGGACTCCCGGGATCTGATCCTGACCCGCGGGTAGCGGTGTGTGGAGCCCGGCGTCCTGCGTCTTGGTCAGACAGCTGATCCAAGCTGTACGGGATCGGGAGATGCTGTCAGTGTAGACCTCGGTCCCCTGTAAGTCGTCTAATTAGCTTTATGTGGACAATTGGCTCTCACTGCTTAATTAATGGTAGTTTGATGGTGTAGGTCTCCAGTCATTAAGTCAGGGGTTGTGTACAGCTGTAGAGGACTATACTAACTGACACCAATGGCACTAACACAGTCACTTGTCCGCTTCTGCTCGGCAACAAAACCAAATGCTGCTCACTCAATCAGCACCCTGAATCCTGGAAAGTTGTCCATTCTTCTGGTAGAATCTTATCTTCCTTAACATCTGGCTCATCCCCAGCTAGCACTGTCCTGCCACAGATAGGCAGGCAGGCAGGCAGGCGCCTGCAGGCAGGCAGGCAGGCAGGCAGCAGGCAGGCAGGCAGGCAGGCAGGCAGGCAGGCAGGCAGGCAGGCAGGCAGGCAGGCAGGCAGGCAGGCAGGCAGGCAGGCAGGCAGGCAGGTACTAATATTACAAATTAATTGCAATAAAATAGTTTAATATATATATCCGTGCAATTTCAATAAAAGGTTAAATTTAGATGCATATACAATGAGGCTGGCTCGTCAATGAAAGGATCTATATATAATTATTTTTTTTGGTTAGTTGTTATATGTTGATTATAAATACCTTGCTATAATTAGCTAAGGTAATTTCCAAAGCGTCGTTATTAACGTCTGACAGGCCAATAAATTCAAAACAGGGATAATCACCTGCGAAGTGTACCAGTTGGCCTGACGCTGGATCAACGTCTAAGGCGTTGAACCAGCATCAGTCCAGCTGGTACCATTTTTATGACCTGAGGTGTCAGACAAGAAACCTCAGTGGATTGTTGAAGAAGCACCGACGGAGATTGCCACCGCAGAAATTTACCGCTGTAAATTTGGGGGCCCCTCTATGCGGGAATTTGCTGGGCACCTTGATGCCCTGCCAGATGGTAGGCATCACTGTCTGATGTATATGGCCACCATGAGAAGTGACGTTTTGTCTTCTATTAGCCAGCACTCAGTCTGTCGTGAACTGTGTCAGATGCCCATCGCACCACACACACTCACACCTTTTCTCTGCCACGATATCTAAGTTGAGAGCTGAATTAAATATTAGTATTATTATTGTGCTATTATCCACATAATTTACTGATAAATTTATAAATATTATTATTATTATTGTATTATTACCCAGATTATATACTGATAAATTAATTAATTATTGACAATGGATGGCGATCTCATGTACACGCATCAATTGATTTCTAAATTAGTTATCACTTAGACGCACATTATATTATAGTTCTCCAGCAGCCAGAGTGTACCTTATATACCACTTATCTAAGTGGCAGACAGAGGTCGATATAAATGTATCAGGTAGTTAATACACATTTACTGCATGATTGTGTTCTGCAGTCTCGGTAGGCCCCTATATCTCTTTTTTATTATAAAAATATTAATATTCAATATAATTATTTGTATGGAATTATTCTTAATTTTACTGTTATATTCAGCACCGAATCATCAAAAGTCTACCAAAAATAACGTTATTGAAGGAATGCATTTTGTTTAAAAGTAAAATTGTGAATGGTTCCACATTCACATTTGAAAGCATTGTGTATTCTGCCAAGCCGCAAAGACTCTTCAAGAGTCTGTTTTTTTTAGAGAGTGGTGGTTATCAGGACCCACCTGGATCAGTTATAAGAGTCTTGGACGTATCACCCACAGAATACCATCTCGTCTTCAGCATTACTCAGTCTGACGGGATCATAGATTTTACACTGACACTCTGAGCCCCAACTACCTCACAAAACAAGTTAAAATGTTGGCGTGAAAATACAGTTTTCTATAAATAATGAGATTGTATTTAATTTCTTTACAAAATCGCTTGATTATCAAACGACTTTTAATTTACAGCAAATGTGTGCATATTATATTGTATTGTGGTGTACTCTATGCCCCTGTTAGTACTATATTCCAAGGAGTTGTGTGGTGCCCAAAGTAACGAATGAAAGATATGATCGACGAACGTTTAGATTTTTCGCTCATACAACATCTAATATGGTATCTTTATGATATCTTAATGGTATCTTTATTCAACTAACATTGCTGACGTTTAATGCACTCAACAAAAACTACAACAGTAAATATAACAACAAAATACATCATTCTGTAAATATTCTCTAATATGATGGTCATCATTATGTTTGAACAATAACCTTCAATAATTATTTTTAAGTAGCATGTGGTACCTCTGCAAACGCGAGACGTTCACCTAAGGTGAACGTCTTGTGTTTGCGGGGATACCTTAGAGAGGGGTAGACACTCACGGACGTGAGTTATAGGGATGCTCAGTACTGATCCATCAGCGGCATAGCTGGCATGGGATCGTACAGGAAGCCAGCCTGACCATCCAAGACGCTGGCTCAACGTCAGGCCAACGTACAAAGACGCTGGTCTAAAGTTGGGCCAATGTGTGTTTGTCTTGCAGACATTCAGCAATGAGAGGAGCCACTCTAAACTGACAGATCTGGTCATGTTAACCCTTAGAGACCCACAGAGTGTCGTCATGGACACCCTTAGAGACCCACAGAGTATATGATCTGACCCACAAATGTCTCATCTAACACACGAAGCTGTATAATATTTTCCAATATTTTTTTCTGAAACACAAGTTGTAGCATGTGTAATAGGCCATACGATTTTTTTTCCTTATCTATTATGAAATATGTATTTTTGTAACTTTTATTATTTATAAGTGTCTGTAAATAGGATGAAAACTAGACGCAGATAATGTACGTTCGACCCATTTTACAGCATGTAAGTGAGTTTTGACTAGTGGGATTCCACTTTATGACGTAAAACACAACACAACGTTCGCACTCTTTTGACTATCGCCTGATAAGGCAAAATATTTCATGCAGATATATGGGGTGCCTATAATTGCAACGGTACCGGGTTAGTTCAGTTAAATAATATAATTTGACACAAAGTTGTACATAATAAATTTTAGCAAAATATAAAGTTAGGAGATCACATTATGGTTGCTTGGTGGCCACCCTTTGCTGTTTTTTAATTAAAAAAAACTATTTATTATATTTATACACAAGACCATGGCTTAGAAAAAAAATGATACAGATTAATCACATTATTCATAATATAATATATGTATTAAAATGATTTGAATGAAATATTTTAGCCACAATGGCATATGTGATTGCAAACATAACAATTTATTATAGTACAACTGGCTGGATATTTTGAAACCAAGTAAGTTTTTGAGTAATTACTGAAACCACTAAAACTGTGAGTGTTTACTTTATCTGTGATCAGAGTTGGGGTTACAGTACGTCTTGTGTCTGCATGACTGTACATTACATGAGATCAGATGTTCAGAATAGGTCTGCATGGAAACCGAGTCAAAATGTGACACAGTCCAGGATATGTTGTGGTGGTGCTTCTGCTGTCAAGCCTGTAGGCATTAAAGTTGTGGTTGACCAGCTTTCATGTCGAATGAGGTTAAGTTGCATAAATATGTGTTGTACAAACAGCTAAATGTACAGCTAAATGTACATGCCAGGATCCAGATATACTGGTGTAGGAGTTCTATTTTTCGTCATTTGAAGCTGGAATTGCTAACGCAATTTCCAGCTTCAAATGACGAAAAATACATAAATGTAGTATATATTTGACGAAAATTTGTGTCATTTTATGGTTACGTTCATTGACGAATGACGACGGAAATTTCCGTCATGTATGGTAGTGAAAAGGTTAAAAAGAATGGGACGTTACTTTGCAAAGAGTAGTTTTGTAGACATCACTGCACACCATTGTTATTGTTAAATTGATGGACCAACTTTCTATTAACCGTTTACGCCAGATTATCTAATTGGTGTTTCACTGCTCTACTTCAAATGGGTGGAATTGAAATGATTGTAATTTGTCAAATCGAATGCCAATTTTTCATAAATTGTCCTATTTATCTATAGTTTAATTTGCTAATAAAAAGAACAAAACTAATATGGTCATGTTTGACGCTTGTAGAGCTGAGGCTTCACATAAATGTGACGCTATGAATCGTTTTTTTTAATGTGCTTCTAAAATCAAACGATGTCACATACACACAACAACATATTTTATATACATGTGTATCACCATCTATAGAAAAATTGTAGCATACATATAATTACATTTATTACGCCTGTGTACATTTGTCTCATGCTAAAAAGTGTTCACGTAGAATAGAAAAAAGTTGAGGCGTAATGTGATAATTCATAGTGGTTAACAGGCTTGTATGCCAACCACTGTCTGCCTTGAGGATTCTGGCAATCCTTACAGTTGTTTGGGGTGCTTTGATTCCTGCGAGGCTCTGATCTGTCACTCACTCCTAAGTCAAGATCCATAATTTATACGGCAATATTCATCGCGAGGTTTTGCCATGGGAGACGGGGCCTGTTGGTGCCAATTGTACACGGATCCACAAGGAGCACCTTGTTCCTGTTAGACAGGCAGAATCTGCCGATCCAGTCAAGCTGCCAAAATCAGATCCTTCAGGATTCGCCGCGGCTACCGGGCCAGTGTCCGAGCGGTGTCCACTCACCGCAGTACGTGGACAATAACGCGTAGAATAGGCCTAAGCGGACGATAAACAAGCATGTGAACACAGGCGAGATGCACCGCTCCCTGGCATATGACAAGAAGCATTTGACCTTGGGGTGCGCTATCGCTCGCTGGGGACCCGAGGAGATTTAACCGCGCACGCCGCCCATGAAAAATTCACGTTTTACCCGCCCGGTTATTGTCCATTTGGTATTTCTGCAAGGGCGCCTGCTGAAATATAGTTATAAGGAGGGCGGCTGAACCGAGCGCTGCAGGGTCCCTCGCGAGGTCCCGGCTAAGCCTTGCCAACTCCTCTTGCAGTCGCATCCCAGCATCTCAGATGCTACACCTCAACGAGCACCGGTATCAACGCCGCGGTGGTGTTGGGCCAGCGTCTGCGACGCTGGCCCAACACCACAGCGGCGTTGAATCGGCAGATGAGGCGGCGTCAAAGGCATTTATATATCTGTGTTTAATGGGATGTGGCAGTGTTTAATTTGTGGGGACGGATGAAGGGCTCAGGTCGGCTGTCTTATGGGAGATGACCGCACGCTGGACCAGGCAGGAACCATTGCCAATAAGGCACAGTAGGCCATCCCTCACAAACGGCGGCCTGTCCAAACCAACGTATTATGCGGCCGTGATGCAAATGGCCGGCCAGCGTCCACCCTGCCCGCTGACCAGAGCCGGACAGCCCGCTGCTATAAATTCTCTTTTTTATCCAAATCACCCAGCCTGATTGATGAAAAGCACGGTAATCTGAGCGCGGTGCCGGGTCAAGACCAATGCATTATATTGTTTCTATGGTAATTATGCCGCCGCCCCCTTTGTCCGGTACTTTAATTCATCATACCCTGAAAGTCACTGATAAATCACATACGCTCTGATCTCACTCTTTTGTTGCACAATGTGGCTTGCTTTCCACCTTTTTATTGTGAAAATAATGTATGGCCATGTTGTTTACCAGACGTATGGCTACATGGCATTTCATCAAGCAATACAATCAAAATAGTCTATAAATAATAGTATACTTCCAAAACTCTGGTCATCTACACACTAACTGTTGTTAAACGGCGATAAAATAATTCATAGCAGGACGCGATATTTTTCTCTTTCATTTTTCAATGCGTTAGACTTCGCGAGAAATACTTTTACAAAGATGATGGTGTCGGCAATTGTGTACATCCATTTAGTGATAGAGCCTGAGGACATTTTATATTTGACCTAATTCATTCTAATAGCATACGTAATTAATATTGGATAGTCAGTGCTAATTAATCCAAGGTTGCACTGACTACACATCTACGTCAAAAGCAATCTAACTTTCTTATTTTAATAACGTTCATCACAAGGACACTTGCAGTAGAATTGACCATACATACACGTCTTCTCAACAATAACAAATACCGAGAGCGACACCTGGTGGCGACGGCGGGTACCCTAGCTAGAGGTTGTTGTCGGTTGACCTTTGCCCTGTCTGTCTCGCCTGCCAATAGGCGTCCATGTCCCCAATTAAAACGCAGTCGTCTGCTCCTCTGTCTGTGCAAGTGGCCGTACGGAATGCAATTAAGAAGGCAAACTCAGGTGTGATTAAGCTAATAGAAGCCACACCTTGACAAGCCAGACTGGCTGGCTGCAGGAAATGCCTGCAACGAAAGACGATGGCATCACGTTGGCCCAGCGTCGTGCGACGCTGGCCCAACGTGACGCCATCGTCTTTTCAGAATGCGAGTAAACTCCAAGGTACATCATTAGTCATAATAGCGGCTCGGAGGTGTTTTATTTTTACGCCTTTAGTGTGCCAAACGTTGTACCTGGACTACTGGAATATTTATGTTTGTGTCTGAATATAAAGCCGATTATTATTAAGTATAGGTTATCATTAAGTCAATGAATCTTCAGCCAATTAACAGAAAGTGGAAGTTTCAAAGAAACACAATTGTTTCTTCCTCGTTAACACATGAAAACTTAATGTTGCGTGGGGGATATCGTAACTTAATGTGATCCATCTCGCCATATTCAAAATAATTTCATGACCCAGTTTAGCCTGTAAAGGCAATATAAGGTTACAAAGCCTCATTTGTTCACTTCGTTCGGTCACTTCCAGACGAAGCGTATTCAAAGCCACTCGAACTATCACGCACTTTAAGATATCTCCACCAGTTGAAAGAGAACGTGCTGAGGTAAACTCAGCATCGCGCGCTTTGCTGAAACAATTGCACCTCTTTTTGCATTTGTATATTTAGCGGAAGTAAGAAGAATAAATCTAGAGAGAGTCACGAAAAAGTCTTATTTTTTTATTGTATGTCAAATATCAAATCTATGTTGCATTATAGAAAGCATCCATTTAACTGTACAGTAGTATATATCACACTATTTAATACATTATGTCATTTAAATTCTTCGTTTTGCTCTTCTGAGATTACATGTAACCCTGCCATTGTGCATGTTGTACAGGTACGGGCTGGTGTAGGCCCAGTCACGGGGAGAATATGCCAAAATATAGCACCCCGCTTACAAATAATGTAGTTATCCTTTCCGTCGGGATACGGTTTTCAATGATGTCCGCACAAAAAAATATCTGGTCTGTGATTTGTTAAGCTCACATAGCTCAGCCAATCATAGACCGAGCGATCATTCACATATGGTACGTGGTCTCACTACGCCTAGCGATGTAGTCATTAGCGTGGATTTTACATGACAGAGGAATGTGGTTAGCCATATGAAAATAAATGTTGGCCAAGCTCCGGCTTGATGCTGGGCCAGCGCTTGCAACTCTGGTCCAGACCTGAGCGCGAACTGGGATCTCGACCTGTAGAATCTGTCTGATGGTCGAGCTTGTCCTACAACACCAGACATCACTGCGGATTATTTACCTTGTAACTTTCCTGTACTTCAGGGCATGACTATCAATTATACCACAGGGCAAGAATGACGCAGATTGCAAATGGCGCACAGCCGCATGATATGTTACTTCGCACGTAAAGTAAACACTAGGAGGCCCAGAGAGAACATCAGCATACCCAGCAAACACGAGACAATGCCCCAATAATGGGCCAATGTTGGGACAGCGTCGTAGACGATGGCCCAACATTGACCCATCATTGGGGCAATGTCGCGAGTTTACTGGGTACTGTTCCAAGTCAGAGGCTCATACAGTCCCCAACACCGGAAGTGTCTTTACATCCTCTCATAGTTTATAGTCATTATATTAGAATAATTTCTATGCATTGTGTGAAACTTAGATTTGGATATAAGAACATGGGTAAGCCTAGGTCCCACCGGACTAAAATCAAATTCTGTGAAACTCAATGACCTTGACCTTCTTTGTTTTCACCGAGCTGGCTAATACAATGAAGTATGGGGGAGGGGGTCTTATATAACCTTGTTTTCACCGAGTGACGTCACTGCGTTTCACAGAATGAAGTATGGGGGAGGGGGTGTTATATAACCTTGTTTTCACCGAGTAACGTCACTGCGTTTCACAGAATTGCGATCCCACATTGCGGAGATTCGTAGAATGATGGTGGGTGATCGGGAATTACTTTAACAGATCTTAACATATAATTATTAACATATATTAACAGATCCCAGTATGATAGCGGAGGACGAAGAAAGTTTTGGAATGTTCAAAACGTATTTTTCAATCGTACGACAAAGGTCTATCGTAAATCAATGGTAACTCAATCCCAAAGCAATTTTAATGAATCGTAAGGCATCGTAAGACATCGCATAGATTTTTACACGATCATGGTAAAAACAAATGGTAATATCTTATTACGATAGTCCACGATGGTCCACGATTTCTTAAGATATCTAATTCTATAGCTCGCAAAGGAGTTGCAATCTATTGTGATGCACTACGATCTATTACGACCCCTTACAACAACATTGCAATCTACTTGTTATACTTTTATCAAATAATTTTATGCAAATTAATATAAAAAGACAGCTGTTATCGGGTTACAACGTGTTTAAGAGATTTTTGATCCTTCACAGAGGATGTAGGCGATATAAAAGTCATCTTTCTACTTTTATTTCTGTAAAAAAAGCTGTAAATAGTGGGATAATGCAAAGTTTGAGTTGTTATAACAGTGGATGCAACAAGAATAATTTTACAAATATAAACTATTGTACATAATGATGAAATAATTTAATTATTTTAATTTATTTTTAATGTATACTTTTAATTTTTTTTAATATATATTTGTAATAAATGAATTGGCTTATGGTTGTGTTTGGTTGTATGTAGTATGTCATAAGATAATGCTTTTATGCACATGCGACAAGTTGAAGAGTAGACCGGACAATAGTCGCCTAATTCCATAAATATGACCATTTATATACATTACATACACTACATTACCTAATCTTTCCAACTGAATAATCAAGCAAATTATTAAAACATTCACACACAAATATGAGTTGATTGTTTGTCTGTTTTTTTTTGTTTGCCATTATTTCGCGTGACTTATTTCTAGTGTGGGATTTAAAGTGGAAATATTTGATTATCCAGTCACTAAATTGCATCGACTGTCAAAGATTACTGTCGCCAAGGTGTGCTTGGCCTTGCGGAGGAGATGCCATCGACACCACAGGCTGACAAGACCATCCAACATAGTGAATGGAGCCATCATTCCCTTAATGCTGGGCCAAATGGTGAAGACGTTAGCTCTCATTGAACCAACGCCGGGTTTTGTGGAGAAAGAGATGACAACAACTCCACAGGCTGATAAGATCTTTAACAAATAAGCCATTAAACCAACATTGAATCAATCCTGGACCAACATCTCTTATGTCAATCCAGAATCAAGAAAGAGATGGTTGGTCATAATGCCGTGCAAAGGTAAAAGGCAGTATCTGCTTATTTCACAAGTGAGAAGATATTGTCTTTTGCCTTTGCAGATCAGCATACATGTGCAGGAGATGCCATCGACTCTACGGGCTGAGCAAACCATCAGGGAGACTCGCCCAAACAGGAAATCTGACGGTGTATTTAGACCGGGCGTCTTCCTCTTGTCAATTAGCACCCATCAAACGTGACCCGGTGTAAAAACCTCACCCCTATCTATTCATCCCTATTAGGAATTAAAGCCGCGATTCATGCTCGGGCGAAATTTCATATTTTGAGCTCAGTCTCATCTGGGGGGACGCGCTTCCTGTTCAGCACCGCCGCCAAATGAGGTTAGTATTGACATTGGTCACCATGTCTGTGGCCCACACAATTTAGCCTGAGTATTAAGTGGCCGGGGCGGTCTGCCAGCCACTGCCTCAATTTTCATCATATCCCAAATTGCAATGGCCTCAGATGTCAGGCCTTGGCCATAGCTCCTTACTGGTAGCCGTCCATTAGCGCAGGACTCCCCTGACCGATCCCGGCAGCAGCCAGAGCTGCATCCCCGGAAATTCTGACTCACTTCAGAAATGGAATTGCTTGAGCAATTCCATTCCTGAAGTGAATCTGAAGAAGACACCGCTGGCAAAAGTGAGAAGGGATCAGCATTCGTGGCTCATTGTGAAAAAAGAAAAGTTATTTGCGGTTAAAGTACATGTACGGCCCTGCTTTGTCAATCTATCGCCTGAAAAGTATCAACGATCCCTTGCACGCGCGATAAGCCCCCCCCCCCCCCACACGCTGCTTTTTGCTGCGGAATATTTCGCAGATCTTGCTTTTCAATTTCGCTCCTCTTCAGAAATGCACATGGGATTTCGGAGGAGGTGCGCTCCACCATCTGGAAGTGGCGGCCATCGCGCCGCTCTCCTGTCCGTCTAGATTGGAACAGGAAATGAAACCTGCGCTACCAGACAAGTGAATTAGGACAGTGTCAACAGTGCGCTCCCGCCCCAAGCTTCTTCTAAGGCACACGATGGATCTTATTGCCCGAGTGATGGATACATGTGCATGGCGTCAATTAACATATATGAATATGGGATCAGTCCCAGGCGAAGATTGACTCTGCCACAATCCAGTGCTAAATTGAGAGAGGATATAGAAGGCGCTGAATCAACTACATACATCTTTCATTGGCAATGAATTTATGTTGATTCTTACACTGTGACTTCAAAACCCTTTAAGTGCTAAGAGCGTATATATAGTTTAGGGTTGAAATATTAATTGTTTAACATGTGCTACGCCTAATAATCAAAATGCTCAAACTATATAAAGCATAGAGTACGTAATGCACATTATATTGGTGGTGGACCACAGCAACAAGGCAACAAAACCCATGACAATTAATGACAATTTCCATTATACTATATAGTTTCCTATGAGTGTTCCATGTAGGAAACTACCACTTAAATGATAGGCACTTAAGACACTTTAACTACTACATCGGATACATCGCTTACACGTAAATATCACTATTGTGTATTTCTTGAAATCTTTATACAATACCTTTTTGTTGGCAATGACAAGAAGAACTATATGTCACGGTTCTGCATTATATATACAGATGTGATCGTTATTTTTATATGTAACTGATACATAATATTTATACAAATATCAACATCCCTACAAACACAGAAGTGATTGGTTTGCTTAAAGTTCAATGTTACTTGAAAGTTTCTTAAAGGTTTGATATCCGATGTGGATTGTTGAGATTCAATTTTTTATATGATTCAAAATAAAATTGCGATATGTCCCTGGTATGCAATGTCAGATGCGGGGTCCCGTGTTACATGTTTCGTGTTGTTTATTGATATGTAATGGTATGCACAGTAATTTGGCTGAATGATAACGACGTCGCAGTTTAGGGAGCTGAACCGGAAATCGGACTTCTCTTGCCAGATCCAGGATTTTTTACCAGGATTCAGTCAGCCAGTATGCCTAGAAATGTATAGTGAAAGACGAGGTACATAATTTAACTTGAACAAATTATAAAAAAGATTTTCATGTATAATGACATGTCAATCTGAACCAGAGAGAAAGTTTTGATCTTCCATGTATTACTATAAGTGTGCTGAAACTGTTAAAATTCGCATCCATGCATACAATCAGAAATACATGTATTTCTGATGCAATGTACTTGGATGTACATTACAATCAGTAGAGCTGAATAGTGAACGTACATTAACCCAATTAACATGCATTGATTTATTTGGATCTAATAATATGTGTTTGACACAACACAAAACTTAAATTGCAATTCTAAACATAGCAATAAAAAGTTTATCCAATCGACATAGATCTGCTATGGTTGGCATAGGTCAGCTTCTGGTCATCGCTCGCATAGTAAGCCATGTCTCGACTAGGACTTTTTATAGAATGTCCTCGGTCTCACAATGCAAGTTTTGTTTCTTGTGTGTTATTATTCGGTACAGCACTGTGTTGTCCAAGTTGTGGTGTTGTAAAATTACAACAACAGATTATTTTACTATATTGAACTTGAAATCTTTTTATCATGATATGTGCCCAGTACATTACTGTTTATCATCATCATCTAGATAAATATAGGCTACACATATTTTTTAAATTACCATCATTTTCATTCTGGAAAAAAAGAACATTAATTTTTATCCGTTTAAAACTGTCTTAGTAATTTTAATTTGAAACGGGTTGAAAATAGTCAGCTACAGTGTGTGAAAATAGTCAGCTACAGTCAATGTCAAAACATTTTTGATGTAACGATATTATTTTTGTTTTTATTTTATTATTACAGGGCATATGTACTGGATGGTGTGTAGCCGAGCAAGAACATTACATTGCCCCAACATTGGTTCAATGTCTCGTGTTTGGTGTGTAAGGTGAGCAATTCAGATACAGAGCTTGTCGCACACCTGAGCGGGCAAGAGGGGGCGCCACGTCCCTGTAACACAAAAAAATTGTATAACATGTATACAATGTTGGACCAATGTCGAATACGTTGGGCCGGCGTTGTATAAATGGTATACAAATGTTTTGTGTTTGCTGGGGTACAAGACAAGAGACGTATCGTCGCTATATCTATATCACAAGATCAACACAGCTTCTAATCAAAGTGACTGCATTTTTTCCAACCAGGACATTAAAATAATGTTGTAGTTAGTTTTAGTCAATTTACATTCATCCCAGCGTGCAGTTTTTTTTTTGGAAACATGTTGAACAACTAGAAACAACACAGAAAACACACAATTTCCGAAAAAGACAATCCGAGTTGGGGCTTGACCCACCCACCCACTTCTGAGTTTTTCTCGGATTTTTTGATTTTTTTAACTTGACAAAACCACCAAGTTTACTAGTGGTTGAAACAATATTACAACCATTTCAAAATAAGCTCCTAACAATGTACCATAATTGAGGGAGACATGTGAAACTATGTAATAGTCTGAGTAACATTTACATGCTTTGTGCACTGAATTACCAGGATTAAATTTTCTCGCAGCGATTCATGCCTTGGTGTACATGTGAGTGAAAATCACATTGATTTTTAAAAATAAAATAGGGCGTAATAACATACGCAATTAATGCCATATTGGAAATATTTCTGTATTTTCTAGTATGTAAATCATGGTTCTGAAATCTGCCTACAGAGGGCATAATGTGTCAGAGATTATAGGTGCCGGTTGGTCTGACATGGCTGGCCCCACGGTTCTTTTCTGTGCGGCATGGGTCGCCACCCTTGTCATGTCCACTTAGGGGATATTAATAAAGCAGCTATGGTAAACATGATGGAACGCCAGGGGCTCTCAACGATCAAATCAGCCGATCCTGGTCGCAACAGGCGCCTCAAATGTCTGCTGAATTACTGTCAAATATTTTTTTTGGTTCGCCTAAATTATTCAATGGAAATATTTAGAGAAATTCATAATTTGAATTAGTTAATTTCCTCTATTTTACAGTGTTAAGCATATGTTATATTCAATGCATCTACAGTGAAAAAGGTTGTTACATAGCCTACATGTATACCTGATAATTAATCGTTTTAATTTCATATAACATCCATAAGAGCTTGACAAAACCAAATATTGAATTATCATCAAAAGAAATTCTATTTTATTAAATATACAGTAACACTATTAAGATTCGTAAAGAATACGAATGCTAAAAATAATCCAAAAGGTAAAAAATAGGGTAAAAAATAACGAAATAGAAAAAAATGCAAACTATCATGTTAGTAGCCATTAAAAACATATTTATAAAGAGTCATAATGTGATATTTATACAAAAATGGTTAATGTCACATTTGCCCCCCGTGTGGAGCCTCGTGGCATGGCATGCTGGCGGGCGATGATAACTAGGCCCTCTGCTGCAGCAACCCAGGCGTGCCGTTATGATTGGTTAACTCCAGCACGTGGAGCCAATCCCTTAAACCACGTCAGCTGCTCCGGGTCAAAATATATCATCCCACACCCTCTTCCCTCCACCACAAGTCATGTTTAATCATTTTTACCCTTTGGTTATTTCAGTATCTGACCAATAGAATTTTCATCCGCACCGCTCCGCGAATCGCTGCAGCGATTCGCGGCGTGGTGCGAATGAAAATGATCCATCAAATATTGATAGTGTATCGCTGCATGATCACAAAAACAACAATAATAATCATAATAAATAATAGAACGCTTCTTCTTTCGCGTAATATCGTGCAGCTTTCTCATCTGGATTTGGTGAAAAGAAGTCTACCTACACTGCTGTGTGAAGCCAAAAGGGAGTAACTTATGACATAAATCGTAAGCAGTTACTGCCTTTTGGTCTTGCATATACCACTACACATATCAGTCCACAGTCCTACATATATCAATAAATAATACACTGGGGCTCGGTATGAAATGAGAATCTTTAAATATATTAGCCAGGAACATGCGGCTTAACAGTTGCAGATGGGTTTTCACCACAGATTATATTGCCTGTCAAGCAACTGTTTGGATCAGTGATGAGGACATATTCCATGGATGATTCCACTAATAATAAGCACACCCTCTTGCGAAGATCAAGTATATTATGTGGCGTTATGTGTAAGTCCACATACTTACGTCAATGTATTAGTTGTGGATTGCAATCACTTTTTGATTACCAGATTGCTTTTTGTTTTCTATCATCAAGAAGCTGGCATTCTTGACACATTTGTCAGTTTATAATAAATGGGAAACTACATCTGCTATATTTTATAATTTCAGATCTACTCTTGCACATGAAATATCAAATAATTCTTACAAAATTGCTGCTTTGAATTCATAAAATTATCATAAATTCCAGTTATCATTTTTGTCAGAATAGTTCAGCAAAACTAATAAGGATGGTGAATAATTGGAAACACATACAATTTTAACAATTAATTAGTTTCACTCGTGATTTTCTCATCGTGTTAACTATCTTTTGTATATTTAAGATATATTTCTAAAAACGGTCCTACATATGTCATTGAATAATGTGAAATGAGTAATTTAGTTGTCCATAATTATTTGCAATCAAAACTCGCCAGATTCTGTTTAAAAAAGCCTATTCAATGTAAAGAGTCATTCGAAAAGAATACACGGCATCTGCCTAGTCCTGACTTTAAACTTCCTCCTGTCGCGATATTGCCACAGAGTGTGGTTGTTGCACTGAAGTACGTGAAACTACATGTGGATGTCGCACTTAAGCACTAACTACATTTCTGAGCGCGCTCTCTGTCTCTCTCAGTATACTTTGCAAGGTTACGTGAATGTAAATGCCTATCATTCCTCTGACATGAAGATGATCTTTGTGTAGTTGACGTGTGACTGGTAAGCCTATAATACAGGAAAGTTTGAAAACAGATTTTCACAGCTGGATATCTGCTTGTCCTCCCGCGCTGGCCAATTTATATAGTTGGTAGACATCCACAAGTATATGGAGATAACAGGATGTGTCACTCCTGTAAGGGTGTCGTAGCCGCGACACTTAGTGAAGTGTCACTGGCACATCAACCTTTTAAGCCTTTCAAGCCTGAATTTACCATTGTCATCTTCATCCAGTACAAGGGCGAATTGATATCACAATTCTCGACTTGTAGAGGATGAAGATGACATGAAGCGGGTGGCAAATGAAACAAATACACTGTAGATAGTTACTATTAAAACAGCTCCATGAAAATGTTGCTTCTAAAACCACTAGGTGTAGGAAATTATTAAGTCATTCTTCAGAGATGCAAAATGATACTTGGATGCATCGTGAGGGTTTAAAGGGTTAGGCACCCTTGTCGACTCTATGCACCACATGGTGTAATTTCCTTGAAATTCCTTTTTAATTTTGATATATTCAACTCGGGTATTGTATCACTCGTAAACATCAACAGTTTCGTTCACCTTGAGGTGGCGATAGCGCCAGTAATTCACATCTCAAGGAGAATAAGAATAAAATCAAATACATGGGGATTAAAGTGTTAAACCCTGACAGAGGAAAAGTTCATCCAAAATACTTTCATGGAAAAAGACTCATAAAAGAAGCTAATGAGAATGACTACAACCAGACAATGATAAGTTGAACGGATGCCATACAATGCAGTGAAATGTTTGAAATTTGACCTTTTTAGTGTGACTGTGACATTACATTATAATCATTTTACCTTTAAAACATAAACCATTGTTATTGGTCTACGGCCATTAGAAATATTTTTACTCTTACAGTGCGTGGATCGACTTTAGACGTCAGGATCTGACGTCTGTAGACGTCAGATTCTGTAGACGTCAGGATTTGACGTCTGTAGACGTCAGATTCTGATGTCTAAAATCGATCCCCGCACTGTAAGATTAAAAATATTTCTAATGGCCGTAGACCCATAACAAAGGTATTCAAGTGAAAGTGTTTAATTAAACTAAGACATTTATGATGATTTTAAATTGGGAAAACCCTTTGGTCTTCATGGCCGACATAAAAATATTTCACTCTATTTAGTATTTAACCCTTTAACCGCCAAATTATTCAATTTGATTGTTCACCCACTTGAAGTTGTGTTTCTAAATATTGTTGATTGATGTCACGTGTTCAAAAGGTGGTACTCAACGTGCCAATAAAAATGAAAACCCAAATATATGCGGCACCGGCGGTTAAAGGGTTAAGGGTTAAACTTATCATCAAAATATAAATCAGTACAGGCCTAGGGTTGTAGTAATACATGTACCGTTAACCCTTGAACCGCCTGTGCCGCATATATTCGGGTTTTCATTTTTTATTAGCACATTAAGTACCACATTTTAAAAATCTTAAAATGTCACATCAACCAGCAAGATTTGAAAAAAATTGACCTCCGTTTTGTCAAATCTGAACAATTTTCACTCTTGAAGTTGTGGATCGCGTCAGCGAGACACAACTTCAAGTGGGTGAAAATTCAAATTGAATAATTTGGCGGTTAAAGGGTTAAGATATCGTCCAGCATTCAACACACAGTAGCGTGATCCAGCAAACATGACAGACGGTGGGCCAACATTGTTCCAACATTGTGTCGATGTGTCATGTTTGTTGGCGAGTTGACGATCGGCATTTTATGCGAACATGGTAACTGCCGATTTTTACTCAACTCAAAATATTCCCCTTCTTTGTATAAAATGTCAAGGCCACTGCTGTCAAATTATATAATTACGTGTGCACACGTGTCTAAGGACAACAAAGACACCACATGGGGCGAGGGAAGTTAACATCCAAATAGAGGGAAGAAACATTTAGTGACATAGGCAGGATTGTACTGTAATATAATAAAGGTGTACATTCATATTGTGAAGGAATGCTTACTGAGAAGAAATAATGTCAAAAGCTTACATGGTTATTTATGGAATCCCAAACAAGAGAAGTGGTAACGCTGGTTCTGCCTCCAGGGAACATATCTACAAAGAATGATAACAGATTTATCAGAGGTCACGCAGTGCGACATGCTACATACCATGTTTCGCTTAATTATTGTCAAAATTAGCCCTGGCTAATATTACACGAATGTGGAAATTAAAGTGTTGAAAGCTATTGATAAATAATAATATTTATTATTATAGTTATATCTGGGCAGTGAGTGAGTGAGTGAGTGAGTGAGTGAGTGAGTGAGTGAGTGAGTGAGTGAGTGAGTGAGTGAGTGAGTGAGTGAGTGAGTGAGTGAGTGAGTGAGTGAGTGAGTGAGTGAGTGAGTGAGTGAGTGAGTGAGCGAGCGAGCGAGCGAGCGAGCGAGCGAGTGAGTGAGTGAGTGAGTGAGTGAGTGAGTGAGTGAGTGAGTGAGTGAGTGAGTGAGTGAGTGAGTGAGTGAGTGAGTGAGTGAGTGAGTGAGTGAGTGAGTGAGTGAGTGAGTGAGTGAGTGAGTGAGTGAGTGAGTGAGTGAGTGAGTGAGTGAGTGAGTGAGTGAGTGAGTGAGTGAGTGAGTGAGTGAGTGAGTGAGTGAGTGAGTGAGTGAGTGAGTGAGTGAGTGAGTGAGTGAGTGAGTGAGTGAGTGAGTGAGTGAGTGAGTGAGTGAGTGAGTGAGTGAGTGAGTGAGTGAGTGAGTGAGTGAGTGAGTGAGTGAGTGAGTGAGTGAGTGAGTGAGTGAGTGAGTGAGTGAGTGAGTGAGTGAGTGAGTGAGTGAGTGAGTGAGTGAGTGAGTGAGTGAGTGAGTGAGTGAGTGAGTGAGTGAGTGAGTGAGTGAGTGAGTGAGTGAGTGAGTGAGTGAGTGAGTGAGTGAGTGAGTGAGTGAGTGAGTGAGTGAGTGAGTGAGTGAGTGAGTGAGTGAGTGAGTGAGTGAGTGAGTGAGTGAGTGAGTGAGTGAGTGAGTGAGTGAGTGAGTGAGTGAGTGAGTGAGTGAGGAATTATTTCCACAGCAAAAAAATGTATAAACCCCCTCTTGAACAGAAGTAAATAAAAAAAATAAGTTTGAAGAATCATTTCATTTTAGAGATCCATGAGCTGCAGATGGTAATAATCTGTGGGGGTAGCGTGTGTTAACGAGCGAGCCGTACATGTTCCCAAGAGTGATATTCAGGTGTCACCAGGAATGAGGGATGCGCATAGCCTGGTTTGATGAATGGTGAGGGATTTGAAGCAGGGAGCCCATTTCTTTGTCATTTATCTTGATATTTATAGGCGGCGCATCTCTGCTACGTGCCGCCATGATCCCTGTTTGCCGCAGATTATAGGTCAATATGACGGACACCGACCTTATTAGGGGGTGACTCAACCCGCCGCAGCCCCTCGTACATCAGACACTTAAGCCACTAAGTCCGGCCGATGCTGAAGATTTGCGGTCAGCAGGTCCGTCATGTAAAATCTGGACAGTGAGTGATGTCCAGTTTTGTCCGGGGCGGGTCTCCATAAATCCCGGCGGCACGTTCTAACACGCTCGTTTGGATCATAAGGATCACGGCCGCCCAACGACGGCGCACTGCCGGGCCAGCGTCGCCGACGTTGGCCCGGCGGTGCGCCGCCGTTGAAGGGGAGGGGGGTAATAGACCCCGGTGTAATCATATTTGCCGCTGTGAAGAGTTGACCCACCCTTCGTGACCCTCGCGGGCTTACATCATATTTACCTTGTACACGCTTATTTATCGGCGATGAAAAATTCAGGCGCTGAATTAGCCCGGGGTCTGAGGGGTCGAGTCTCTGGAGATGGTCGTGTCATGTCCACCTGTCCCCTGCGGCCGGGATCCTGGTCCGGGATTTGCCGTACGGATGGTCTCAGAGGCACGATCTGTCTGTCTATGTGTGCACGACACACCTACGTTTCACATTCTCGGTCTAGTTTTATTTTATTGCGACGAATGAGTTGTATACTGCCAACACATAATCATATAGTTAACTTGTTCAAAATTGTACTGATATGCTTGTTTTTTAGCGAAGAATTTGAGAGATTTGCATCCTAAAAATCAATATAATTTATATTTTTCTACCAACATCAAATTTATGTTGCGCATTAAATCAGGAGAAGGAGTCATGGACAGAAGTCTGTCCCAAATGTTGTTTCAGATAGCTATATAAGTGGTAGGTTGTGCACAATTGCACAATTTTAGATAATAAGAAACTACTTCTCTAAGAGTAGTGGTATCTGCAGACGATCGAGGGTAACATCTACCTGAATGTCCCATAACGTGTTATTACATAAAGTATTATTGAGTTGTATCTGTCATTTGTTAAAGTGGCAGATACAACTCTTTAATACTTAAGTGACGACCTCATAAAAAAATTCACAATGCTTAGTATGTGGTAAAGTAGTTTTAAGGGATATCTTTGAAGTTTCAAGGTTTTTTCAAATATTCACGAAATATGCATTTATTGCTTTGATATATTTCTGCTAACCATTTCTGAAAGGACTTGGTCAGCTAATTGCTGCTAAAGCTTTTTTTCAGGACTGCACGGAATTGTCTTGTTTTATCTAAATATCAAGAAAACCGCAAAATTGAAGAATCCTCTTAACTGATATTATACATTTTGACTCAAACATAGGCTTACCATCATTATGTATTTTTAAAGTAGTTGATACATGGCATTTGATAAATAATTTTCTTCTGATGACTGTCTAATTTTGAACCAGAAAATTATTATTCCACTTTGAGAATGGAGTAGCAGAGGTGTTGTCAGGTTATCCCTAATTCACATCACCTGGTGGCGTATAAAATATAATACAACAGTTTTGAGCACCACCTAGTGAGAGCGATACTCATCTTCCATTTCTCACACAACCGTTTCAGCGCAGTCTCCACTGGAGACTGCTATAGGAACTGCTAGCAAATCTCTCCAACAGAAAAAATGTTACATTGTGGCCTCTTTGACCTGAAATGGTGTATCTCCCACTTTGTAAAGTGGGAGATACACCCTTTAAGGTCCAAGGGGCCCAGATCCTCGTGCTGAGAGTGAGTGCTGAGATTCCAGGAGAAGACAGACGAGTGATGTGATATGTATTCTGGTCAGCGTGTCCACACACCGGCCAGTCTCCGCCTGAATGACCAGTGTCCACTAAGCGGCGACATCCCACAAATCAGCCGTCGCCCTCGTGCACCCTTTTTTGTTCAGTTGAGGGGAAAATGTGTGCCGCGCCCGCTCCCTCTAGTCTGGTGCAGTACCCCCTTGTAATTAAAAATTACGTGAATTAAAAAATAGGATTAATTTTAAATGGAAAACACATTATTCTTCATTATCTTTCTCAGTGTTTAATGTACTGATCACTGTATTTATACAGTATACATGTATACTATGATGTAATATAAACTACTACATCCAATGTCAATAATTTACAACACTTTTTGGATTTTGTTTGAAGTTTCCCTGATAAAAATACCCGATGTAAATCACTCCCAAATGTCATAACCGTGCGTACGTAGTACTTGACTAGTGATCAGTTTTCATTTTTAACTATTGTATAATTACACTTTTACCTATTTATAAACATAACCACTTGCACAGACGGCAGCAAAAACTGACTGATATAATTAATGAAATTATACTATAATCATGATTAAAAACATGAAGTGAACTAATACTCTGTTGCCGCAAGTTATTGGCGTATCCAAAAGTCTGAGATACTGGGTGGGGAAAAACAAAAAGTTCGAAAGTTGCCACATTCATACCGCCGGATATTCTGTGAAGATCATGCATCTGGAATGGCCGAAAACTTCCGACCACCTGGGTCAGCAACTACAGCCCAAAGATCAGAAAGACCCTCTAGGCGTCGTAGATCACGCTGTACGATATGGACAACTGCGGGCAATGACGTAAGAGTGGTCTTTGATGACGTCATTGCGTCATTGCCTCGGGGTTGCCCATAGACAAATGATGACGTCATTGCCTCGGGGTTGCCCATATACAAATGCTGATTTTTCAATCGCGATGACGTGGGAGGCAATTCCCACGTCGGAGCGATTGAAAAATCACAGCCTGTCCCGACGCACGCAAAGGGTTGATTGCGAATTAAGCGCATTTCTCGGAACACACGTGTACGCCGCGGACCACAAGAACAGGGCGCAGGGATCAAAAGATGTAACATCATTTGATGAGGCTCGATCCCGACACCGTGAAACAGCCCTGTGTCATATCACACTTAAGTGGCAACCCCTTCATCACCAACTCAGGATCAGGAATAGAGCGAAGCATGGTTTCATTCTGGTTATTGTTGTAATAAAAACAAGCTTCAATAATATTTTAATTTTGCATTTAAAATGTTCCAAATTTTACTTCAATTATCAAGATTGATTTTGTTTGGACAGATGTACTCCCACAATCCAGAGCTGCCATTATATGATATATAGAATACAAATAATATTATCTATCTGGATATGGAGTTATGTAAAATAATCAACTTTCAAATGAATAAAGGACGTAATACTGATAATTATTTTAAATATGCTTATTGTTTAAATGCTACTCAATCAGAATGAAAGATAAACCTACCCCTCCACCTTATATATGGGAATCCCTGCCACGAACCCACCATTCAAATACTGCGAAGGGAGGGGTTTTCGAATTGGACAAAAAATAATTCTTTATTTTACGTCCTATCTGCGGTGATCTATTTTTTTCACACTCTACCTGAAGCAAAATATTTATATATTTTGTGTGTCGAATTAAATATTTATTTCACTTTCTTAGAAAATGTTTTTGTGCTTACAAAGTTGGATTCAGAACTAAGGCAATTGTTAAGGCTATTAAATGATGTTTCCGGAATCCATAAGCTTATATAATTATTTATTTAGTTAAATAGGTGTATTTATAACATGTCCTTCAAACAATTATTTGTTTCGCAAGAACTTAGTGGCAGATAGGACACCCTAGCTGATGGGATGATACGCATAATGAATTAACAAAGCATATGAAGCACATATCAATATGTAACTTGGACATCCAGTGGCAATTACTTTGACATGGATCATTAAAACTGGCCCATCACAAGTCTATAGATCTATAACCAGGGGCAAATGCAGACACATTATTCTTAAAATTTTAACTGCGAGCGACACGGACGCGGGAAATGCCTGCTGCAGACAGACAGACATTTTCCATAACGTTCGTTATGATATACATTTACGTCTGAGCGACGATGTCACTTTTTTACGCTGTGAATCTTCATCCGCCGCCGCGCATAGAAACCTGAAACCGGCAGGTCTGTCTAGCTGATGCCGTACAGATATTTCTAAAATTATGCCGGGCTCTTTTTTCACCTCCAGATCAAACAGCCTGTCGCGGCGAATCCATTCCGATGAAGAGGTTGCATGGAAAAAATGATATTCCCTGTGATTTATAGAGATGGAGTGGGCACGGTCCAAGCGCAGATGAGGGTATCATAGATATGCCGCCTGATGGTGTGTGATTGACATGGACCAACGCTGGCTCAATGCCGATTCAACGTCTGCAGCAATGGCCAAACATTGAAACAATGCAGGCCTATAAATATAATAGTTAGATGACGCGGTTTGAGGACGTGATCGTCTAGTCCAGAAGTTAATCGCCAGGTGGTGTGTGCATTACACTTAGATATATCCCAGCAGATAGCAAACATTTGTATATACCATTTGACCAATGTTGGATCAACGTCTCCGACGCTGGGCCGCCGTTGTACAAATGTTATACAATTGTTTTATATTTTCTGGGATATACTTAGCAAACGTTATATTGTAACAGTATATAGTTTCAGTTTTTACTTCGTGCATGTTACTGTAGTACCGCGTCGCTCCTGACAACATTAAACAAAACACCTAGTTTAAATAATTTAGACAAAAAAAAACTTTTACAGGCTACGTTAATTTATTTATTTTTTCATCCACTCAGAGCTGTGTCTAGCTGCTGCGACTCACAACTTCAATCGTGTGAAAAATAGGCCTACTCATAATTATTTGTTTAACTTGAGACAGAATATTTGAAAATTATGATTTTATGGATCTCATTGACAATAACTGTGAGTTAACAAAACAGATTTAAAGACGAGTATAGTCGTAATTAGCGATGACAGGGTTGAAATATTCATTTTATGATCACTTTGTGGTCATCACGCTATCACAGAGTGTAACTAAGAAAAAAAAAAAAAAAATCCATGACAGAAATCGGTGCGGGCTTTTACCTAATTGAAGACATAAGTTACTGATTTTTCTTCTTCTAATTTTTAATATTTACATAATTCTTAATGTAGCGTTGTTACAACGCTACAGTAACGTTGCGCTTTTATCTAGTATAATGTGAACGGGACTCGGAAGTGAACAGCAGGAGGAATACTTGTGATATAATGCGCAGACATAAAGGAGGGGGGGGGGGGGTAGCAGGAGGTATTTATCCAGGTGGCTGAGAGATGGGGCAGTTTATTAAGGTTAATATATCACTTTAGTATTAGATTAGAAGAGGGGTGCGGGGGGGGGGTATTATGGACGTAGTCGGTCGTGGAGTGGAGATGCCCGCTGACGCCGTCAGTCAGGACTCTGTGTATAAGAGGCATTCTGACAGGGACACAACCTGTCCCGATCCTGAAGGGATACATCTGCCCCGCCTTACATTCAAATCCCTCCAGTCGAGGGACAATGTATCAATGCTGAATTAACGCTGAGCCAACATCTGACAGCATTGAGCCAGCGTTCATTGTCGCTGCCGGCTTGAATGCAGCATTCAGATACAATATGTTTCAACTTCTTTTCAAATTGAGACATTTACTCATTGTATATAATTTATAGTGTGATGGCAAAATCGGTATTAATATTTTTAAAGATGGACGGATAAATACCCTGGCCAACAGCCTCCTAAATAGTCATATCTTCACGTAACATAAACATGAGATAATGATATTAATTTATTTTGGGGAATGACAATAAAAACATCTTTCCCATAATAATATAACCCTTTTTGGCACTTTTGTCAAACCTTTTTATGCAAGATAGTCAGCAGCACAAACTTAATAATCATAATGTGAATAACCTAAATCGGGCAATATGATCCATTTATAATTTCCTGAAATACGCTTTATTAACAAGACCATGCATGAACGAATATGCAATTCACCTAAGATCTTTTTGTTTTTGTTTAATACAAGAAATATATGGATAATTTCATCTGAGAAGCAAGATTGCACGGCATAATCCCCGTGGGGACAGAGTGTTATACCTGCCTCACGGCGACATACATACCTGTCTCATAAATAAACTCTTTGAAGTCATGCTCACCACATCGCACGGCTTTTTAACATCATTCAACAGCCGCACTTAGCGTCCCTGCTGTGGTGTTGCCCCTTCCCTCTCCCGCTCCGGGAACTGCTAATTCTGGATCACCTCAAACAAAGGTACAAGTATCTTAGCATTTCTGCGGCAAATTCGGCATCTTTTTGGCGGCTGCTGGCAGCTGACCCAGGGATCCGTCCAGATGCCCATTGCACCTGGCTGACATTAGATCCAGAGGCGGGTGATGGCCGACGCAGCGTCTTATAAGCCGGTCCAGCACTGCTACAACGTATTATAAACATTGCATGATATCATCACGCACTTCCTTATTCTGGCAATTGTTCTATAATCGCTGGCGAACGTGGTTTTATTTGTGGGCCAGCGTCGCAGACGCTGGCCCACAAATAAAACCACTTTTCGCGATAACTTGGATCTCCTGCAGAGGATCAAAACACGGGGGTTTAGATACAGGGTTCGAGTAGCAGGTGCAATAGCAAAAGTCCCAACCCCCCTCCCCCCACCCGTGAACCTACCAACCCAACTAATGTAGCCCCATGTTGCCCTCAGGACCGTGACGACAAAAATCAGAAGTTCAGTCATTTTCCCGCCTTTCCAAACTGATTACAAGTGCTGCACAATGACATGACCAGCACCTCGCTCATGTAGAGAATTCACTTTGAAACTTTGCCACCCCCCCCCCCCCGTCGTGTAGGCCTATCTGTTGGGTACTGTAGCCATTATCTCCAAGAAGAAAGATACACACTTCAAGCAGGTGCTAACCTGTCTGAGTTGAAATCGGGAAAAAATAATGTGAATGGTCTATTGTATTTTTGTGTAATGTGTTAAGCACATGCTGCAATGATGCGTGGTAGAATAAATTAATATAAAAATAACATAATTCTAATTATTCAAGTCAAACTTAAATAATTTCCATTGTAATTTCTGGTACATTATTATTTCTCGTATTACAACTTAGTTTTAATATGTATTAATATCATTGTTTCGTGATTTGTACATCTATGCAATTATAGAAACGTCGAAGCAGTGAGTACTATAGTAATTAGAGATGTTTTAACCATTTAAGCACCCCAGTCTCATTTATAAACGTACCATGTGGCATATTAAAAAAGAGTACAAGGGAGAGTTGCATAGTCCACCAAATAAAAAGAACGACGCTTTAATGTTTCATTTCATGTATTAACCAAAGTATTTAAAACAATCTGGTTATTTTCAATCACCTTGAGATGGGAATTATCGCAAGAATTCACCCCTAACTAAGAAGAAAAAACGTGAGATAATGATGGGGTAATTAAATCAACATTCTATTCCAGCTGTAACATTTCATTTCGCTTTTATTTTCACAGCATTTGACCGCATTTGATTTCCAACAAAAGCATACAGTTACTCTTCATCACTAGAGTTGACGTTGACCCAATGCTGGGCTAATGTTGGCCCAGCGTTGTAGAAAATTGACGATCTCGACCGCTTGAATGCCTAAGATCGAGGTCAGGGTAGGTCGTTGATATTCTAATATAATCATAACGGTACATAGCATGGGGTTTCGACTCGATACCACAGACAGGTTGATAGACCCCCTCCTCACACCCCTCGCCATCTCGCTGAGCTAACATAATGGTTACCTCATCTGAATTAATAACACTCTCCTTATCTGCATCCCGGATTAATCCTGGAAATACGAGGAGTAATCGTGGTGACACTCAATCGAGCCAGATGTGAAGATAATAAGTCAGGTCATACCTCCTGTCCACCCACTGGTCAATTAACCCTCTCAGCCCTACAGATCCTGGTACTGCCGTGCAAAGACAAAAGGGCAGCATCTGCTTACTTTTCAAGTAAGCAGATACTGCCTTATGGCTTTGAAGAGCACTGTTCCTGTCACCAAATTCAGCCCAAATTGAAAATACATTATGTTTTTTCTGACTCTGTTCTTCTAGCAATGAAGGTAATATGCATTCACTTGAATCTTTTGATAGCTTAACTAGCGATTCACTGCTTCACGTAGATGGAGGTTTCAATATTAAATTCGAAATAAACTATATTTTATTTTCTGGCACTATTCAATAATATGTGGCATATTCTTTCATTATAATCGGTATTATAAGGTCGTTTAATGTACTCCAGATAATTAACCCCACGACCTCTAGCGAGTATAATGAAGAAGCATTGACCTACATAAATACTTATATTTAACATACATCAGCTCATTTAATAATAGCGGTTTATCGATAAACAACTTGGTTGTTTTTCGGTCTTGTGTGAAACGAGATCTTTAAACTTTACAGAGTTATGTTCATATACGTCGAATGTGCAGCTTTGTACTGTTCTTCTAATGTGTCGTGTTATCAAAAAACTTCAACATTTAAGTTCTTGGTGTTATGTGTAGGCCTTGCTTATGTATAT
Source organism: Flabesymbios commensalis (assembly GCA_964017125.1). Lineage (NCBI taxonomy): Eukaryota > Metazoa > Annelida > Polychaeta > Terebellida > Flabelligeridae > Flabesymbios > Flabesymbios commensalis. The sequence continues at coordinate 46,574,939 of OZ024909.1, read as the reverse complement.
TCTTTGGCTGATACTTTTCCATTTTTGTAAATCCTGGTTTCGTGGCGTCATTTGCCAATAAATACCTTCTACCTTTGACTAGGATATTCAGAGAAAGTGAGAGTGAAGTTGTTCTTAGTTTCATAAACCAATACGTTTATGTTTAAAGATGACAACATCTGGACATAGAATTTTCCAACAAAAACATTTAAATTGGCAGTCATTTATAGTTTATTGCCAGGCCCTACATCAATACAACAAGTTAGCATAGATTAAATCAAAAACCATGATGCGAAATACAGTAATTGTTTACTTGTACATTTAAAAAAAAATATGTGCCGCCTCATTACGCAACAGCCAGTCAACCGATTCGTTCTTCTCGCAAAATCACAGCAAACTGAATTTTAAAATTTAATCAAGATATATATATTTTTTTTTTAAAGGCCAACATATTAGTCTTTTACATTTATATTAGCTTTATGAATGATTGATGTTAGTTCACAAGAAGTTACATGTAGGTGTAGTTACATTTAGAAAATGAGTGAGCATTATTGTCGAATTCTTAACAACAAAAACAAATATTATAAATTAAAGATTTCACTGTATTCCATTTTTGAAGCCAAAACCGGTATTTATATAATTTTAAAAATCTCCAAACTCAACGAATCTTTTCTCCAAAAGAACAAAATGAATTTGCACTTTTTTCCAATAAAAAAAATCGTGTCATCACGATAACATATTATGCCAGGAGTTTATGCTGTATAGTACACTTAGCACTATTTGTGATACTTTTTTCAATTCAAATTCCCCCCCCCCCCCAGAAAATATACCACAAACTACAAACTAATTCAACGTTGGTTCAACGTTCATAAACATTGAAGAAGGGTTAAGCCAGCGCATTTTGTTAGACTTGGTATATCGATATGGTAAACAAAGATACATGTGTATTGTGTCATCCATGACATGTGTCTGTATTTGGTGAACACTAATGAATTGCATCACCCAGGATATGTGAACGTCCGTCTTCATGAATTGACAATCTGTTGGCGAGCTGACAGGTCCAGATTTTAGCACCATCCCTGTCAGCTTGTCACAGTTATGCTTGTTGCGTCAGCCATATTAGCATTCGAATGCCGCCGGTGATGGTTGCTTACCTAACATCCGGTAATAACCAATCCGCCGGGAATCGAACACGTCTCCTTCTGGATCGCAAATCCCACCGTATTATCGCTCACTCCCAGACGTGGAATAACCTCAGTGTACAAAGACACTGTATGAGACTTGATCTAACGCTGTTTCAATGCTGGGCTGACGTCGAAGACGGCACCCCAGCATTGAACCGGTGTTAGATATACAGCAGTGCCGAGGTAGCACTTAGAGTGATGACGAAGATGCGTTAATCTGATTAACTGGGGAGGCAGGAATCGCAAATGAAAGGGCAGGAAATGCAAAATAAGCCGCAGAAATGGCCTGACATCAAGAAATTAAGGCAACTCGCACGGACAAGGTGGCAGTACAGACTACCTCGATGGCGTTCAACGGGGTTTCTCTTTAAAAGTGGTGCCCTCCTTTCAGACAAACACTCATCGCACCAAAAGACTCCACTTTATAGAACGAGGTGAAATAAATGCAGATCATAATTAGGCCAATCAGATTAATTAGATAGACTGGCAAGGCACATCATCACTAGGCATACTCCCGAGAAGAAAACATGTTTTGTTTTATTTAATAATTTATAAACATTTGAAGCTCATTCTATATATAGATCTATAAATTATAAAATCAGTTAGACAACAATTCTAATGTTGTTTATGCTTATGAAGTATAGTGTTTCAAACATAACACCACATGTCAAAACGCGGGTAATTGATGGAGAGGCAGTAGCAACATAATAATATTCTGAAAAAAACCGCGTTATCTTCTGGCTGAGTATCGACAATAAACCATACAGCTATATTATGAGCTAAAATAATAATTATGTTCTGTCGAGCCAATTCACAACAACGTGGCCACGTGACCTGGACACCGGCAACTCAGGCTTTCAACAATCAATAATTGCTTGTTTCTGGGAAATATATATTATAAGAATGACTGTACTGCGAAGACAATGAGAAAAACTCATATAATTCTGCAAAAGTAATTAGAATGGTCACTTTTGTGCACATACAAGCTAAACTGGGTCAGAAGAAGAACCTTAGTGTCTCATGTACCCCTTCAACCTTTTTCTTACAAACTGTGTCTTAAAAGTTTCAAATTGTTTCTTAACTGTTTCCTAACTGGAAATATTGAATGCATTATATTTTACACCAAATATAAATGATAACAGTTTTTTTTATCAATTATTTCCCCTCTGACATCCAGAGACTGCACCAGACTCTGTCGTTATAATTAGACGTCTGAAAACCGCCACCAGAATCCGGATTTTCGATTAATAACTTAAACCTTTCCATTATGTGTCAGCAATGTCATACAGATTTCTAAATCCAAAAGTTGTAGACGGAGATGCAGGCCTACTCACTCCTGGCAGATGAACGTCTTTGCACGAAAATGTAAATGTCTTTTCTAACTAATTATAATTATGGTATAACATATTTTCAATTACTGACCAAAGTCAACACAAAACACCGGTGTAATTGTGTCAGAATGCAGAGACTCGCTGTCACCGCGACAGCACGTGGACATCGTCTAGCATTGACTCGATCTTCATACAGGTCCATTGTAGAAATCTAAACTACTTAATGTCAGCAAGTGAGAAATGTTGATCCGATGCCGGTTCAATGTTAGGCCATCGCTGAATATCTCTGCCATGAAATATTCTGCAATATTTTGACTAGTGTCTAAATTTTACCTGTATAGTTTTAATTTCTGATAAAAAATTATAAGTATTAGAATGAAATATTTTGAAAATTTAATGAATAACTCATTGCATACTTTATAGCATATTGATTTATAATCACTTTAAAGAGCCTTTAAGTTGTTGCTAGACCTCCATTGAAACAATTTTTATCACTCAAATTCGCTGCAGAAATATACTGTAATTCGGGAATGGAACGTTTCCATAAAATAATAATATATCAGACCAGGGAATCTATAGGGATTCCTTGATCAGGCGCATGCCTCCACGTCGTGCTATGTGACCCGCCGCGTCACGCAATCACGCGCATGCCATCTAGCGTTTAAAGTGGAACCAGTCGGCCATAAGCAGACGACCGTGGTTTTTCTGTGATTACCACCACACCCGGGCCTAAAACAACAGTGATCAATAACAGAGGCAAGCACGGATAAGGCGACCCTTGTCCCCGGTGCTTTCACGGAGTCATGATCAGCCCGTTCAAAATGTCAAATTCCCCTGTCCCCCGGGGCGGGCACGGGATTATTTGCATTCCGGAGCAGGGGATTGGCCGGCGCTTTCTGAGTAATATGGCCGCGGTCAGATGTGACAGATACAATGCTATCGCGCCGGCGTTTTTGGCGGCAGTCGCCCGTCTGAATATGGAGAAATGTCCCCAGGTATCACGGGTATCTTCTCCAGGAAATGGGCCGCTTTGGCAGAGCTGACACCAAATATTTCCACTCAATCAGACGACGGCCATTTTGTAGCACGAGCCGCGAAGGATTGCGGCCCTCCGGCTGGTCAGTGGACCAGCCGGAGGGCCGCAATCTTTCGCGGCTCGTGCGAAAATCCGGATTCTGGTGGCGGTTTTCAGACGTCTAATTATAACGACAGAGTCTGGTGCAGTCTCTGGATGTCAGAGGGGAAATAATTGATGAAAATATCAGAGTCTGGGGGAGAATGGAGGCTGCAAAAGAGCCTTGTGCCCATTGTGCCTGACGGGCGCAGAACGGGTGTGATAGCAAACGGCGAGACAATGGCGGCCCGCTCGTCACAGCGACGGGGACCAGTGGGACACTCATTGGTTTAATAACAGGTCAAACAGCAAATTAACCCCCGCGACCCCGTCACACCCCGCTCAACCCCGGGGCACGAGACACCCGTGGGGTGGGGTGGAGGGAGAAGCGCATCCCAGGCCGGGAGCATTGCATCCATCCCCCAGATTAATGTGACTGTTTGCTGGCAGAAAACAGAACGCTCCCGTCACATCGTCACGGAGTGGCTGAATCCCCTACAGATCAAAGCTGGCCCGCTGTTGGGTAAAAGTCGGCAACGCTGTTCTAACAGTGCACATACTTCGCTCCATGTTTTAGTCCAGGGTCATCGTGTCATGTCCCCGAGCATGTAGCTGGATTTTTCCTGTGCCAGGAAACAAAAATGCCAAATCAGAGAAACCACATTCCCTTCGGGATCATATGAAAATACATTGATAACCCCTACGTTTCCATTTTACATTATTCTCTTAAAATAAAAAAGAACACGATATTATAAACTTCTATAATCTCCATAAGAGTAGGCCTATATAGGAGCGTCTCCAAGTACAGCAGCCTATTCCAGTTCTCTTAAAATAGATTTATGAAAAAATATACAGCATATTTTAATAGACTATATGTGTTTACATATTTCTCTTTCTTGCTCTTTTTTATATTTGAATAACACATGCATAATATTACTCTTCGAGATAAGCTTGGCAATTTAGAAAGAAGTGCATCTGGGGCCTACTGCTAAGGAGTTACAACTGAATAATAGACGCGGGCAAAACGGCTACTCAACCGTTGGAATGATGTCTATAACCGTTTCAAAACTGATTGTATGGGTGATGTAACTATATCACTCAGATGACATAGGCATGATAGAAATCACTTTTACTTTAGATTGTTAATGTATTATGCACAATATCTAAAATACCACCATAGGTGATCAGGTATTTTATATACTTGACACCGATGTTATCAATAATATCAAACTTATCTGCAAGATGAATATGATAGTCGTCTTGCAGATAATTTCAATAGATAACAACTGTTATAACCACTGCACGAGGAAAACCACTCCCTTATTAGGAAATACTAGTTTAAAATTCCTATATTGGCCATTAACCCTTTCAGCGCGGGGACCGTCCTTAGACGTCAGAATCTGACGTCTACAGACGTCAGATTCTGCCGTCTAAAGACGGACCCCACACTGAAAGAATTAAAATATTTCTAACTACCGTAGACCCATGACATAAGTATTCAAATGAACCGGAAAGAGCTAACTAAGACATTTATGATGATTTCAAGTTGAAAAAACCCTTTAGTCTCCAAGGTTTATAAAAAAATAATTTAAAGGGTCAAACACCTTTGTAGATCAACGTAAGTGGTGGTGAAGTGTGCTGATAACTGATTCCATGATTACGTATGATTATCATGGTTATCAGGTTCGGAGGCGTCACAAGTGACGTCATTATTCTTGTGCTCCCATAATATGAAAGTTGGACCCTTTTTTAAAATTGTGGCTCTTTGCAGCAGCCTCGGTGGTAAATATTACAGATATATCGTTTTGATGCCAATTAAAATCGATTCTCTGATGATTTGTTGTAGCAAAAACATCGAAATTAGCAAACATAAAGTTAATAGGAAATCCTTACTTGTCAAAATCATACTCAATTCCTTTCTAGATCGATCAGAGGGGAGTGGAGCAAGAGCTTATTCTGTGCTCAAATAACGGGAAAGCAATCAAATTCTCATGCCTTTTTTATTTTTTCTATCGAAAGAGAACAGACTGATGGTTAAAATTATGTAGAGGGTTATTTACATTTCTCCACTTTAACCCTTTAACCGCCAAATTATTCAATATGAATTTTCACCCACTTGAAATTGTGTCTCGTTGACGCGATCCACAACTTCAAGTGAGTGAAAATTATTCAGATTTGACAAAATGGAGGTCAACTGTTTTCAAATATTGCTGACTGATGTCATATTTTATCTTTAACATGTTTAAAAGGTGGTACTTTATGTGCTAATAAAAAATGAAAACCCGAATATATGCGGCACCGGCGGTTAAAGGGTTAGGAATTCTGGGAGGCCTGGGCGTATGAGTCATAATATATTTAAGTCTATAAGGCGGATATTATGTGTGGTGAGACGAGAAGGGGACGTGGCGCTTTGGTATAGCGCCTGACTGTCTCGTCCCGCTGATCCTGAGTTAACTGGTGTTTTCAGGGAAATATCCTTGTTTCTCCTTTCTCAATATGACTAGGCGACCACGCTAATGGCGGGCTCGTCCAGTTAAAGTTGAAACCAGTGTATCGCGTTCCTTCACTGAAAAGTGAGAAACCACCGATCTAGATATATTAAAATGAGGCCACCTTGGTCTCCAACATTGTTCAAATATTAGGTAAATTTTTCATCCTGAATTAGAGTTTTTAGAATGGACTGGGAGTGATGTAATTTAAATACGAAAATTCCGCATTTAAAAAGCCTGTTCAGCTCTTAAAAAATGATTTTATGGTGAAACAACTCATGCTGGGTCACCGCCGAGTTTGATGTTTTAGCATTTAAAATCGGTTATAGCAATTAAAACTAAAAGGTTAATTTTTTCTCCAGAAAATATATCGTCCCCTGCACTAAAAGTGTGTATCGACCACTCTGCAGAGTGGCATACCCGCATTAATATCCAATGGGGGGGGGGGGGAGGGCAATATGTTATAAATAAACTCAGATATTATATTTGATGTGAAAAAGTGCCTTAATAAATAAAAAAGCCGTACGAGACCGTTTGGACTGAAATAGGAAGAAGAATATATAGGCATATCTTTATTTTCCTCAGTCTGAGATGGTGGCTCAATATTCAATCAATGTTGGGTAGACCGCTCGTGTACTATGTACTACATGTACCACCACCGGTACCGATTAGGTCTATATTCGTTTTTGCATCCACTACAAGTTGTGAGACTCGTGAGACTTCAAGTCGGTTAAAGGGTTAAAAACGGGAAGATTTTTAAAAGTTTTTTTATTCAAAGCAATCGAAACGACTGATGACGGTTTCGATCGTACTGTTGTTTTCTTGCCCATTCGACATAAAATCGAACTTTCTAAAACAAACAGGTTTTTTTTTAAACGGGTATTTATACTAGGTGGAGCGGAATAAATATTAAGCACGATGAGTGAGTTTTTCTCCGTAGTCAAATGACTATGTTGAGGCGTTGGTGAATAATTGTATGACTGATCAGATGACATGTTTGTGTTGTTGTTGACCTTGAAATTTGAAACTAAGTTTATAACCATGTTGAATTAAATAAATAAATGTATCAGTTATTATATATGTTTTTAATATAATTTTTGTGGCAATTTTTTTGTTCAAATAAATTCGGCTGTGAAAATAGGAAAACACATATGAGCAGTGTCCACCAGTATGAATGTTGCTTGATAAACTTTTGTAGTGCCTAATTGCGGCTTTAGCAGCCAGGGAGTTGACCTGCGTAGGTAGGTTAATTATGAGGTAGTTACACACGTCATTATAGAGGACATTGTAAGCTGTGATGTATGTTATGTAGAAGTTACACGGTGTGAGCACGGTGTGAGCTCGAGATGTTCATCCTGTGCCGAATTAATGTTGGGCCACCGTCGCAGACGGTGGCCCAACATTAATCCGGCACAAGATAAACATCTCGTGGCTGTGTGAACACAACGTGACCTGTGATGACCTGCAGATTCTGCGTGTAAACATCCCAAGGTGTTTCTGTCACCTCACAGACACTTCCCTTGTTCTGATTCAATTGTAGCCAGATTTATATAACGTCCGTGAAACATTATAGGTACGTCGAGACAACTATGAAAAAGACCATGTTGGTTGAGAATCTTTGAATAAAAATCAATCTTTTCTGAAAAATAACCCCCTGTAAATAACCCTCTGTATTATGAATTATGTTCCATTTCAGTGGACAGATACACCAGAACAAAACAGCAATCATCTTATATTGAGCTAATTTCCAAGAACACAATAATGAATCACGGCCGGATATCACACCCTAGCTGATGCTACTTTATACTGTACTTTCATATCTTAGTTTTTCGTTGAATTCATGCTCGGAAAACATTTTTTTCAATGGTATTATACTTTAAAATAGTTTTTGAAGGAGATCAATTACATTCACCACAAGTTTAACTTCTTACTTTTTATTTGCTACATGTGTTTACTTTTAACTGATTACTTATCACTTTTTAATTTAATTTGTTATTTATAACTTATTTCCAAATCCTCGTGATGTGTTTTTTTGTTCTAGCTTTTGTTATCATTCAATATTTACGTTTTTAAAACTCAAACATAATCCCTTGTTGTCTTACTTCTATCTGCTATTCTCTCATATCTTATTTCTAAAACAAATCCATCCAAATGCTAAGCTCTTGTAATTTTCTTCTGACTTGTATCTCCTCTCGCCTATATTTTCTTTCTTGCATGCCGTTTCTCACTGCCAGTAGATGTCATCTTCTAACTACTCATATCTTTCATTTGCCTTCCAACTACTAATATTCAGCTTGCATCATACTTCTAACCTGTTATATATTCTATCTCACGTATAGCTACTCTTCTAATGCATCTTTCTTGTAAAGGTATGTTACATGATTTCTTACTTCTAACTGCTAATCTTTCATAATCTACTTTCAAGATATTACCTTGTACAATTTACTTTTAATTGCTAGTCTTTTGTACCTTATTAAAACATCTTACTTCTTGCATTCTATTGTACAGGTAATATCTTGCAACATTATTCTAACATTTAAGATTATGCATCTGCTCATATTTTGCATCTTATACATGTACCTCACAGCTCTAATCTCATGTATCTTTTAACTCCTAACATTACAAATTCTGCTTCAAACTTCTAAGCTCTTGTATTTGGCTTCAAAGTTAGAATCTATGACTTCTTGATAATGTATTGCATATTTCGTCCAAATACTATATTCTCTCACATTTTACTTCTCGATGCTAATATCAGGGGTCTAACTCTATGCTTATGTCAAGTATCCGACTTCTAACAAACCACGTTATGTCTTAACTGTTAATCCATTACGCTTTAGTTTTCAGCTCTAGCCTCTTGCATTCGCTTTTAGCATCATATATATTGCTTCAAACTTCAAATTCTTTCATCGCGATTTAAACTTTGAGTATCGAATGTCTTATGACTTCTGACTGTTAGTCTTTTACATATATATGTAACAGTCTTGTATTTAAGATGTTTAACATATGAAAACGTTCGTCTATCCACGTGCATCGTATGTCACACTTTGTATGTTGTATTTATTTCTACAAATTTAATATTCACCTCTCTATGTTCTTACCTATTCTACTTTCTTATCCCTTGTATTCCACTGCTAATGTATATCATCTTACTTTTATATTCCAGCATTTGACATTTCTAATGTTTGTCTCTTAGTCTGACATTCTATACTGCTCAGGTCTTTAACATTACGTTTAATAAATGTTAATTTATCACATTTTACTTCTAACTATTTTGCTATTAATTCCACTTCTAACGTTTTAATTGCGATTAATGTCTAGTGCATTTTACTTCTAACTGTTAAACTGAGTATCACTTCCAATTAGTCTATTTGTCCGTTGTATATTATTGGTAGCTTCTAACATTGGGTAGCTTATTTTAGCTCAAAACGTAGGCCTACAGAATAAAATAATACATGTAAGACATTGCTCATTCTTTCTCCTAAACTCGTGCATGTCCTATAACTGCTTATATACAGTATTATAGATCTTATCATGCTTATATCGTATAATCTATTGTAGCTTAATTACATGTAAATACTAAACTCTCATACATCCATATTGCGTCCTTTTGGATATGAAAGAGTGTATCTCCCACTGTGTAAAGCGGAAGATACAGCCCTTCATATCCAAAGGGACGATTTGATATCTGACATAAGCTCTTTTAACTTATAGCTCATAATCAATTACTTGCTTTTTAAAAAAATTTAATCGGTTTCATCTTGCT
>OZ024909.1:46547579-46560079 GCA_964017125.1 Flabesymbios commensalis | reverse complement strand
GGTAGACGGCCCCATGCCCCGGTCGATGGGGGAGGGCAGTGATGCCCTGGTCCGATGCCCCTGCCCGGGCAATCACATTACACCTGTGGACGCTACCCCCCTTCCTACTCCCTTATTTACCCTATTATCGTAACCCCTTTCCAACTGTAAAAAACTAACTCTAGCAATAAAACTGGGATATAAGTACACCAGAAGAAGATTAAATAAGAGATCAGACTTTGTAATTTGATTCTGATGGCTGAAATTAAAATATTTTGCGGTTCAGTTTGTCAGATTATAATTTGAACATAAACGGCCTCTGGCGAGTGGCTGTCTAACCGCATTAATGCGTGGATTTTCACCTCATTTAATCTTTTGTTGGGACATCTGACAAAAGAGGAAGCCACTGCAGCTATTAGTATACCTGACGACTGAAAACATCAGCTCAACTGTGGTCCAACGTCACGCGACGTCGACCCACAGTTGATCCAATGCTTCGTGCCAGCTTTGAGCTGACAGAGGTCAGATTACTATCAGGACCTCCAGCGAAAATCTCCCAATTTGGCGCGATTATTTTTATGCTCGCGGCCACCCGATACCGAGATAAAACCGCAGTCTGCTCTTGTATGTTAATGGTTTTTGGTCGGTCCAGGGTGTGTCCTTGGGCTGTAAGGGTTGACATGCTGTCCGCGGGATGCTGGGTTCGCTCCACAGGTAGATCACCAAGGACATAACAAATCTCAGCCGTGACAGGTCAGCCACCACATTGACCACCATTTATAAGTCATTCTTCACGACCACTGCCGTATGGTCAGCAAGCAAGAGAAGACGACCCCATGTTACATCAATGCTGAGCCAGCGTCTATGACGCTGGCCCAGCATTGATATAACATTGGGTTGTCGTCTAACACTGACTCAACACTGGCCTTATGTCTTGTGTAGTACAACAATCTGCAGATTGTAATTATTTTAGTGAGTGACTGAAGTAAAATAAAACAAAAAAGTAAAACAAACTGTGTGTTTCTACCTTTGCGTGCAAGCAAAAACGGCTCTCTGTTCAAGTAAACGGTTACTGTTGATTTCCTTTGAACTGTGATCACTATATCGTCGCCTCGGAGCTAAAGGATCCTATCTGACACTCGTCAGAGTGGCAGATAGTATCCTTTAGCTCCGAGGCGACGATATGTTAATGGTTGCTCGATTGTTCGATTGTCATGCAGTCTTGTCAACTTCGACATGTAACTTTTTTTCATCTTTTATTTTTTCATGAGATTTTCCTTATTATTATTATTATTATTATTCTATATATTTTAATAGTTTATGTATAAGTGTAAGCAATGGATATACCATAAAAAGAAAGTGAACAACAGAACAACCATGCCAAAATAGAGGTATCCAAGCAGGCAGGTTCGAGCCCGCATACTCCCTGTTATCAAAACCACAGAACACAAACGAAGCTTCGAATGGGTCGTTTCACGACGCATTGCGATTACATAACTTTATTTTAAAACTACATTGATTTGAAATAGTCAATTAGATATTGATTCATAACTTCTATACATACAATATTATGTAGTATGTTATTATACTAAATTAAATATCTCAGTGCGGTGCCCGACTTTAAAACTGACGTTAGAGACTTAATAGATGGATAGTGAGATGAGGGTTAGTATAAAGAGTGCCAGTAACAGAGATATATATAGAGAGATTGAGATGATAAACGAGAGCTTTGGAGACATGATATATGAATGTGAATTTGACAAATTAATAAATGTGATCAACAGCCTCTACCATGTGTTGAGTTGAACCCCGAATCATAGCATGACTAAAACTAGGTGTTTTGCCGGGCCTTTTAATTGATATATTGCACACAAAGCAGTATAATGTGTGTGTGTATACGGTCGTTTTGCTGATCATGTACAGTTTTGTCAGTCATCCGTGGAGAAAGAGAGGAAGAGCAAGGAGCAAGAAAGAATGTAGAATCACCTCCCCTCTGTTCCCAATAAAGAAACAATTAATACCCTAGCAGACAGAGTGTCGTATGCACCCCTCATTTGAGTGGCGCATACGACACTCTGGTTGCTAGGACCCAATATGTTAGATATCAAGTAGTATTAAATCCAACCGGTTACCAAGGGTACTTAATATAAAATAACTGTATTGTGTTGCCCTGACATTGAGGAAATGTTGTTATATTGAGTAATTTTGTTATGTGCATAAATTATAAATAATGTAATCTTACTAGCTAGATATTACATGTAATAGCGTACGTGCTTATTCACACTTACTGTTTTTTTAATAGACCCATAACATAGGTAATCAAATGAAGCGGAAAGACATAACAAGACATTTATGATGATATCAAATTGAAAAAAACCCTTTGATCTCCATAGTTTGTGCACAAATATTTCAGCGTTGTAAGGGTTAAGCTAGAAGTCTCGGTGATGAGAGGGTGAGGAGCTCATCTCACTGTTAGGGGTTATTATGCCTGGCCTGTCAGATACAATGGCAGATTGAGTAGTCGTCGTCCAGCCATCTGCCACTGCAAGTATCCAACAACCTAGGCCAAACAGATTGATATTTCAGTTTCAGATCAGTATTAATCAAACAATGCCTGATTTTCGTTATTATTTGTAAGCATTAGTCATACTAATTTATATGTATCCATCTTATTTTATGATGTGGACAAATGTAATCAATTGTCAAATATTATAACAGGTAACATTATTATAACAAAAACCTTTACAGTCGAACAACAACATCTTATTACTCGTCAAGTAAGCAGTTATTGCTCTTTGCTTTTCAACTCCAGCACACAGATTTGCAGTTACACAAATCCATGCTAGAACAGTTTTTTTGTGTTTTTTTAAACCATGTAAATGATTTTTTATTTACAAAAAATGATACATAAAGAAAAACACCTTTCGATTTACCGTCACAAATTACATTACTGTTATAATAATATACACATCATATTGTTGTGCTTTTTTAATTCCTACATTATATATCAATTTGGGTCAATGTCATCTTCAATGATCTATTACATTTCAATCATGATGGAAAATTACATCCAGGTGGACAGACAGACTGACGGACTGACGAACAGACAGACAGAATTAAGGCCGACCTTGTCAACTCTAGCAGGGGACCCCCAGCAAAGCGGAGACTCCACCCCTACCTTACAAATCAAGTACTCGTCATTTTGCGCTGACAACAGCCGCCTGAGATGTGTGTTGTGTTATATGCTTTTGAAAATCTGTCTCATCTACTCAAGTTTAGAGAAGAAAGAAGCTGTCCGTCAGCGGGCAACTAGTTAACTATACCGCATTGTACTCACTCCTCAAATGTTTAACCTTATACAACACTACACTTTATATGCAAACAGCAGTAACTGCTCACTTGGAAAGTAAGCAGCTATTTATGTTTGCCTTGCACGACAAAACAGTGGTGTTTTCAGAATTTATCCTAAATGTAGCTGTCGGTTAACCACTGAACAGTTTGATTTGTTTGACATATTAATCCACTGGTTACTATAATGGTAACTCCCATTGAGAATATTAACGTCGACCGCTATTGAACTTTTCCCATTAAATTTATAAGAATTAAAGACGCTTTATTGGCTAGAAGTGAGCACCTACTTTACGCGATGCTTCTCTCACTAAATGCTTTTGTATAATTAAATGTGTCTTGATAGTTCAACAACTCTAATTACACAGCATATTAGACGAAACGCTTATTTGCATTATTAAATACAATAATATTATTTTGTGTATTATTGTATTGCTTAGCAATTTTAAAAATTTGAAGCAGCCTTTTATTATAGATGTGGGGCATTTAAATTTATTGACTCTTGAATATAAAGTACATGTATTGCAATTTACAGAAGTGATACGTGGTGTTTAACCCTTTCAAACCTGAGTTTACCATAGTCATCTTCATCCACTACAAGCCGCGAATTGCTGTCGCAATTCTCGACTTGTAGTGGATGAAGATGATTTGATGTGGTTTAAAAATTTAAGAAAATTGCCATGTATTGGTAAACCAGTTTCATGGGAATTTTCACTCTAAAATGCAGCGTGAGGGCTTAAAGGGTTAAATGAATCTCCAAATATTTCAGAACCAGGGAGGAGGCACTCGGCCAACATTTGGGTGGGGGTGGGCAAACTAGATGCTGAAATCCTTACACTTGAATACAGCGAATAGGAGTAAACATATCCTTCAATAATTATACAGTTTTAGGCCAAAACAACAGTGCCCTTGGATAGGCTATACGGTTTTGAGCAACAATATACACTTGAGTGGTTTAAAATAATGTTTTAGAACAGTTGGAGAAATATATTGACTCTTGAATAATATACAGTACATACCACAGGGTCATATGAGACCCCCTATTGCAGTGAAACAGCCCTGCATAATCAAAAGAGTAAAAATCCATATGCACACTTTATGACTCGTTTGACTATGCAGGGTTAATTCACTTCAACAGGGGGTCTCTGATGACCCTGTGGCACATTTCTATTCTTCATACCCTTGGATATATACACATTGATATAAAACACCTCTTTGTTTCAAAATAACCCTTGTGGTTGACACAGTCCTCATACACTGAACATAGTGAGTGCCCCCCTCCCGCGGGTTTTTAAACTGGCACATTAAGGCATTCCCAAAGAAATATGCTCTGTGCCATCAGTAAAAAAAAGATCAAGGCATTTGTTCTGTCGACATCCATGTTTAACATGTCAAATCTGATATATCCTGAAGTTCCCCTACATGTCGAGAGTGACACATGACTCTTCACGTGTAAAAATGTATAGTCTATATATACGTATACTACCGTGCAAAGCCAAAGACAGTATCTGCTTACTTTATAAGTAGCAGATACTGCCTTTTGTCTTTGCAGAGCGGTATACGCGTAGTAAAGCAGTGGATGTAAGATTTTAAAGTAGTCAAAGTAACATAACCATATATTTTCACAAATTGTACGCATCACGCCATCAGTTTGAGTGAATTTTACAACGCAGGTAATACTTCCTGCAGGGTGCAGAAGGTTAATGTATACATATTATACTTGTTTGGCACACGCTTCCTGTCGACAGCGTTGGTTTGAAAAAGAAACGTCAAGAGGCGGAACAGCAAATGACTGCTATTAATAACTGGCCGACAAATAGAAATAGTTGTCAGGGGTGGCAATCTCTATTAGTTTGACCTACATCTGAGGCATCTGATTGGTCGAGATATTCATGACGACCAATCAGAGCCTAATACGTAATACAAAATAATAAAACTGCCGTCCCAGGTCAGGGTTTTTTCTCAATCGTTGTGAATATGTTATCATTTACATACACTTATAGTGAATACAGTGGGCAATACTAAGTTTTGTCAGAAAGAGTACATTTAAAATTCCAGCCATTTAAGTTATGATTTAAAAAGTACATCAATTTCGCACTCAAAGTATCAAGTTATCATGATTTGCTATGCGGACCACCTTGCCATTGATGGATCAACTTTATATTTTGCACAAGCATAGGCCTTGACACAGTTGCGAAGTGAGTGAGTGAGTGAGTGAGTGAGTGAGTGAGTGAGTGAGTGAGTGAGTGAGTGAGTGAGTGAGTGAGTGAGTGAGTGAGTGAGTGAGTGAGTGAGTGAGTGAGTGAGTGAGTGAGTGAGTGAGTGAGTGAGTGAGTGAGTGAGTGAGTGAGTGAGTGAGTGAGTGAGTGAGTGAGTGAGTGAGTGAGTGAGTGAGTGAGTGAGTGAGTGAGTGAGTGAGTGAGTGAGTGAGTGAGTGAGTGAGTGAGTGAGTGAGTGAGTGAGTGAGTGAGTGAGTGAGTGAGTGAGTGAGTGAGTGAGTGAGTGAGTGAGTGAGTGAGTGAGTGAGTGAGTGAGTGAGTGAGTGAGTGAGTGAGTGAGTGAGTGAGTGAGTGAGTGAGTGAGTGAGTGAGTGAGTGAGTGAGTGAGTGAGTGAGTGAGTGAGTGAGTGAGTGAGTGAGTGAGTGAGTGAGTGAGTGAGTGAGTGAGTGAGTGAGTGAGTGAGTGAGTGAGTAAGTGAGTGAAAAAGATCAACTATATTTGGGACACAGACAATGTAACCTGGTAAGACGATTGCGGTTAATTGTCAGTCTGGCATCAGATTGTCGTATCTACTACCTTACCGAATGGAAGATAGGACACTTTAAAACGAAGGTGATTATAAATAGTTATCAAACCCCCACATGTCCAAAACAAAGGTCAAACTCACCTTGTAACATCAATTGCTCAGCAGAATCTGTCTGTGGTCTGGTTACACAAATGCTTGTGGTTAACTAATCGATTTACTACACATCGTCACTCAATAATTATGTATCCAGGAAAAAAAGCGTGGTAAATGTAAATTATTTCATCAAGTGCATCCCATTTCTCGTGCAAGTCCTTTTTATAGTCCTACAACATGATCGCTACTGTTGTTATTGCTCATTTCAGGTGTGATTGTGTTGTATTATATGATGTGGATGTGAACTGCTTGAAAGCCCGCACAATGAACACGAGTGGATTGTTTTTGTCACATTTTGAAATAACTAAGCAGACAACACTATAAAGACGATCCGTATATGTATAGGCATATCTATGTTAGACAAGCTATTTATCACCTTCCCACTTGGTGCGTAGCTGTTTTTGTGTCCTTTCTTTGCCAAAAATATAAATTTAGTTTGAAACTCCAGCGACCTGTAATTGGAGGCTCTAATTAGCCCACACAGCTTGATTGATATGTTTAAAATGATCTATCCTCCCTTTGCGACCCATTACACAGTCCATCTAACCACCATGTGCGGAGCTAATAGTAAACAAACTAGCTGTACATTAATCCTAATAGACACATTGTGAAATAACTGTATGAAAACCAACTCTCTCGCATTTTATTACATGTATATTGAATTAAAATGGCTAAAATTAAGACACCACCCTCTTTCTCCATACCAATAATCATTGACCTCTATTATTGGAGAAGCACAACTTAGTGTACAAAACACAACAAAAATTGTGTTTTAAACAACATTTTAAACAACATGTTAGCTACGTTACTAGTCCGTGAAATATGGCGGGAGCTATGTATGATGATGGTATGTGGAGAAGTGACTTGACACATAGCGGTGTTATACCCAGCACGACCTTTAACCAATGCTGGCTTGATGTTGGTCCAGCGTCTACGACGCTGGCCCAACATCAAGCCAGCATTGGTTCAACGTCCTGTGTTTGCTGGGTATCTCATTATAAAGTGCCTGTGTAAATACCAGTAATAACACACAGTTAGCGAAACAGCCCCCAGCCAGGAGGGGTCTCTACCTCACACCATCACCACCACCCGTACGAGACGTTTACCCATGGAGTGACGGGCTGATGTTGGGCCAGAGTCGCAAGCCGTGGCGCAGCATTAAACAACCACTGGCTCAACGTCTCGTACCTGTTTTGAGAAGTGAAGCTGTACCACTGATGGTCCTCTAATTATTATGATAGTCGAACCTATTTATTGCATTTTTCAAAGATTTTTGGGGTGTGCTTCGTGAACAATTTTATCAAACTTTGCTCACTGTCTGCGGCTACATTCACATTTCCAAATCAAATCAGTTGTATTGGAATATAATACAATACAATATTAGTTATACTGGTAATAGTACTGTAAATATTTTTCTTCCTACATCGGTCTTATTGCGATAATTGTAAAATATAACTTGTAATACTGCTGCTTAAAAGAAAATGAATGCGGCCTCCTTTACTTGATACGGGTACGTATATATATACCCCGACCAGAATAAACACTATATCGTATTGTTATAGACCATTCACTTCCGTGTAGGCCTATTTCACGACTAAACTTTATCTTAGTATGCTCACTTGCCCAACACTATGTCACAATCTACAAGACATAATAAATCTTGTGTTTGGGACGCTACAAATATCTGAATTTTTACTGCCCAATTATCTAATTATAGGCCCGGGATCAACGTCTAATGGCGCTGTACCAATGCTGGCACAGCGTTAGCCCCTTTATTTTGGTGCTGGCTGGAGTGTGACCATGTTCACTGACCCGCCACCATGTACTTTCTTCTTCTTGCGCACTGAATACGCGCAGGTAATTTGCAGTCGACGTAAAAACTAGGGCCACCTAGCGATTAGACGCGTCATTCATTTTGTCGCCATTTTCCTGGGCCGCCACATCACACGTTTCGTCTGTCATTACTTGCTGCCATAAACGTCAAACTGTGAATTATGACTAGATAGTTATCTCTGGGGTGATGATAATAATAATAGTAAGGCCAATGATGAAGTATGTCGACGAGCTAAGACGCTACGGGGTTGTTCAGTGTTTAACTGAAGCATGGGGTGTTCAGCGCTATAGGATGGAAATTGAACCTGCACGGTGTAAAATTGAGGTGTGTTGGCCATAAATAAAAAGTGCCACTGATATGTTGTAGCATATATAATTAAATAAATTAAATATGTAGGCCGTGAACCATATCGGTAGTCGTATGGGAAAAGGAAGATATAATGTAGGCCCTTCATAATTGATCATGTAATTGTGTATAGTTAAGTGTTTATAATATATGCATTTATAATTATGCTGTAATTACAAAACGTGTCATTATAATCGTACGTACCACTTCAACTACAGTTTATTGCTAAACTGTAAATATATTATATTGAAATGGAAATTAGATTCAGGTGTGGAAACAATCGGACGTGGATTTAATGGAATCTAAAATAAACGGAATCAAATCATCATATTCACATAATAAGTGGAATGATGCTTTTTTGAATTTGAACAAAATTCTTCAAGAACATGTATGTTGTTAACTATGTTGGACTTTTACAATATATATTTCGACTGATCTAAATTACAAATAAAAAATAACATAGACTACATTTTCCGGATAAATAGAATGTGAAATGCAGAAGTTATACTCGAATTATTTATGGAAGGAAATTTCCTTAGAAAACATTATCAAAATTCAATGAATCGCTTTCAAATCAACATGTCAAATAAGATAAGCAACTTGAACTTGGACATTATTAGATGAGAAGAAAAATTGTTTTCATTTACATTTTAGTATTAGCCTATCAAGTTACATGCTGATTATCTGAATACAAAGGTATATGAATGACAAAGAAGTTCAACTAAACAAGCAAACCATTCACAGGAACAGAACGTGGAGATGTCAGCCCGACACTGAGCCGTTACTGGAGAGAAGTATTGTTCTTGCTTGCCCAGTGCGCGTTTCTAAGTTGTTTCTGATCTGTTTGTTCTGGAAGAGGAAGTGACTGTTTGCTGGAGGTATGATTGTTGGCCAGTCTGGTCAGGAGCGTATCATGCTTGTTGGTGTTATTGGTATGGACAGCTCCACAAACGAATGCTACACAACTGTCCTTGCCATAAAAGACGGCGGTTTAACGTTGGGACAGCGTCATGCGACGCTGGCCCAACGTTAAACCACCGTCTTCTTTTTGTCTTGAGTTTCTGGCGTTTACAAAATACAGACGGCACCCAACAAACTGCTGGACTGCTAAGTTAATTTCGGGTTGACCATGTCTAATAGGAAGTGATTGGTTTTGGTTTGGGTTTTTGATGGATGCTGACAGTAGAGGACTGTGGAGGCTCGCTGCTCGGGCAGACAACGCCGAGTAATGGATCCACTGGGGGCCGTGGACGTCACCGGGCTACAGCGGACCTCCGCTCTCCTGTCAATGGTCAGTCCGCCTCTCAGGAAATATGAAGACTAGCCGGCAATTTATTGCCACAAATACATTGTCTGGGTTTGCCCCGTGGCCGCACCATCGGCAGTTACGCGTGGTGTTGCTTACAAGCGTTGCGGCTATTGCTCCTGCTCGCCTGCAGTGGGCCGCCATCACCCAGCTCGTCTTTCTCTGCGTGGTGTCTGCCTGCCCCCGTCATGAAATATGACGGGCAAATTGAAAATGAAATAACGCTCAGCGGGCACTGAAGCGGGCTGTGAATTCATGCTGACGGCATCCATTTCTGGCTGACTGCCAGGGGAATCAATGAAACATTTGTGGTTGTGGAGATGCTGGCAGGAGAGGGAAGAGAGAGAGGGGAGCGAGAGAGAGAGAAGGCTATAGGGCGCGTTAAAGCTGCCCCGTGCAGCACCCATCACTTGTCTGCTTTATGAAGCATACACAGCCCATAATAAATGGACCCTCCAATAAATGGGCATTGTGGCGGGGGATCTCTGGATCGATGCCCCTCTGATCCAACATTGTCAAACGTATCCGAGGCCAATTTCTGGCCATTTAACCTCTTGCACCACCTCATTCCTCACCACTTGTCAGCGTTATGGATGGAGCAAGCAAAGGGAATTATTATTCTCTTCCTCTGAGTCTGGGATTGTCATCATCGGATCACATGGATTTATCACATTTACCCCACAGACACTCCACCGCCATCCCCCTCCCTTTCTACGGCGTATCTCCTACTTAGTTTACACTATCACAGGGGTCACAGTTTATCAGTATATATTTGACACATTAATTATTTTATTAATTAATTAATTTATTTATTATTTGTTAAAAAATATTTTTACATGCTGTATGCACATTAGCAAAAATGCTATTTTTAACATATGCGCCTTGTTGTATATTCAATATTACAATACAGTTCTAAAATGGTGATATTATTATGTAAATGGCATATATACAAATTAAAATATACATATTCAGTTATGATCATAGTTATACCTAAAATAAATTTAATTAGCGCTGCCACGTACGTTACCTGTTTCCCGCACCAGCAACCAATGATAAAAAACATATTTTTGTAAGTGTTATAACAAATCACCCTGGAAAAGCGTAGAAACTTAAGTAACCTCAAAACATCTAGACATCTACACAGGATAATAATACATAAATGGACAAGTTATCAAAATTTACGTTTCGGGATCACACCATGTCAATCAGGATACAGAATAGTACCAATATTAGACTGCAAAGAAAAACAATCCCGACCTCAAGAAGAAAATCAAGTAAGGCCCCACCTCGTCTGATAACAGAGGCGACGGAAACATCCCTAAGTCTAAAAATAAAACGAGAGGAACATAACATAATTTAGATGTGGTAATATCCTTTGGCAGATCATGAAAAGCATGATCATGTAGAGCAATATCGGTCTGCTCTGAACAGTATCAGAGAAAGCCTCCGGCCTGAATTCGAACCAGACAGACAACGTTCTACAATGCAACATTCGCAGATCAACGTTAGTTGGTCGATCGAGTGCGATTTGTGAATGTAAGTATTTATATAAATTCTTTGGAAAATAATACACGTAATCTAGCTTAAGGATACTAGTATAGCTTGGGAGGTGATTCCAGACTAAAGGCCCGCTGTGCTTCAGTGAACATTTAAATATAGCTTTGATAACTTTAGGCAATATTTCTGCATTTAAACATGTTATAAACGGAATTACAAAAAACAACATTAATAATTACTCCAGAGGATCAGTTCTGAAATGCCATGGGTCTAAAATAATCTAAAATAAAATGATCAGGCCCCGTATTCTTGTACATGTCACGATATATTATGATAGGCTTTTGATTCTCGACCAATCAGAAGCCTACGATTATATCAAAACTTGTACGAGAATACAGACCCTGGTTCTAAAATTTGTGCAAATAATTTCCTCTTTCTCTATTTAAAATCGGCTCCATTGATCATATTGATGGAGAACACAACAGTGAAACACGATCTGTCTAAAAATATCATTGTTTATTATTTTTGAAATATGGCACAATTTCTTTGGCCTGCTTAAAGTGGTACGTGGTCCACAAAGGATCAATATAGCTTATGTGATTACCCCATGATAAATCTGTGTTCTTTATATTATGTTACCAAGTAGCGATGCGCATAGTTCAAGGGAGTACGCAAATAAAGCCAAACACATCTCAGAAAGCAAAATAGTCAAGCAAATTAACACAATAAATAGTACTTTTCTCCGTAGCTAAATGAACAACAACAAGGAAATATTAGAACAAATAAAAAATTACCAAAGCTACGCTGAAACATCACGTTGTCGTATCTGCATGGTACAGACATGAGTGTGTATTTATGAAAATAGGTAGGATGATCCTTAGAAAATGGAAACATAAAGAACTAAATGTTCAGTGATCATTATTTTTACACATACATGTGAGAATATGGGCAACAAAATAAACACAGCATTATAATTGATACACATAATAACAAACAAAACGTCTGATAAAATATGTTCACATATTTTGCTAAAGGGAGGTATGTGGTATTATGACACATTATCTTCACCAGGTGTCGCCATAGTATATCATGTATTTACAGCACCACTAGTGCATCTGCTGCCATCTGGTGATTAAGACGGAATAATGTTCAAGATTAATTTCATCGGCACATCCTACGTTTGGGCAGGCCCTGTTGGGTTAATGTTTGTCCACTATCTTCTACGCTGATCAAACATTAATCAAACGTTGTGTCATGTCTAGTGTTTGCACGACACAACACAACATTTTAAA
>OZ024909.1:46345079-46545079 GCA_964017125.1 Flabesymbios commensalis | reverse complement strand
GAAAAATGAAAGACGACGGCTCAACGTTGGGCCAGCGTCTGACGACGCTGGCCCAACGTTGAACCGTTGTCTCTCGCTTGCGTGTTCCACTTTTCATCCTGTCCCTTTACCATGAGAACGGCTTCTGATTTGATTGCGGCCCCTTAATGAAGATAAACTGGCCGTGGTCGGACAGAAATGGAACCTCGGCCGGACAGATCTCAATGATCAATGTTTTTATTGTCACGGATCCATCGGTGAGCAGACATTCGCACGTATTGCGCAGATCTGGTAAATGTAAATATACGTATATAATATAGCCAAACCACGTAACTTTTAAATAGTATAGGCTATAGCAGGAACTTTGTGATGGCTGATAGATCTAAATCGACAGGGCCTACATAGAAATCGAAGCTCGTCCTGAATCAGTATTTTGAAGCCATACTAAAAGAGAAAACATAGCAATTACGCATAACGTTACGGATATAGGAGAGGGGGTAAACATATTGAACTTATATACATGATTAAGTATAAATAAGATTCTTCTTGTGCGCACGTCCTTTTGTTGTGTTTGGCATTGGAATATCATTAGGGTGTGTGGCGGGCGATAAAGAATTGTTGTCAATGATAGGTGTAGTATGTAGTTCTCCACCTGCAAATTCAGTAGTAACATGGTGTGTCAGTAAAATGTTGATGATGTCGATGATGGGTTATTATCTATGTTGTCCAGGTTACCGGTTATGAAGAGGTATTGGCACAGTTGGACACACTACAGACTGTACAAATGATGTAATTGCACTGTTTGCTACATCTGTTTCAAGTTGAAATATTAGGTCATATGATACAGAGAGTCTTTTATCAAATAAGATATCTATAAAATCACGTTTTCTAGTTTTGTTGTGAAGAAGTAGCCCAATATGTAGAGGGAGTCTAGTTTCTCTTTCTATGCTGCGTCTTCTAAGTGTGTGAATAGATTCTATTCTGCTACACTTAGCAGCATTAAATGTTAAAAGGTCAGATATTGATAGAGCAGCTTTTTTGACAATAAGGGTTATTTTCCGTCTGGGTTTGGATGTTTGTGCCACCAAGGATCATCTGAACTAACGCAGTATGAGTAGCTGGCTTGTCATCATAATGTTCATCTGTCAAGAATCCTGTACATTTGTATTGTTTTTGAAAGATCTCCTTCTTGACTATGTTTGCTGCTCTAATAAGAGCAACAGCATCACTCTCTTAATCTCGAGCTTTGACGTCCAACAATGTTTCACCAACGTCATATTTAAAGGGCAGCATGATCTCATATATGCCTTTATGTGCTTCCAAGTCTGGTATTTGTGTGAGAAGCTTCTCCTTCAAACGTGTTGCGTATGACCTTTCTGACATATTGCTACCAAGCTGTTCAAGTTTTGACCTATATAGTTTGTTTCGATTCGGTTTGTATTCGAGATATATTCCTGAAATGTGTCAGGCACTGTTTATGGTATGCTGCATCAATTGCGATCATGTCTCCAGATGATAGTTTTGCTTAAATACGGGTATCACGGAGTCATGTCGCCATCTTACGAACAGTCTTATCAATTTGAAAGCCAAAAACTAATTTTAAATAACAGGACACGAAGTCTGTGAACAAATATATTAATTGTATGCAAGTTTTCTTCTGAAATAAAAAACAAAACATGTGTACCAGAAGAATGTGGATTACTTTTTTTAAATCGCGGTTTTCAAGAAACACACATTTCTTTATTTAGGTTAATATCAATAATCTTATTTGTCTTTCTGGATATAATTTACAAGTTTAGTTGATCTTATTGCATATCCTACCCAATTAACTCCAAAATGATGATGTTTCCAAGTCAAAATGGTAATCAGGTATAGAATTATCAATTTCAATGGCGGTCCATTTTTATTTATTTTTTATTTTGAGAGTGATTCCTTATTTTTACAGCGTGGATCCGGTCCAAATCAGATTCAGCATGCTCCAGACCCCCTATATGCAAATTGTCATGCTTTCATCCGTAAGTGCACATCTTTTTGACATATCGACTCAGCTATTAGTAGCTTTCGACAATAATACTTTCGAGCATGGTTTATGAGCGGTTCATGAGATCACACAAATTGAATTATGATGAAAATATTTTAAAATAGCCACCAAAATATATCTAATTTTTGAATTTTCGATTATGAAGCCCCTTAGAGAAATTTAAAATTAAACCAGCTGACCTGACTTTTACGATAACATAAATCTAATGCTATGCCAGAATAGAAATATTTCCTTGAGCACCAAGCCTGTCCAAATTGTTTATATATATATTTATCATTTGGTGATCTGTTTTGTACTATTCTATTATGGGCACTACAAAAACGGCAATTTATATTCACATTGTAAAAAACTGAATGGTTTACTCAATAAATATTCTTATTCTTATACTTATACTAGTGGTTAAGACGCCCGTATAAAGTGACAGAAATCAGGTCACATCCAGCTAACTCAATGCAAGGGTTTTATTGGTTCACCGTCTGCGACGCTGGCCCGACATCACTCCAACATTGGCTAAGGTCAATGTCTTGTATTTGCTGGGCGGTAAATACTACCCAACAAACACGAGAAGTTGACTTAATATTGCTTCAATGTTTAGACAAATCAACGTCTACACCACCGGTCCAACATAAAGCCAGATATAAAATAACTACTATGTCACCCTTTTAAATGAAAGCTCGGTGAAAACAAAGTTATATAATACCCCTCCCCCATATTTCAATGTATTAGCTAGCTCGGAGAAAACAAAGGAGGTCAAGGCTATTGAGTTTCACAGAGTAGCCAGACTTCAGAGTTTTACTACAACTCTGGACCAATATTATCGTAGACGTTGCGATATATCGTAGGCTTCAGATGGGTCGAGATGGGCATATCATTCTATCCGAAGCCTACGATATACTGTAGCTTGTACGAGCATATATACGGTCCGCGGGCAGGAACCTGTAGTCAATAATACACAATACTCACCTCTTGTAGGCCTATCATTTATTAAAAAAGAGACGGGATTATTGATCATGTAATCCCTATTTTAGAAGGATATATTGATCAACTGACTGACATCTACCTTCACTGCCAGCAGTTTGTCGTGTCATTGTCACTGGAAGACTAGCATCGCACGCCATGATCAACGTGAGTGAATATTTACTAGCATTTTACAGGATTTATATCAGATTATAAGATTATGTGTTGTGGCCTGTGCTATCATTATAAACCGAGATCTATTACCCACTCTCTGTTAAAGAATAGTAATCAATCAATCAATCAATCAATCAATCAATCAATCAATCAATCAATCAATCAATCAATCAATCAATCAATCAATCAATCAATCAATCAATCAATCAATCAATCAATCAATCAATCAATCAATCAATCAATCAATCAGTCAATCAATCAATCAATCAATCAATCAATCAATCAATCAATCAATCAATCAATCGATCAATCAATCAATCAATCAATCAATCAATCAATCAATCAATCAATCAATCAATCAATCAATCAATCAATCAATCAATCAATCAATCAATCAATCAATCAATCAATCAATCAATCAATCAATCAATCAATCAATCAATCAATCAATCAATCATTCAATCAATCAAACATCTATACGATAATGTCCTCAGCGGACCGACCTCAGAGGCGCACACATCCTTAGCGTGATCATGTGTCATAGTCGAAGTCAAAGCAGGTTCTTCAACAGGGAGCCGGACTACTGAGGAGCTAGGGTATGAAAGCCAGATCAAATAGGTGAGATTTAAGTAATTTCCTAAATGTTAAAATTGTCTCGACATTATGTAAGGGCACAGGCAGGGCGTTCTATATAGAGAAAGCTCATATAGAGAAAGCTCTTGACCCAGTGTTTGTTTTTATACGGAGAACAACAAATCTATTTGGATTTGTGGAGCGTAGATATTTTGAGCATTTCGGTCGAACAAGTAAGTCAGCCAGATATGCCGGTTGGCTTTGTTTTAGGGTTCGAAAAATGATTGTGCATATCTTAAAATGAATGCGAAACTTGACAGGAAGCCAATGGAATCGTTTTAGAATAGGAACGGAACGACTAAATCGTGGGACCTTGGTTACCACTCTTGCAAAGCAGTTCTAAACGCGTTGTAATCTAGCGATATCCTTTTCTGGCATGCTGTGAAAATGTGAGTTACAATAATCTAACTTGCTGCTGACAAGTGCCACTGCAGTCAACTTTGCTCGGCAAGATCTAAGGAAAGACTTTTTCGAGTTCGACGCAGGTCACGAATATGATAGAAGCATGCCCTACATGTTTGGGATATGTGTTTTCTAAAATTCAGGCTACTGTCAAATACTACACCAAGATGATGATGGATTTGTGTAGACGTATTTGTGTTTTGAACTAGAATTAAGCATGGGAAATTATGCAAGCATTTTTCTCGCTGAAGTTTGGTCTCAATAAAAGAAATTCTGTCTTGCCAGGATTAAGCATCAGCTTAGACTCTGTGATTCAGGCCATTAAACCCATTAAACAATGTTGCAACTTCTCAAGAGATTCCTCAGCGTTTGAAAATGATAGATATATGCAAATTTGAGTATCATGGGCATTAGGATGGTGGTTTATGTCAAACCTAGATATAATAGCGCTGAGTGGTGTAGTATATAAGGTAAAAAACACTGGTCCAAGCAGAGAGCCCTGTGGTACTCCATATGAGAGTGTGACTTTATCTGACAGGGTGTCTTTAATTTTTACGGTTCGGTGCCTATTTTGCAAATAAGAAGAAAATCGAATTTGAGCCTGGCCAGATATTCCATACCAATCAGAAAGTCTCTCCGTTGATGTAGCATGATCAATGGACCATTTCATCTACATTATCGTAGCGTATCCCTGCGCAAAATCTGTATATATTATAATCTCTGACATATTTATTTGCCTAATAACTGATCGGGAGCAGGTACTATTCTCATATGAGTTCTGGGTAGAAAGGGTCTGCAAAATTTCCCAACAAAATATGTTTCATTAGCTCTGAGACGTGGATAGGGGCAGCCTGTCCCTGGATTCGCCACTGTAGCCTGGGTATGGCATAAACTAGTCTGGTAAATAGCAGACTTTGACATATTACAGTTCAAAACCTAGAAAATTGAATTAATCCCTTAAAGCGACACAATCAGGCCAAAATCAACATTTTTATTTTGGCACTTTTATGTCCATAATATGTTAATATGTCCATAGACTAGAATTGCGTATGCTTTTTTTGTTAATTTTGTGTCGCGCGTTTAGAGATAAAAAAGAAATAAAGACGAAATTAAATTCCAGACATGCATGTCCAGATGACAAATGCGGGAAAAACTGAAAAATAGGACTTTTGGCACAATTGCTACGTTGCCATAGCAACCCAATATTTACAAGACTTCCACAATTCTGGTCTATGGACATGTTCACATATATGGAAATATTTGGAAGCGAAAAAAAAAATCTTGGCTTTTGGATGATTTTTGTCCAGATTGTGTCGCTTCAATTATTGCTACTCCTGCGATTATTTTTTAATGCTATCATATTAGTCACTGAGATTTTTTCCATATGGTAATAGTTTTATAAATAATGGAATTGATTTGAGAGACATTACATGGGATCAAAACGATTGCTCACATCATTTCTGTCTATATTTTAGTAGTGTTTTTATAGTATTATTGTTCATGTGGCTTTTACAGAAACCGTACCTAATTTTTTTCTATATCACGTTCCCTGGGATAAACAACTGTTTTTTATAGTATGTGCATTCAAACATGATAAAATATGCACTATTTCCCCAGAACTATTATACTTCAAGTTGACCAAAAAGACTAGCAGCATATGTAAAGGATTAAATTCATAATGTAAGTCTTTCAATGGATTGTAGTAAAAATTTAAAATCTTTTTGACAACAAATAATATATTATCCAGTTGGTAGGGGAATTAGTGTCATTATATTGATTGTGTTTCACGCAGGATGAGCCGCTTACAATAATTGTTGACTGAATCTAACCCCTGAGTGGCAATAAATGGGATTTATACTGTAGGAACCTATCGTAAGATGAACAGACATTTAGAGTATAGACCTATTGTGGTTTGTCCTTTGACGACTAGGCCTATGCGCTGGGACATTACAACTTAATTGACTTTGCTGTTGATATTTTAAATTACAAAACATGATTTTCTTCTGTCAGTGTAGAATCAAGCATGTACAAATATCGTTCACTAACATAGCACATTAAACAAAAATCAGGGCCGGTCTAGACAAGGAGCTGTATATCACTCAATTCCTGACCATCCGTCACTCTACACCAGCCGCACCACAAAACTAATGGACATGCAGCCGCTGGAAAATTAAATTTAAAATACTTCAGAACCACTGCATACTTTCGGCAGGGCAAGGTGAGATATTTTCCTAGCGTTCGGAGTAGTTATCAGTGGTTATTGGACAAAGTCCTCAGCAACAAACAGTGCTGCTGACGACAAAATGTCGAAAATGTATGACAAGAATATGGATGCTGTGAAATGGTACTACCTAAATCAGTTATCAACAATCTATTTGTCAGTAACCATCAGCAGCTCTGTTTAGAAACTATATATACTCTAGTGTTCCGTAGTTATGTTTGTTTGAGGGTGAATATGTTCTTATGGATGCTGTCGCTGTTTGTTTGTGCCTGCTTCGTTTTTGTTCCTCAAACCTGAGCAATAATATAGTGTTTTAACTCGACGCAGCTCTTCTTTCACTTGACGCCACCCCAATGATTCCTGCCCGTGATGGTATATCACACAACTCTGTAGCCTGACTAGCTCCGAAAATATGACTCCGCCAACTCACCGAAATATGAAGTGTGAAGTCATTTTGATAAAATGGCCATTGAAATTGAAAAAGGTAATTTGTACACGTTTTGAGAAGAACACACAATCGGATTCAAATTAAAGAAATAACATAATTATTCATTTCGATCACACTTTTTTAGTAATAAATGTACAGGCCTAGTTCTAATATTTTGCAAACTTTAAAAGTAGATCACAGATTTTTGTATCGTCAGGATTGTTACACTGTATCAATATTTCCTACTTATTAGCGACTGTCTCCATGGTAACGTGTCAATAGAAACAAGTATCACTGATTGGAGTGTAATTGATACTAAGATTAAAGTAACATAATCTTAAAATATTTTTTTCAACACGTACACCAACTTATATATGCCACAGAATTTTCGGATTCGAAATAATGATATAAAAATACAACTTTGAAAATACGTCAAATCAAATCATTTTAGCTTTTCAGGGCCTTAGCATCGTTTATCAAATTGCATCTTACGACTCATTTTGCCAGGTCCAGTCACATTTGTTTGTAAAACCAAGGAAGTTATATTATTATCACCCTCACTGTAAAACCAACCCAGCGAACACACTATGTTGACCAACTGTCAGTTACAATAAATCTACATTGGTTCCCTGTTTTATGTTTGTTCTGGTGCAAAGTTTGGTGGCGCATCCCGGAATGTGTCTCCTAATATATTATTTTACCACTTAGCTATTGAACTAACTTAAAATGGATTGTAAAAAAAATTCCCAGCTGAATTGATTATTTTCAGAAAAAGCTACTTGGAATTATCCTAAGAGGAGTACTGCTGATAACATTGCTATTGATACACCATAATGTCAAATACAATCAGATGGAGTACAACTTTCCAATCAGAAACATATTTGGATTTCCAGAAAACGCCTCATCAACCTCTAAACCACAAATACGGATTCAACTGTGGACGTCAATGCATGCCTGGTTATTGAGATATAATATATGGAAAGGTGTTATGTTAGATGATTGCGGTGAATGTTCATGCACGTTTATCAATAGAAAGAAAACACTCACAAATGGTACCGATGCAGTCCTGTTCGATTTGAGAGCTGAAGAATTTGTCAAGAAAGGGAAAGCGAATGTTCCTGATTATCACCCACCAGGACAATATTGGTTACTTTATAATCACGAAGGCATGTTTTTGGAGGACGAGTTTTATGACGGGTTTCCTGGAGACACCTTTAATTTGACAGCAACATACAGGAGAGATGCCGATATTTATCTTCCTTATGGTAAATGTGAGCCTCGTAAGAAAGGGGAGTATGTCCTCCCGCCAGATTTTTTAAAGAAAAAGAAAGGATTAGTTGTTTGGCATGTAAGTCACTGCACGGACAGGAGTCTGAGAATGACATTTACTAAGCAGCTACAGAAGTATATTAAAGTGGATGTAATTGGAAACTGCAGCAATGAAAGATTACCAAAAGACAATCGTATCTTTGTCGGTTTGAAATTGTCAGATGTAGGAGCTGCCAATATTAACAAATACAAATTTTATTTGTCTTTTGAAAATACATATTGTACAGATTATATCACTGAAAAGGCGTACAAAATGTTTCAGGACAATATTTATACAGTTCCCATTGTCCGAGGTAGTGGTCCGTATAAGGGGATGCTACCACCTGGATCATATATCAACGCAGATGACTTCAAGGACGCCAAAGAACTTGCTAAATATCTCAAAAAGCTAGACCAAAATGACCAGTTGTATATGGAGTATTTCAAATCACGTACAGATTATGAGTGTTCCACAGATTCTTACAATATAACACACAGGTTATGTGAGATATGTAACGGTGTGAGTCGAGCTGTCACTCAACAAATCCAGAGAACATACAGTCAAAATGAGATCCGTAGCGTCATTCACCCCAAGGAAAATTGTGTTCTATACGACGAAAACCAGAACATGAGACAACGAAATTAAAAAGAGCGCCCGTCAAACCATTACTAGTATATTGCCAGCCAATACATTTTTGAAACATGGTAAATATGATGATAGCTCTTGTTATTGTTTTTAAACATAGTCTCGTTTGCTGTTTTATAGTGCTGTTTTATATAGTGCTGTTTTATATTAATTTAGTCTCATGCTGAGTAACTTTATGATGATACTTTTCACCTGGGTTTATTCTTTTTATGTTTAGGGCTCGCTAAGTTTAGGGGACCATTTTCCCGTTACGCCGCTTGTGTGATTTAAGAAACTGTAAAATTGGATAATTTAATAATTTTCTACTACAAGACAGTGATGCCAGCATTTTGCAAGGATATTCTATTTTTTACAGATATTCTTCTAATAACGTTTTTTATTTGAAAAATGTGCTGATCATTTTAATATTTTTTTTTACCGGCAGCAACACCCAAGATGACCGCCATTTGTACAAGGTGGAAATAACGAACTGTAGATTTTGGACAGCATAGTAGCATATTTATGATTTTGATGTCTACTATATGGTTTTTGGCATGTCCATCATAGGAGTGCGGTCAAAAATACATAAACCACGTAAAACTACTCAGGCTCAATTTGGACTTTGAACTAGATTTCGAAATTCATATTCAGCAAATACATGTATGTTCTAAAGCCTGAAAAAACTTGAATGTACTGAAGAGACTATCACCTTTTTAAAACTGTAAAGACAGAATGACAATATTTAGAAGTTTTATCCATTGCCTTTTTCAATTCTGTTCAGTTGTATATGCACTTCTGCAGGAAGGCCAGTATCAAAAGAATGGGACAAATACAGGAAAGGGCTATATACGCTTTATGAGCGGAGATTATGATACAACATACCATGATATCCTACACAAGGTATACCACCGACCTTGAAACTGGGCAGAGAGAGGAGCACTGTTATCCTCACTTACAAAATTCTCCATGATCATGATTTTTTTTAAAGTTTTCCAGAAAAAAGAATGTCCCCAGTTTCAAGACACACATAACAGGATGGAACGGGCTACCGGGAACCAGGTATGGTTGTTGGTTACTCGGGGGACCTATAGAAAATGGCCTAAATTATCTGTGTTAAATGTTTTTATTTCTGATATGCTGTGATCTATTTATTTAAATTTTGAATATTATATTATGTATTAATATTTTATCTACCCATTGAAATAAATTATTTAACGATAGCTTCCTTTACTATACTTTTAAAATGCATGTATAAATAATTGAAGGTGTGTAGTTGTTATAATATTGTTGAGTTTTAAATTACAAATCGGGACAATAGCCTTTGGCTTATGTTTGTATTTATCAAAAAAAAAAGTTTTTAAATAAATATGATTTGACATGATAACATTTGTGTATTATATTATATAAAATATATGTAATATGCCAAGAGCAAAAAAAAAATTAAACAGTTATGAAACCTGTTTCATAGTTTCTCACGCGCGACCAATGTTTTTAGAATAAACCAGGGAAACCTCTCGCTACCTGGACGGAGGATCATTAAAATTTTGGTTCACGTTTTCTAAAATTGTCTTTTTTTTCAATTTTATAATATCAGCTTAGAAATCACATACAAAGCTCAACAAAAAAGTGAAATGAATCGGGCTTTAGGCCACCTTTGTGCACATATAGGCTAAACTGGGCCAGGAGAACCTCCTGAGGATGGTGAGATGATTGAGGT
Source organism: Flabesymbios commensalis (assembly GCA_964017125.1). Lineage (NCBI taxonomy): Eukaryota > Metazoa > Annelida > Polychaeta > Terebellida > Flabelligeridae > Flabesymbios > Flabesymbios commensalis. The sequence continues at coordinate 46,534,595 of OZ024909.1, read as the reverse complement.
GACACTGTCCTCCAGCACAGTATTCGAAATTCGAGGCTCCCCACAATACTGACTTTCACACGTGGATGGGAAAGTCTGGCGTAAAAGGCAGCGGCGCTAACCACTACCCTAGGGCCCTCGCCCACAAAGCTCAACAGCCACTTGTACCAGAAGTGCAAATAGGTCATTTCAGCTTTTCAATTGCAGGGGATTTACACCATTAAATAACTAGCTCTGATAAATTATTTGATACTACCCAGTGAACACAAAACATTTGTATAACATTTGAACAATGTTGGACCAGCGTCGAAGACGTTGGGCCGACGTTGTACAAATGTTATGCAAATGTTTTGTGTTTGCTGGGTAGTGTCATATCCCCACACTACAAAAATGTCTTGATAATAAAATCTCATCGCCACTATAAGAATAATATCATATTGTAAAAATGGTAATAACAATCCCATACAATGCCATATCGCTATACCGTAGTATCATATCAACATAAGCTTGTGCGCAATGTTTTACTTTAGCGCCTTTCCATGGAACAAGACAACACTTTTCACTGCTATTTTCATATCTTCCTTATAGTCCGTCAACTACAGAGGTTGGTCGGTACCAATCAAGGTGGCCAAACGTATGTGGTATCATTTGAAAGGTATATTCATAAACATTACAGAAAATCGTGATGGCAGTCTCAAAGTAGTAGCTTAAGAGTGGTGACCGCCATTTTCCAAGATGGCAGCCATTTCGCCAAGGTCAAAAATTAAATGTATAGCAATTTCGATAGAAAGGACGCAGATTCATGATTTTGATGTCTATTTTAGTTTTTCTTAGGTACGCCCGACATAGTAGTGTGGCCAGAAAGCACCCTGGCCATTGCATTGTGGGTCAAATTCAAGATGGCCGCTATTTGTTCAAGGTCAAGCCTCTAATTTACATCATTTTTGAGAGAATTGAAGCAGATTCATGATTTTGATATCTATCTTAAAGTTTTTAGGTACGTCCGACACAGTTTTGAAACAAGAATGCACCCTAGACATTGCATTGTGGGTCAAATCCAAGATGGCCGCTATTTGTTCAAGGTCAAATCTTTAATTTATATCAGTTTTAACAGAATTGAAGCAGATTCGTGATTTTGATGTTCATCTTAGGGCTTTTGGTAGGCCTACTTCGACATAGTGGTGAGACCAGAAGGCACCATAGACTTTGGAGTGTAGTAAAAATCTTACAAGACGCCATTATTCCAAGGTCAAACAAAAATTATTACCATTTTCGACAGAATTGAAGCAGATTATTGTTTTTGGTGTGTAGGCCCTATCATAGTGCGTTCAGTTACACGCAATAACTGGTGTGGCTATCGACCATATCAGTCATCGCATTGTAGGTGTAATTTAAGATGGCTGCCATTTGCCGACGGTCCAAATGGATTTTGACAGAAAGGAAGCAGATTTTCTGTTCTTTTTTTTGTTTCTACCAAATGACCTCCAGATATTAGTGGAACTGCCATAATTCCTCGTAGGAACACACACAAGGCACATCTAGGACTAGTACTTCACGCGCTGGGTGGTGTTAGTTTGAAATGTGAAAGGAATATTTCAGATATTTCAGATATATACTTTTCTTTAAGCTAGTTTTGCCGAGAGATGTAGGTAAATAAGATATCAAAGGGCACAACCCCCAAAAGGCTCCCAGGACTACTACAACTGTGGATGACGTGTATGCAATATGGACGGAATCCCCCAAAAAGGTTTCAGAGATATGTTGTGCAAACATAATTATTAGTGCCTAAGCGCCCAGAGATATAGATTAAAAGATTATCCAAGCATATAATTTCCTAATAGAAAAGTTGATATACTTCACTCCAAGTCCTAAAAGCTAAAAACATTTATTTTTAACCAAACATTAAATAAATTACACGAAGTTGCTATGGGTTGGGATCTTCTGTATTACAGTCAGCATATTTTGAATTTTTTTTATCAGATGATTTTTATTCAGGGTGGAATCTGTCACTGAAATCTCACATTTTTCTTTTAGTTCAGCCATTATGAATTTGTACCCCGGTGTAAAGTCTGGAAATATGCCCTCTGCCAGTGAAAGATCCGGGTAAATTGTGGCCGTCTCAGAATCTACCCCGGAGTAGATCTTAAAGTATACCCTCGGGGTAGATTACGGAGACTCCAAAAATCTGCCCATACCTCGCAGAATAGGCCTATACCCCCTTTTCCACAACTATATGGAAGGAAGACTTTGTTACACTATCACTAAGAGTTTGTTATATTTCTGTATTTCATTATATTATTCTGGCCATGATTTTATTACCATTTTAAGCTGTCTATTGTCATGTTGAAGCAAAATTACCATCAAGTTTGCATAGCCTATATCATTTTTTTTGCGTTACATTGATTACGACCTTTTTACAAGGATCATCCAGACTTCTCTCTCACTCTCTGTTATATACACCCTACTGATCATGTGTGGTATTTATTGTCTCTAGGTGCTAACATGTCTAACCATGTAGATTCAGGTATATACAGCTGGTAATATTATGTATTCATGTAGATGAAAAGCTTTCCTATATCTTATCAACGGCGGATCCATGGGGACGCTATTTTGTACCAAATTCCCATAATTTGATCCAAATATGCCCAAACCCCCGGCGCCTTATTTTCTTTAGATCCTGGTTCCGTTGGTTGTGAAAATTTCGGTATGTTGTATAAAACGACATCCACTTTAAAGCGTTTTAGTAGACTACTGTACGGTACCATTTGGCAATTTTTAGACAAACGTTATTTCAATTCAATTCAAATTAATTTATTTATGCTTTAAAAACGTACATTCAACATACATTTCAAAGCTGAAAAAAAGTACAAAGGAGACCTGCAAAAACCGCTTCCATGCAGGGCACCCATTACATCGCGGGGAAGACAGATATATATAAGGACGCTAAGAATATAATCAAATTAAAGTTAGGTAACAGGTGGAGGGAGATGCGGCAAAAATAAATATAATTATAATATGTATCAAGGCAAAAGAGACAACATTTATTTTTTATGTGAAGAACGCTAAAATTGCGGTCATAAAAATAATCTGATACTAGAATTAAGTGGCTCACAGAGCTTTACATATGCCCGAACATCACACAAGTCTATCAGCGAGCATTAGGCACAGACTGAGATCAATGACCAATATGATGTTAAATCCAAATTTGTATTAATATTATAATACATAATTATAGCTTTAATAGCCAGGCTTTTTGATAACGTCACCATCGTTACACTTATTTATACGATCTTTCACTGAGACCAACAATATTATATAAGGGGCCCGCGTTCAATGTATATTGCGAATCAATAGTTCTTGAACATATATAGCAATTGGGTATTGCGCATACATGTATTAGGTTGTATTCATTAGCAAAAAAACATTTAAAATATAGTGTAAATCATGTGGCTGTGGGTTTTTTGTTTTATCTGCTATATTATTGCTTGATTTATTCAAAGTATCCGGCATGCAAAAATGCCTGCATTTCTGAGCAAATACATATTATATCAGCATGACCATATGGATGAGCTAAAAAATACATGATGCCTGCATTTCTGAGCAAATACATATTATATCAGCATGACCATATGGATGAACTAAAAAATACATGATGCCTGCATTTCTGAGCAAATACATATTATATCAGCATGACCATATGGATGAACTAAAAAATACATGATGCCTGCATTTCTGAGCAAATACATATTATATCAGCATGACCATATGGATGAACTAAAAAATACAATCTTCGCTGTATGAGTACACGGGGTACAGGGATGGTTGCAGTGGTAGTTACGTCTGTTGCATGCTGTGCGGCATTATACGGAAGCACTAGTCTACAGCAATTATTCAAAGGGAGCTGCAGCCTCCACGTGTCTGACCAAAATCTCCAGGTGGATTGCAGCAGTTTACCCTGGTTCCTCTGCTCAACAGCGGTGCCAATCCCCTAGAAATGCCCACAGCCCCTTATCGGGGGAGTGAAGGAAAACAACAACCCCACCCTGACGTCATCGTCTGCACATCATTCATCTCATCAATGTCACTTACATGACCATTGCCAAAAGTTACGTTAAGCAATATTCTACTACTACTATATGAGCTAACATCTTGTCACAAATGTCTCATAAAAAGCATCTCTATTCGATATTATCCTATATTAACCCGTTTGCAAGGCATTGAATCATTACGATCATAGACACATTTATATTATTTGATGATTTTTCGGTCACTGAAAAAATAGATTTCAAAAGATAGTCAATTATAAAAACAGTTCAGAATGACTATCTGGGTTTATCTACTGTATAGAAAAATGGTATTGTCGCATTACATTTTATTATCCGGCATGCAAAAATGCCTGCATTTCTGAGCAAATACATATTATATCAGCATGACCATATGGATGAGCTAAAAAAATACATGATGCCTGCATTTCTGAGCAAATACATATTATATCAGCATGACCATATGGATGAACTAAAAAATACAAGTCTTCGCTGTATAAGTTCACGGGGTACAGGGATGGTTGCAGTGGTAGTGACGTTTAAATAGTTTGTTATACATGTAAGCTGAGCTATTACTCCAAAGAGCTAGAAACTTATAATTGGATAGGATGGATTTGACCTGTGTATGTTTCAGCAACATAAAAATAACAATTCTTACCCCTCAGACATTAAGACTGTGGGGGTATAGTGATCACCAGAGGCGGGCGGTCGGGCGGGCAGTCAGAGAAATTCAGCTGTTACTAAAAAGTTAACTGATGAATTTTGTTCATTTTTTATAGACATGACCTATGTGCCTGGGCAATTCATCCCATATATTTTTTTTGGCACCAAGCCATAAGCGGCCATTTTCCAAGATGGCCGCTTAAAAAGCTTGTGGGCACCAGACCTTATGAACCGTTGGTTGGATTGCGTTCCGAAAGTACGAAGTTATTACATCCTGGACCGCGGTCAAAAAAAAATTACGGCCATTCATCGTTCGTGGTTGCCGCACCGCGCTTGTGGAATAAATTGCCTCTTGAAATACGTGAAGCAAAATCAGTCACAATCTTTCGGAAAAAATTAAAAACACACCTATTTACATTAGACCTACCACCTTAATCTGAGCATCCACCGACCGTCACATGATGAATTCCTTTTCCGACTATGGACCTTCCCACTGAATACTGATTTTAGTCCACAGCGCCATTGAGTCTCAATATTGTTGAGAGATACTGGCGCTATAGAAGTCATTATATTATATTATATTATATTATATGATTGTTCTCTAGGTATTTCTGCTGATCTGATTAACTTTTGGGATAAATCCATTAAAAAAAAAATGGCTGCCGCAGCCATTAAAAAAAATTGACATGGTGGTAGTGGGGGTCATATTTTCTCATTATTTCTTGATATTGATGGACTGAGCCTACGGCTGAGGGGTCCTACCATCAATTGCTGGCTATTTTAATGATTTGATCTACATTATTAATTTGTTAAAATTGGCCTTTTAATTATATTCAATTAATTTTAATACAACACTCTAAACAATATAGGTTCTTTAGAATGAACCTTTTAGTACTATTACCATGCAACCCCAGGAGAACCCTTGCAGGGTTCTCCTGAGGTTACATGGTAATGGTACTGAAGGTTTTTTTAAGAACCTATATTGTTTAGAGTGAAGGCAATACATCGTTTTGCTATAAACAAACATTATATATAAAATGCGTAGCATACATGTCATACAGACGGGTCTATGGCTATTAATCACTACAAAAGACGGAAATAATATGGTAAGAAAGTTTTATTAACAGTAATTTATTTGTTCATTTCATAAAGTGCCATAGTGCGTCTTAGACCAGGTTAACTAATGTTATCGTATCAGATACTTTGAAGAGTCTAATATAATATGCATCAGAGATATGGTGTCGAGAAGGCTAAGTAAGGCACTCATAAAATGTGCCTCATCTTCGACAAAAGTTTTGCAGTTCCGGCAAAAAGGTGTGTGCATTTACCTGTAATGAAATGTTTCTACCCAGTTCTGTGCACAAATGTTTACGATGGCTTTTTATTTTATTTTGTATCATGCTTTAATCCTGCATACGTTCTGAGCCTACTACTTCCAGTTATAGTTGTACGGTACATCAGTGTCAAAAATGACTAAATTAAAAAATAAGTTTATTTATTTGTGTTTTAAATATTGCAGGCACATTTCGTAGTGTCTGTTTTTTTAAATGAGTTCCCAGTTATCCACAACGTTCTAAAACTATTTTAACAGCTTTAACCCAATTTTTGACACCGAGGCTATTGTTCCGTATGTGGTCCTGATACGCTTCATATATTAGTTTACCAGAGGGTTTTAAAATTTGGCTCTGAAATGTATTTGTAGCGCCTTACATATAGTATCAAGCGGTTGTGTTCAAATTCGGCTCACGTAGCCATGTTTGATATAAAAAAGGTAAAGGTTTAAACCGATCACCACATAACAACAATTACATAAGATACAGCTAATTACAGTTGCATAAAAATATATAATTTATATTTTAAAAGAAAGGAATAACCCAGATTCAAGATAACCGTCACCTTGGTTTATTGATTTAGTCGAAAATGAGGGATTAAATAAGACGAGCGGATGACCTTATATCAGGGGGCTGGAGTACTGTGGTTAAATCTGTAACATCGGAGTCCGGTACCGCAGGTTCGGCTTATTATCAGGTCTCAGAGACACACTATTTCTTCTACCCACTCACTAGATTCAGTACTGTAGGGAGCCTCGGTGACCGAAATATAGCGTGCTCAGTGGCAGACAGTCATGGCTCAAATTTCAAATATTGTGTCTGGATGGCAGTGCCAATCCAGCAAGCACGAGACATCGACCCAATGTTGGACCGATGTTGGGCCAGCGTCGTAGCCGGTGGACCAGTATTGGTCCAACATTGGGTCGATGTCTCGTGTTTGCTGGGATCACATTCGTCTCAATCTACTCAGGAGCAGGGACAAAGAACAAATCCTGAGAATTTTTTCCAACTTAGATAGCGCGCAAAATCAAAATTTGCGACACGTTTGAATTTTCTTTTTAAATGTGAAGAATAATTTGGATACAAAGTCGCTGCTATCTTGGGTTTTAAAACGCACCGATGATCCTCAAACATAAAAAACACACATTGTACTAATAATGAGTTTGTCGAAAAGGGGGTGTTATATAATATCAAAGGTAAGAATAACATAGATTAATAATGGCCGATATCTTTAATTTCATCCTCAGACGACCTTCAAACGTAAAAATAATCATTTTAATGCATTTGTCGTCATTTATTTAGTCTGAAATGAGGTGTTGCATAATATTATTTTATTTTTATTTCAAAAGTTAGAAAGTATTCAAATTTAGATCGGGCCGTTGGTGGCCATCTTGTATTTTGCCTGCTCACATGTTTCCGGCAAACTGTTTATGAGGTAGTCTCCCTAGGTTGTGCTCATATACATGCAGATTTGTAGTTTAGATTTGTATGAGTTTAATTAGCCGACCTTTTACAGCATGCCGTGTCTATTTGCCAGAAAAATGGTCTGGCCCTGGTTGTTGCTCGAGCTGAAATTGTTTAGGTCCAGAGCTATCGCCTATTGGCCAGTTACCATGGTTACCGTGCTGTCTGTGAGATGTAAATTGAATCTTCAAATGATTCTATGGCTATGTATCTCCACATAGACGGCGTACGTAGACGTATATTATCATAAAATTAATTCTAGTGTTATTTTTACCTATTTTGAGCAATATGTTTTGAACCCCCTAGTAATTTACGTTATTGAATGTATGATTTTTTGGTCCGTTACAATGGTTATGGTGTTTCCTATCTAATGTAAATTTAGTTTTTAAACGAACTGACAGCTACATGTCTTCATATAAGCGTTTATTAGGGTGAAATTAACAATACTTTTTTTGATCCATTTTGAGCAATATGATTCAAACCGCTTAGTAATTTATATTATTGAGTGTATGATTTTTGGTCAGTTACCATGGTTACGGTTTTTTCCATCGGATGCAAACTTATTTTGCAGAAGATTTGACAGCTATGTGTCTCCACAGAGACGTAAATTATCATAAACTGATAGTTTTATTGACCTATTTGTGTCTTGGAATAAGTTTATTATGTAATACAAATGTATAGTTAATTTTCTTTCTATTTTTATGAAAATACGAAATTTGGAGGGACATTATAATATAGTCCGTAACGACATTAAGCTACTAGTTTTAACTTGCTATCAGGCAAAAATGTATTCCTCTAAGATATATCTTTCCAAAAAATAACATTAAAATTGGCCACCTTTTTGGTACCAAGCGGCGAAATTTTGCCCTGTAGCTGACGGACTATTAGCGGTCTATTGCTGTACAAAACACACTTTTTCTCACCGCTGTTAGGATAGTTACTGTTCAATAGTATGAACTCCTCAATCCCTCAAATTAAACTTCATGCAGTTTTTATCATCAGCGCTCTTTCATTGAAAAAAAAACTTTCTCTCGCTATTTCGATATAATCTTCCCACGTTGCTGTCCGAGGTTAAGCAACTATTTGAACTGGTGTTGTTTTCAACTTTGAACACCCTCAGTGCCTAGGAATAATTTTTTGCAATTTTTAACATTGGCGCTCTTCCCTTAAATTAATAAAAAATCCTGTCATTTTTATATAATCTTCCCAGGTTGCTGTCACAGGTCAAGCCACTCCTAAAATTGCTGTCGTTTACTATTCTAAACTTATTCATTCCTTAGAAATATTTATCTTTGGTGGCGCCCTTCCTTTTTCTACTACTATGACTTAAAAGGAAATTATAAATTATAATGGAACATTCCAGCTGATTAAAACCACAGCACATTTAATTTAATTTATTGTTGCAGGACCAATTTAGCAAAAAGTAGGTCTTTCCCACTATCTATAAGTTTTATTTTATCAAGTGTGAAAGGTTATTACAGCCTTGCATATTGTGTTTACCACATTAATGACCCATTAATTCTTTACTTTGAATATATATATATATATATATATATATATAGTTTTTGCATCAGTTGTCTTGCTTATAAATTATAATGATCGAGCGTTCAGCACCGACTGTATGTAACTGACATCACCTATCTGTTGTGGATTGAATACAGCGCTGTAAAGAAATAAAGAGCGCTCTAAAAAAAGCAGGTAATATAATAAATTCTTATGAACATTCTAATTGAAACTCTAACTAACATTTAAGATTGCTTAACTATCAAGCTTTACCTTTAACAAGTGCTAAGTTATGTTTTCAAATTTAACAGAAATATGCTAGCCATGCATTGGACCCACTAGATCGTGAACATATTTATTTGTTAAAGTGGTACCCAAAAGTTTAATATAAGCTGGCCCAAGCGCTGATCTTCTTATGTCAGGGGCGAAGCAAGGCCGCCAAACCTATTTAGCCGCAATCAACGCTAAATAAATGGATGACATAAGGAAACAGAGATATGACACGGGGCGAATTCCGTGCGAGTCCGAAACAATCAAAGACTAATATCCGAGTGTTGTAGATTACAGCTGAGCCCATAAATCGACCGTATGACGTTATATCAACGTTGAGTCCTGGCACATGTGCACATTGAGGATGAAGTGGGTCATTTGGCTGTCACCATAAAGATATTCTATACATAAAAACATTTTTGTATAATGTTTACATCATTATACAAGGTTCTTTCGCTTAGACAAAATGTTAAGAACACCTCTGTTGAAAAAAAAGTAATTTTTACAATATTTTGACGTTTGATGTTTATGTATAATGTTTTGTATGTAGTGATAACGTAATTTACAAATGAATATACGCTGATAATACGGGGATAGTCTAGTGCAATTTTCCCGGTCAACATTACATTTACAATCATTTACAATCTCATTTCACTGCAATGGTTCAGTGAAGCATAACAACTGCTTTAACGATTATGTTACCCACCCAGTAGACACGAAACATCGACCCGGTATCATTTAAATAGGGTAACCCTCCCATTTTTCATGAAATTGTTGATCTTATTGGATTACAGATATAGATCAATAAATAATCCATTAAATGAATTACATTATCTGTATTTAAGATAATTTGTAGCGCTGGATACAATTTAATCAAAATATTTCTAATTAGGAGGGCAACTTCGCATATCAAAAATGCCTGATCAGGTAACGTTTATTTTGAGTTGAACTTAGTCTAAACACTGGCCAGAAACTGGGCTTCAATTTTTAGGTTGTGGTTGGCCAGCCTCAATTTAATTCAATTTGGGGGGGGGGGGGGGTGGCTGAAAATTTCAGTCCTATTGGCCGATTGACACAACATGTTATTATCATATAATCTTGATATAGTTGAAATGAATTTTTTATGAGGTTCCAAACCTATTGGCCCTGTGACTACATATTGCAAATCCCCCCACCGAATTTCACAAATTTCACAGGCAAATGAAAGATATTAGTGGGTAGTTTTGTATCAATAAAAACGATAAAAAACCTAGCATTGAGTCAGATGTTAACCGTGACAGTGTCAATAACTCGTTGCTGATGTAAAAATCATTGCTTCCCAGTCTTTTGACCTGTTATTATGAAATCCAATGGATGATAATAACCTCCCTCCCGTTGACATACGGAATCATCACGAAAATCAGTGATTTCCCGTAACCTGTCGGAAGAATTGCCATGAAGTCTACACCTTGCAGAACCAGCTTCATGGCTTTGAGCTGCTTGGGTTTGCAGGACTTCACAACTGGTCTTCCTGCTGAGAAATCGTACACATGTATGTGGTTAAACATTGATTTGGAAGCCAAATAATTATAAATACAAATCAGAATACAACTACAGTGTATAAAAACTTCAATTAAAATGTTAGCGAATGCTAGTATAGAGTTTATGTTAATCTTTGATGTTATTCACAATTTTAATTTATTTTGTTACATCCAACTATTTAATTATGAGTGATATGAATTCAATTGTCCATTATCGTGTTGATTTGTCTCATAAAATATATATGAGAATTAAATTTCACATTCAAATAATTTTACCTGGTTTTGAAGTATATAGTTTATTTTGCAACACATCGAGGAGCTGGTGAAAACGCTGTGATATCCATAGTTATTTATATAAGTATGTATATAGAGATCGCCAAAAAAACCCAGCCTCCTTCTCAGGGCCACACTAGCACAGCTAGGTGGCCATACTACAGAGCTTTGAGAATCTCTTTTGTAAATGCTGCGTTCTGATAGGGCCTCAAAAACTGGTGTGTCGTGACCCACACCTGACCCTGAAACTATGTCATGTTCGAGGTTTACTTGCACCTATGAGAGACAAGTTTATATAATTATGTCTCTTATATACTGGGTTATATGGTTGGCATTATATGCCTAGTATTATTATGACCAGTACATGCAATCAACCTGTGTTGTACTACAGTTGGTCCATCCTATACAATGTCGGCCCAGCATAAAAGCAATATTGGATCTGCGTCTTTCATCTGTGTTATTGTAGACTTGATTTTGTGTAAGACAAGGATACCTTCAGAATTTGCACAGTGCTTGTAACAACCACTCTTTGTTTGATGTTGGGACATAATCACAGATTATGCATTAACATTATTTTAAACAAAAACCTCATATTTACAAATTTGAATTATATTTAAAATATATAAATATATAAATTTATAAATATATAAATTTAAAATATATAACATCCAAAAATTTAGTATATGAGACTCGAGAAACTGGTTGATTATCTATTACTACATCAATTGTATTTACTATTCGCTTTTTGGAAAAACTAAATATAATAAAATTAGTTTTTTTTAACATTAAGCGATAACTTAATGACATTGAGCCATATTACTATTTTTTTTATATTCACGTGTTCATTAAATAAATTAAAATATCTATATTTTTACCTGCAGCAAACATATTTGTATCGTCAGCGTAAAGTAAATAAAACGAAAGTGATGATACATTACATGGATCATTGATGTACATAAGGAATAACAAGGGACCTAAAATAGATCCTTGAGGTACTCCACACTTAACTTTCTCATAAGGCAAATCAAGCTTATTAAAAGATACATAATGTTCTCTGTCGTATAGATAATTTGTAATTCAAACATGTGCCATACCTCTAATGCCGTATTTATATAATGTATCCAAGAGTATTGTATGATTTACAGTATCGAAAACCTTACTGAGGTCTATAAAAACACCGAGTACAATTTCACGTTCATCTAGAGCTTTTAAAATCTTATCAATTAAGAAAACCAATGCTATATCTGTACCAAAATCTTGTATGAAGCCGAACTGATATTTATATAATAAATCATTTTTTTTTGATAAAAAATAATAATCTAACATACATAACACGTTCGAATTAAAAGACTTTTGAAAAAAAGCCAATACTGAGAAGGGTCTATAGTAAACCAATCTGTGCAGAATCACCACTTTTAAAAATAGGAATAACTATAGCTATTTTAAGCTCATCAGGAAAAACTCCTTGTGTAATGGATAAGCTGAGTAAATGTGTGAGTGGGAATAAAAGAAAATCAGAAGTATCTTTTATGACATTTGACTGAATATGATCTCATCTAGGACTATAATTTTTTAAATACATAATTATTTTGGAGACTTCCTCCTTGCAAACACTTTCCAAACATATTAAAACGGGATTTGTTTTTATAGTTTTAGTTGAATCCGTCCTACTCATCGGAATTTTTGAGGCAAGTTCGGAAACTACGTTTACAAAATATTTATTGAAATGATTAGCAATGGTAGTGTTGTCAGTGACAGTACTACCATTGATGACAAATTTACTAGTTGAGGAACCTTTTTTCTTTTTATTTATTACATTTTTTCTTCAGATTATTACTATTGTCTATAAGCAATCTGTCATAGTATGTACGTTCGGTCCATCGTACTAATCTAGTTAACATATTTCTATATTCTTTATACAATTCTTTATATATTCTTTATTCGATTATGAAGAATACTTCTTGTAATGTGCATATAGTTTATTTTTGTGCTTCGTAGAACATTTCATACCGTTAGTTAACCATGGTTTTAGTGTCTTGTAGTGAGGTGTGAGTGACTTGCGTTTGACAGGAAAACTTGAATTATAGATTTCAAGAAATATATTATGAAACAGAGTATAACAATTTTGACAAGAATCATTCAAAATCACATTAGTCCAATCAACATTTTATATCTTATTTCTAAACTTATTTTCAGGTGACATATACCTCACAATAACATTCTGTCTCATTTAAAATCTTTTCACTTGTAGTTATCGTAAATATGGGGAAATGATCTGATAAATTATTTCATTAAACTTTCTGATTTATCAATACTATTACAAAATATATTATCTATAAGTGTAGCAGAGGTTTCAGTTAATCGCGTAGGCTTGTTGATCAGAGGAAAAAAAGAGTATGAGAACATTAGTTCTACGAAATCAGATGTAGGTATATGTTCACTTATATTTATAAGGTTCAAATTAAAAATTCCCATTATATATGCAGTTCTATTAATGTCTTTTAAATTCGCAAGTATCGTTGACATATTCTCAAGGAAGTTACGTACATCAGTATTAGGCGGTCTATATAGGACTCCGAGGGTAACACATTTTTTTTGAGTTAATGGATGAGGAGATACATCAACAAAAATTGATTCTGTATAATTATTCATACTAGATAAATCATTTCGTCTCCAATATTCAAGAGATTCATTAAAAAAAACAAAGAAATACCACATCCCCTTTTTTCAGGTCGGTAGTTGTTAACTTAAGAATATCCTTTTATACCATATAAGTTTTGATTTGTTTCGGTAAGCCAGGTTTCTGATACACCAATCGCTGAAAATTGTATTTTCTAAGAAAGTTACGAAATTGTTAAAATTCTTTGGAATACTCCGTGCATTAAAGTGAATAACAGAAAATAAATCAGATTCGTTTCTCAATTCTAAACATTTCTTATTGAACAAATCTTCTACAATATAATTACTTTACTTAAGAATATTATTAGTTTTGGAATTATTGTAAAATTGCAGATCCGGATATGAATCACATAGAGGAGAATTGACATCACAATAGCTAATTGAAAAAGGTTTAAATACCAACTTTTCCAAGTCTAGGCTTATATCAATTGGTTTCAGCCATGGTTCTGATATTGTTTTAATAAACTCGTTATCATCTTGAATATGATCAAATGGAAATAAAGAATGATTACAGTTTAAACAAATCCAAGTTCTGTTTAAACTGTCGATATATATTTTGTCATCTTGAGTAACATTAGCCAGACATCTGTTATGATAGGCGCGATCACATATGAAACATGTTAAATAAAGACTTAAACATTTCTCCATACATCCAGAACATAACAAAATCATATTTCAATACTATTTTTGTCTGTACAAAGATAATCGAGACCTGGTAATAAATCTGTGTAATGTAAAGCTTCAGATGCAATGATTGTGAATACATAAAAAAGGAAAAAGAGCAAAGCGATGTATATAGCACTGTTAGGTATTGCCTTATTGGTCAGATAAAAATCAGGTCAAATTCATGAATATTTTTACAGAACACATTCTGCAGTGTTCATTTTACACACATGTACTTATAAAACGCTTAATAAACTAGAAGAGTCTAGTGTTTTGTAAAAAAAACTGGAGATGTCTCCCCTTCAGCAGCATAACCATAAAGGTTGATAGCTAATAGATGTAGTGTCAATGGCTTTAGTAATTAATGTTATCAAAGGGCTCCTGTGGACAGTGGAGACTGTATTTTGAAGTGGTGGAAGCCGTTTTTTTATATATACAGCATCTTGCCCAGCAAGGTTCGGTACTCCTGAGCACGGGAAATTGGGATGTGTCTACGCGGTGACAGTCACTGCCATGTCTATACTTCCACTGAGGGAAGGAGACTATCAAGTCCTCATTTTAAAATGAGAAATGGACTGTGTAGACTTTTGTTTTCTATCAAACAAATGCTACCATGTCATACCTAGTTCTTGTAGCAAATTATGGATGAATTTTAAAACGGAAATCTCATAATTTACGTGCATTAATACACATTATACCAGCTCGATTCTGACAGAAGCACTATTTCCAACTAAACGCGAATTGTAGTGAATAATACTCTGCAGTATTCAGCTTACTATTATATTGAGAAGTTACTGCCTTTTGGGTTTACACGATCGAATAGTGGAGCTGAATTGCCCCTATTGTGCGTGCGTGCGGGCGTGAGCAAATAGGCCTAGTATGCTGAGATTGCTGCTTCCACGATTCCCGTGAGTTACCGACCTTGTATAGAAAAACAATGAGCATGCTGACTCTATCCCATTCAGCTGTGCTCCTGAGGCCTTGCTGTGTCAAGCCTTGCTGCCGGGAAGATGATTTACACTAACTAAATCGTCTTTAGGCTCAATCAATGGGGCAACAGTTTTATTAGCTTCCACCCGGCGATGTGCAAAACACAATGCGGGTCTGGCGGTGCTGGCGGCGAGTACAAGCCGAAACCGACCCAATGTTTGTTAAATGTTGGGCCAGCGTCGCCGGTACTGGCCAGTATCCATTCAACCCTAAGGCTTACTCGGTAGGCCTTCTTCATGCTGGCTGTACTACCGGCACGATACTTTGGACTAAAGCTGGGGCAATGTTGGCCCGCCGTCTGTGACGTGGCCCACATTCAGCGTGACACGGTAACCACAATCTGGGCTAATGTTGGGTTAGCGCCGTAGATGGTTGGCCAACATTAATCCATTATTGGGTGAACGTGTCGTGTTTGACCGCCTGCACACTCACAGACTGGAGATGTCTCCCCTCCAGCAGCTAAACCATAGACATAAAAAAAGGTTGATAGCTGATAGATGTAGTGTCAATGGCCTTTGTAATTAATGTTAATAAATGGCTCTTGTGGACAGTAGAGACAAGAACTTTATATAAAGATCTTGGTAGAGACTATGTATTAAGCAGAATTTATTATTCCGTTTTGGTGCGAAACACTTGTCAACACTCCCACCAAACACGACGTTGACCCAATGCTGGTCCAATGCTGACCCACAATCTGCGACGCTGGCCCAACATCAAATAAGCACTGGTTCAACGCCTCGTGTTTGCTGGGCTGCGTTCAACCCAGTAAACACAACAAATTATTGTCTTTTGTGGAGTGTTTTGGAATATTTTGCAAATCTAAGAAACTACAAGTAAGAGACAATCTATTCAAGTGAACAGAATTCTTCCGCATAAAATATGTTAGATCTTGGGTTGTAGGCCTGCCTAGTCATCCCCAATTGCGAAGCTACATGACTCTCAGCATTATAATTCTTTTTACACTATTGTGATTTCTGGAGAGTGGCTGATTGAACAAGCGTTGACCCTATGTTGTTTTAGTGTTGAACCATCGTCGTCGCCAGTGGCCCCGCATGAAGTATAACCATGTTGTGACATCTGCCTTCATTATCATGATTATACCCAGCAAACACTAGACGTTGAAACAATTTTGAGCTAATTCTGAGCCAACGTGGTTGACAATGGACCAACGTTAGTCAGCACTAAAGCTTGGTGGATACCCTATCTAAGTTGACGGTATGTCTGGTTGCCGTCTTTTGTTTGTTCTTGGACTTTTAGGCCTATTGAAATGGGCCGGGCTCGGGCTGGGGCCGTACAATAGCTACTACTTAAAGCCAAGGCTGGGTTAATGTTGGCCCGCCGTCTGTGACGCTGGCCCACATTCAGCGTGGCGTTGAACACGACACAGTAACCCAATACTGGGCTATTGTTTGCTCAGCGTCGTAAACGGTGGGCCAACAATAGCCCGACATTGGGTCAAAGTCTAGTATTTGACCGCCTGCATGATAGACGGGGGAGAACGCACAGACACAAAACTGATGTGACGAGCAAATGAGCGGTGAGAAGTAAAGCAATATCTCCACCTCTATAGAGGGGATACATAATAAATTAGAAATATTTTTATCTACAGCCGTCAGATTCGGACGTCTAAAGTCGATCCCCGCGCTGTAAGGGTTAAACAGTATACGGGCTCTTTTTCATATACTATGCTTGGATATTTCATAGCCTACAATTTAGTGGACATATGAATATAAAAGACAGAACTTATTCTTCAATATTGTCTCTAGTAAAAAATGATATTTATTTTCGCTGTCAAATTCTTCGTCGTACCAAAAAATACTCACATTGTAACACACTTGAGCAGATTTTAAATTTTATATGTACATTATGATGTATTAATCTTGTTTTAAAGGAGTGAGCGAGTCACAAATTGTTTTAAATATGCAAAATTTACGATGGAATTGATGGTAATTTTGATTTCATAAAGAGAGAATGTAATTTGAATGTATGAATGTATGACATTGTATATGGTGAATAAAAAAAAGTAAAAAAAATCAGCAGTTCCCTTAGGGCACCGTGCATTTGAATGTAAGGAATTATTTGCAGTTCCCTGAGGGCACTGCGCTTTTCAATGACATACATTGTTGGTAGTTCCCTGAGGGCACTGTTTATTTCAATGTAATGAATTGTTTGTAGTTCCTTGAGGGTACTGTATTTCAATGTAATGAATTGAGGGCACTATGCATTTCAATCTAAGGATTGCAATGACATACATATTGTTGGTAGTTCCCCAATGGTACTGTGCATTTCAATGTAAGGAATTATTTGTTGTTCTCGAGGGCACTGTATTCAATGTAATTAATTGTTTGTCATTCCCTGAGGGCACTGTGCATTTCTATGCTATGATTTGTTAACAGTTCCCTGGGGGCACTGTGCTTTGCAATGACATACATATTGTCGGTAGCTTCCCGAGAGCACTGTGCATTTCAATGGAAGGAATTATTTGTAGTTCCCTGAGGGCATTGTGTATTTCAATGCAATGAATTGTTTGTAGTTCCCCGAGGGCACTGTATTTCGATGTAATGAATTGTTTGTAGTTCCCTGAGGGCACTGTGTATTTTAATGTAAGTAACTATTTGTAGTTTCCTGCGGGCACTGTGCTTTTCAATGAAGTGAATTGTTTGTAGTTCCCTGAGGGCACTGTGTATTTCTATGTAATGAATTGTTTGCAATTCCCTGAGGGCACTGTGCATTTCAATCAATGTAGCAAAGTATTTGTAGTTTCATGAGGGCATTGTTGATTTCAATGCAGTGAATTCTTTGTAGTTCCCTGAGGGCACTGTGCATTTGAATGTAAGAAATTATTTGCAGTTCCCTGAGGTGCTTTTCAATGACATACATTGTTGGTAGTTCTCCAAGGGCACTGTGCATTTTAATAAAAGGAATTATTTGTAGTTCCCTGCGGAGTGAAGGCACTGTGTATTTCAATGTAATGAGTTGTTTGTAGTTCATTGAGGGCACTGTATTTCAATGCATTGAATTATTAGTAGTTCCCTATGGGCAGGCCTACTGTGCATTTCAAAGTAAGGAATTATTGGTAGCTCCCTGAGGGCACTGTGCCGCTGCATTTAAATGCAAAGATCTTGGTAGCTCCCTGAGGGGACTAGCCATAGGCCCTACTCCTTAGCCGTCTTTAGTTTTACATGTGAGACATGGATCCTATCATAAAAATATCACTGTGCAGGTTGAGGCCTTGGAATTTCGTTGTGTATTTATTCAGTCTATGCCGTGACCAACCCTCCCAACCACGTGGTCGCGGCTAGAAGGGGGGTGTCTGTTTACATGATGTATATCACTACGCACTGTGCATGTATTTGCCACCAGTGCCCAGAGGGAACAAACCGGGGCCTCTTTATGCCTGCTGCAGGTTGGCCCCGGGCATGCAGGGCTCCGCACCGCACGGGCAGGGTGGCCACGGGCGGAGTGGCAGATTGCCACTCTCCCGACATCTAAAAATCCCGCCACGCATATATATTATGCCATAAAATTAAATTTGGAATTTGTTCTTGAAAAAGTGGGAAAAGCGACCATTTTACCTCAGATCAGCCATTGTTTTAACTGATCGACAGTTATAGACAGGGATATATCCTAACCAATCTAATAAACATGTCTGTCAAACTTTTCTCAACGGTTTCTATTGTATTTTTCCCGTAGATTTAAAATCTGCCAGATATCATTCGAGATTTTGCATATTTAATTATCTAATTTTTGCCCTAAGTTCGGGTTTTGAGATCCCATAATGCCATTTTGACGACAATATTATTTTTGGGGTCATTGCAAGGTCATAGGTCACGTGACCATTGGGATGCAATATCCACCTTTACGTTTTAGCAAAAAGTGCACAAATTGCCTTTTTTTGGATAAAATGATGATTTGAATATCTGATGATATATATTTAATTTCAGAGAGTTGCATCTCATACACAACGTCTCACCACACATAATACCCGTCCCATAGACTTACATGTATTATGACCCATACACTCAGACCTCCCAGCACTCTTTAAGTGGAAAAATGTAAATACACCTATGTATTTTTTTAACCATCAGACTGTCCTCTTTCAATATCAAAAATAAAAAAGGGGTGTGAAAGGGATATATTTTTTTTAATTTGAGCCCATAATAACCTCTTGCCCCACTCTCCCCTGAGCGACCTCCAAAAAAATGACCTTGTTTTTTAGAAGAGCCTTGTTACAGTCAGCGCAAGGACTTCCTGTTGGATCCATCTTCCATCATTTTGATGCTTTTTCTGCACCAAATCATCACAGAATCGATTCAAATTGGTAGCGAGATGATATATCTGTAATATTTACCACCGAGGCTGCTGCAAAGAGCCACATTTAAAAAAAAGAGACTAACTTTCTTATTCTTAAACTTTATAATGATATGCGCGAATGAATTTGTGTGGTGAGACCACAAGACTAGATTTATTAATACAAGATGGCCGTCATAATTCAAAATGGCCGCCAGCTGAGCCTAAAATAAACATATCTTCTAGATATCATATTTAGGCAATCTTAGTGTCTAGATTATTTTTTGGGGGATCAAGGAATAAAATTTCAGACATCATTATACTGTCAAATGATTTTTTAGAGGTTTCTGATGTCGTTTTGATCTCTATAGTTTGATAATTCGGCAAAATTGTGTTATATCATAGTTATATTTGAATAACTTCCTCTCAGAACAAGGTTATCATCCGCACACTGTTCTGAATTCCCATGCTAACATGATATAAAGTAAAACCATATACATCACATGTATATGACATCGGTAACCGAGTCGATTTGCAAGGTTGTGCACCTAGGCTGTGATCCTAAATATATGTAGATATTATTTCAGGTGCCGAAACTTTTACAACACGACGTACGTGTCCAGAAAAAATGATGTTTACCCACTAGGTAGTAGTTCTACATACTCTACAATAACAGTGCCGTATTATAATGTCAATGATATGTCTATTTACCTCTTTTATCGCTGTCATATACATGTGATTTATATTGTTTTACTTTATATCATGTTAGCATGTGAATTGGGAACAGTGTGCGGATGATAACCTCGTTCTGAGAGGAACTTACTCAAATATAACTAGGATATAACACAATTTTGCCAACATATCAAACTATAAAGATCCAAAAAGCATCAAAAACCGCTAAAAATCATTTGACAGAATAATGATGTCTGACATTGTATTCCTTGATCCAAAAAACCCAATCCAGACACTGAGATCTCTCAAATATGATATCTAGAAGCTAAGATATGTTTATTTCAGGTTTGGCTGGCGGCCATTTTGAATTAGGGCGGCCATATTGTATTAATAAAAATAGTCTTGTGTATGAGATATAACTCTCTGAAATTAAATATATATAATCAGGCATTCAAATCATCATATTATCCCCAAAAAGTCAAATTGTGCACTTTTTCCTAAACGTAAAAATGGGATATTGTATTTCAATGGTCACGGGACCTATGACCTTCCAATTACCCCCAAAAAAATATTGTCGTCAAAATTGCATTATGGGATTTCAAAACCTGAACTTAGGGCCAAAAAACACATTTCTAGGATTGCCGGGACTTAGTCCTGGCCTTGCCATAAAGTCCCGTATACATCTCTTTAGGCATAGATTTTGACGGTAGATTTGAATATAGGATACCTCCAGCATCAATATTCTACTAGGAGTTTTTATTCAATTTACAGCGAATCTCAGAAATCGGCCATTTTACAAGATGGCCTCTTACAGGTTAAGTAGGTCAATTTCGCGATTCAAAATAACACCATATTAATCTTGCGCTAAATATACACTATAGTTCGTGGGCCATATGGGGTTACAGTGTCTGAGACCAAGTTTTTGTTGTTCTTAAAAGGGGGGTCATTGATTTGGGACGGACTACAATGTTTCAGGCCATTTTCAAATGGCCACCATTAAAATTTGCGAAATCACGTATTGGTCCATAACTTCGGTTACTGTACAGCTAGAGTCACGGTTTTAGTGTATACATCCATATTTTGGGTTATCAGAAATGCAATGGTGCCCATGAAAGACCTGTATGTCTTGTAGATTATTTTGAAATAAAAAATGAAACACATTTTGTATATATTTCCTTATCATTATTTTGGTTGCGAATACGAACAACCCCTCAAATTCAAACAGTTATGTCATTATTTAGTATGTAATAGTATAAACAGTGCATTGTTAATGGTTACTGACTATTGGATGTCTTGTTTATGGACCATAAATATTCCACCAAAAAGGTGTAAAAGTGATATCTTACAGACTGAATAACTTCAAAAAGATGTTTCTCAGAGAAAAAAAATATCAAGAATAATCTGTCTTAACAAAATATATCTGTGAAAAGTGAGTAGGATATGAGGGTGGAGGTCCCATTAAAAAATATTTTTTTCACATGTTTTCAGTCATTTTTTTGTTGCGAAAACAGCACAAGCACAAGTATGAATAATTATTTGTTGTAGCGTTATTATGTCGGTTAATCTCCACCACATTATTATTATGATGTCATATCTTGACATTATAATATTATGCTTAAGCTGTTCAATCAATCAATCGCTCAATCACTCAATCAATCAATTAATCAATCAATCAATCAATAAATCAATAAATCACAATCAATGAAAATCAATCACAATCATAATCGATCACAATCAATTACAATCAATGACAATCAATCGCAATCAATCATAATCAATCATAATCAATCACAATCACAATCAATCACAATAGATCACAACAATCATATTAATGACAACCGCTCATAATCAATAACAATCAATCATAATCAATCACAATAAATCACAATCAATCATAATCACAACCAATTATAACGAACCACAATCAATCACAAACAATCATAATTATTTACAATCACAGCCAATCACAATAAAAAAAATAAGCAATTCAATCAATCACAATCAGTCACAATCAATCACAAACAATCACAATCATAATCCCCATCAATCACAATCAATCAATCAATTGCAATTATTCACAATAAGTCACAATCACAATCTATCACAATCAAACACAATCAATCACAATCAATCACAATCAATCCAATTACACAATCACAATCAATCTCAATAACACAAGCATTCGCAATCATACAATCAATCAATCAATCAATCAATCAATCAATCAATCAATCAATCAATCAATCGATCGATCAATCAATCAATCAATCAATCAATCAATCAATCAATCAAACAATCAATCAATCAATCAATCAATCAATCAATCAATCAATCAATCAATCAATCAATCAATCAACTTATTCAAATTTTCATAGCGCCTAAATTCTCAGTGGACCGAGCCCCAAAGGCAAACAAATCCTTGGCGTGCTCATGTGCCAAAATCCAGGCCAAAGCAGTTTCGTCACTTCTCTTTGATGGGATTTATGTGGCACAAAATAATTGAATTTTAATCTAATCTAATGCAATTACACATTGTTTTAATGAATTCTTTGGGCTATGAAAACAGTGGTATAGACATCAAAATCAATATTCTTAAGTGCCATAATATACATTTCCCATTCCAATAAACAAATGCTTGCCTCGCTCTCAGCTGAACCTGGACTCATGTCCGAGTTTAGAGTGCAACTCCCAATTAATTAAACCTCTCTTCAAATAGTGAAAAAAATTAGTTACGTACTGCATGTACTGGTATTGCATAATATTATTTATAATATTGTTTATTAAACCAAGGATGATGTTACTTATAACCCTCACGGTAAAACCATTTCAGCGAACACAATGCGTTGACACAGTGTCAGTTACGTGAGCCAACAATGAATCAAAATTGGTTCCCTGTTTTATGTCTGATCGGGTGCACGGTTTCCACTTAGTTATTGCACTAACTTGAATTGAATGGAATGTGAAAAAGGTTCCTAACTGAGTTGATTATTTTCAGAAGAAGCTACTTGGAATTATCCTGGGAGGAGTACTGCTAATAACATTTAAGGTGATACACCCAAGTGTCAAAGACAATCAGATGGAGTATAATTTTCCATTAACCCTTTGACTTCCAGGCCGGGGTGCATGCCAGGATCCAGATATACTAGTGTAGGAGTTCTATTTTTCGTCATTTGAAGCTGGAATTGCTAACGCAATTTCCAGCTTCAAATGACGAAAAATACATAAATGTAGTATATATTTGACGAAAATTTGTGTCATTTTATGGTTACGTTCATTGACGAATGACGACGGAAATTTCCGTCATGTATGGTAGTGAAAAGGTTAAAACAAATATTGGAATTTCTAGAAAACGTCGCCTCAAAACCTGAAATACGGATTTTACTGTGGACGTCAATGCATGGCTGGAGATTTAACTTACAGATAACAAAGGGTGTAATGTTAGATGATTGCGGTGAATTTTCACTCACTTGAAGTTGTGGATCGCGTCAGCGAGACACAACTTCAAGTGGGTGAAAATTCCGATGTTCATGCAAGTTTACCAATAGAAAGGGCACACTTACAAATGGTACTGATGCAGTCATGTTTGATTTGAGAGCTGCAGAATTTGTCAAGAAAGGGAAAGCGAATGTTCCTGATTATCACCCACCAGGACAATATTGGCTACTTTATAATCACGAAGGCATGTTTTATGACGGGTTTCCTGGAGACACCTTTAATTTGACAGCAACATACAGGAGAGATGCCGATATTTATCTTCCTTATGGTAAATGTGAGCCACGCAAGGAAGGAAAGTATGTCCTGCCGCCAGATTTTTTGAAGAAAAAGAATGGATTAGTTGTTCGGCATGTGAGTCATTGCACGGACAGAAGTCTGAGAATGACATTTACTAAGCAGCTACAGAAGTATATTGAAGTGGATGTTTTTGGAGGCTGTGGCAATAAAACATTACCAAAAGACAATCGTATCTTTGTCGGTCACAATTTGTCAGATGTGGAAACTGCCAATATTAACAAATACAAGTTTTATTATCTTGTGAAAATACATATTGTAAAGATTATATAACTGAAAAGACGTACAAAATGTTCCAGGACAATGTTTATACAGTTCCCATTGTCCGAGGTAGTGGTCCGTATAAGGGGATGCTACCGCCTGGATCATATATTAACGCAGATGACTTTAGGGACGCCAAAGAACTAGCTGAATATCTGAAGAAACTAGACCAAAATGACAAGTTGTATATAGAGTATTTCAAATCACGTACAGATTATGAGTGTGCCACAGATTCTTACAATATAACACACTGGCTATGCCAGCTGTGTAACGGTGTGAGTCGAGCTGTCACTCAACAAATTCAGAAAACATACAGTCAAAATGAGATCCACAGCGTCATCCACCCCAGGAAAAATTGTATTTTATACAATGAAAACCAGAAAATGAGACAAAGAAATTAAAATACTTCAGGTACAAGAAGATGTTAGTCATGGTGCGTTGTAGCTCTTCTGGTATTCAGCAGTGCAAAGCCAGAATCCTACTACATTTTGGCTCCGCATAGTAGTACAGCTGGCTCCACAATAATAGTTTAGCTACCAAACAGGGTATTGCGTTGATACTGTGTATGAAATTATGGTGAGAGGGATGAGAATAATATTTTTTGCCACTTTGGCGGCAATTTTTAGTTTTAAAACTAAGTATTATTATAGGTTATTTCGTGATCTTTTAAGTAGGAGCTGTAATTCTACAGATTTTTTTTTCGATTTAAGCCACCTACAGTACTGTGCAATTGAAACTTGTCAGAGGGGAAGGTGAAAACTCCTGTGAAAAAAAGTGAAAGGGAATTCACAGGGAAACGTGAATTGCCTTTCACTTTTTTTCACAGGAGTTTTCACGGTAGCGACTGGAGAAATCAGGGGAATTAGGTTTCCCCAAGAGGGAAAAAGAGTGAAAAAAAATTCCCGGAATTCCCCTGAATTTCGCCAGAATCCCCCAGATTTATAATTCTTTGTCTCACATAATATGGAATCCTCATTTTCAAAGATACATGTAATATGCATAAAATAGGCCTAATGCTCAGAGACAATGTACACTTGTGAAGTTGTATTGAAAAATGCACAGGAAACTGGGGAATCAGGGGGAATCATTGGGAAATCGGGGGAATTTCGTGGAAAATTGGGGAATTGTGATTGGGGAAACAGAATTCCCTGGCCGGTGAATCAATTTCCCCTACGTCGGGGAAAAAGGGGGAAAATGAGGAAAAACTGTTTCACCAAAATTCCCATCTGGGGAATTTGTGTGAAACAGGTGGGGGAAATGAAAGGGAATTTCGTTTTCACAACAAGTTTCAATTGCTCAGTACTGTATATTTAACTTTTAGGAAAGATACATTTGGAAGAAGGTTTTAGCCGGATTATATTAATTGGGTGGAGGGGATACATATTTTTGTAATTTCATAAACAATTTGAAATGAATCATGTTTACCATTTTTTTTTCAAAACGTCTCTGCCCAGCAAACATGATACGTTAAACCAATGTCGTTTTAATGTTGGGCCGACGTCAGAGACGGCGGGGCAACATGAAATCGGCATCGGCTTAATGTATCGTGTTTGCTTTGTGATAGCTCGCCATTCATTGCATATGTTTTAAATGCAAATGCGAAACCAACGTGTTCAAGCTAGAGTGTATTAATTCAAAAAAACTAAAAGTAATTTTGATGTTTCTGTGGACGTTCTCGCTGTACGTAGTATCATCTGTCGATGTGTAAATCGTATTGATTATGTCAGGAATGTGGTGATTCCTGATTCGTTATCGGGCCTATACCTATTTGGTTCTTGCTCTATTATCTTACCTCACCATTGCCAGTAAACACAAACCATTTGTAAACCATTTATACAACGTCGGCCCAACGTCTTCAACGTTGGTCCAACATTGTATAAATGTTATACAAATGTTTTGTGTTTGCTGGGATATTGCCGCTGTCTGGCCTTGTCCCGCTAGAAAACACTTGACACACTGTCACCACTTCCCTCATCAGCAGGCATATCACACGTACAGAAATGATGGATCTGTCCGCAGTTTCCGGTGATCAAAGGGTTAATGTCGCCGGGCGTCGTCACCGGCACCGCAGTGTAAACAGATACAGCAGTAACTGCTTACTTTTCAAGTAAGCAGTTACTGCTGTTTATGTTTACAGGGCAGAGCAGATCCAATAAAATATGGAGATTCCGCGGCGCCTTATATGATGTATGCAGTCACAGGGACTAAGACAATCAAGTCCCGGGTGATCACAACCACAAAACACCTATTCATATGGCCAGACAACTGACGACGCCGATTTCTGACTTCCCTCAAATCAGCACTTTCTCTGCCAGGAATGAAATTGCATCAGATCGTGAATATTATACGTATCTTGCATGAAAGTTGATCGATACACATTGCTCGATACGAATTAACCCCTTAGCCGCCAAATTATTCAATCGGAATTTTCACCCACTTGAAATTGTGAATCGCTGACGCGATCCACAACTTCAAGTGAGAGCAAATTATTCAAATTTGACAAAATGGAGGTCAACTATTTTTAAATTTTTGCTGATTTATGTCACATTTTATCTTCAACTTGTGTAAAAGCTGATATGCAATATGCTAATAAAAAATGTTAAAAACGAATATAATCGGTACCGGCGGATAGAGGGTTAACTAACTGTGGAATCCGATAATTAACACAGATAAATCAGCACCATATATAGTATGAACATTATTCAGCCGCGTGGTTGCATCATCCATACTGGTTTTCTTAGATGCCAGCAGCGATGTGGTTCTTACGAGGAAGGTGCAGCCATTAGCATGGCTCAGCAAGTGATGTACATTCACCGTATATTCACATAAGCCTATATTAAACTGAAGATTCGTTGAATATTTAGCTACGATTTTTGTTGAGAAATTAAGCATCTTATTTGACAATTTCATAGGTCTTATACATTACATTTAAAGTAAATAATAATAAAAAAATCAATTGACTATCTGATCCATCAGTGTTATAATGCAAATTATCATATACATAAATATAATTAGCCACAACAAAATACTAGAAATAACCAAGCAAAAATAGAAATAATTAGACCAGAATTGAAGATTTTAAAAAGATTAATATCCACAAATGTAGGTCCATTGGGCTTAAAGGGTGTGTCATAGTGGGCTGTGACCCTATGAGACCTGCCAATATAGTTGTCGGTAAAATACGTGTGTTGCAGGCTGATGAAGTGAGGTTATTGGGGCCACTAAGCTCCTATGACACGTACATCATGCCTCTCAAAGATGCATCACCCTCACTCCAATACACCGGAATTTGCTCCCATTTTGTCATAAGCTGCTGACCGGACATTGCCTTAGACCACCTTTGTGGTACCAGGTCTTCTGATATCTCAAGTTAATGAGAAATTGATAAGATGTGAACAACATTAGTCAGAATATGCCAGCGACGTATCTAGATGAAGACATGTATCTAGATGAAGCTTGTCTTCATCTAGATGCATTTTCTAGATGCATTTTCAAATGAAACTGAAAACTCTTAAGCTAGATTTGCAAACCTAGAATTGATAATACCCTTTGGGTTGCTGATGTCTCTAATCTCTTCAGATCTCATATTTAACCCTTAAAGCCCTAAGTTGCTTAATTTACATTTTTACCAATGCAGATGATAATAAATTAAAACTGATTTAAAAATACTACAGTGGTGCTTTGTGTTTGGTTGATACACATGATACATGAAAGCTCGCTAATATTTGATCCATGTATCAGTTTTAATTACCCCTTAAATTTGTCTTGTTTATTATGATGATTATTGCTCAGCATCGACTGTATGTGTTGTGCATTAAACACAGTAGCCGCTTGAGAATAAGAGAGCTCCGATGAAAAAGTTGTAACATTTAATATAATTATGAACATTGTTATTGAAGCTATAAAGTTGTATTTTCAAAATGAATAAAAATGTAATAGCCATGAATCGGATCCACTAGATGGTAAAAATATTTATTTTAGAAAGTGATGCCTAAAAGGTTAATATAGGCTGGTCCCAGCTCTGCTCTTATGTCAGGAGCGGAGCAAGGCCGCCAAACCTATTTAGCCGCAATCAACGCTAAATAAATGGATGAAATAAGGGAACAGCAATATGGCACGGGAGCGAGTTTCGTGCGAGTCCGAAACAATCATAGACCAATATCTGAGTGTTGTAGATTACAGCTGAGCCCTCAAATCCGCGTCATGACGCTATATCAACGTTGAGTCAACGTCAATGACGTTGATTCAACACATGTGCACCATTGGGTTATTCTAAACAGTTAATTCATCTATATGTTATGAGAGACATCCATGAAAACCTTTCAAATATTTTTCATCATTATACACTGTTCTTCTGCGTAGAGGAAAAATAACGTTAGAGTAACGTTAGCCCTGTAACCGTATCTCATTCAAAGTTTCACTCACTAGCATGTGGTGTCTTATTAACCCTTTCAGGCCTGAGTTTACCATTGTCATCTTCATCCACTACAAGCCGTGAATTGCTGTCGCAATTCTCGACTTATAGTGGATGAATATGCTTTGACGTGGTTTAAAAATTAAAGAAAATTGTCATGTATTGGTAAGCCAGTTTCATGAAAATTTTCAGTCTAAAACCCATAGTTGTAGGAAAATTAGGTCTGTTTTCAGGGATGTAAAATGGTGCTTTAATGCATCGTGAGGGCTTAAGGGGTTAACCCGATTCACTACCTCAAATTGATTAAAAACATAATTATATTGGTCAAATTGAAGACAGGTATTGAAAAATATTCCTAACCGAAGATATATTCCACCTTCAAATATGGTATTAGAACAATTATTACCATGATTGGCTGTTGAGGGTTTGACCCCAGTGTGTGGCACAGCGAGGGTCAACTATGATGGAGGATGGAAAAGGGATCAGTCAGAAGTGGATTAGGACGGGGGGGGGGTTACATGATTCTGTCTACATATTTGTGACAGGTCAGATTTGCTGGCTGTCATGTAGGATCTAGGGGGATTTCCCAACTTATCGGATCACCAGGTTAACATCACTCATATTACGACACTTTCTGTTCCAGTGTCAATAAATACTCAATAAATAGTTATGTTTTTTACATGTATGCTCATTTCATGACGAAAAATACAGATATTATTTTTTACACATGATTAAAGTATATGTCAAATTTCCAATCTTTCTCTGTTTGTGATTTTACTATTTTTGCTAACTATTTAGTTGAGTGGTTTCTTGTTTTGCTAAAAGTGATTGTTAGTCTTGTGGACTCTATTTCATTTCCCCCATAGCATTCCCTCTGTTTGACTGTCCCATATGTTAATAGCTAGTGATTTTATTTTATCAAGATTTAAAGGTCATTACAGCTTTATTTATTGATTACCATATTATGACTCTTTAACAATCCTTTACTTTGAATATTTTTTGAACTTGTTTATTATAATGATTAAACGTTTAGAACCGACTGTATGTAATTGACATCTACGTAGGTCTATGTGTTGTGGGCTGAAAATCATACTTGTCTCATGAAAATACTTTGTTTACAATTGAAGAGAGATGTATCATTACTACTCATAAAAAATGTGTTATGTTGATAGATTTCACAGAATTGTTTACATACCAGTTCAAAACATTCGCTATGATTCTGAATTTAAAAGTATTGTCCACTGTTATAATGCGCGTGACATGGGGTCCTCAGAATGCAATAGTGGCCCGTGGGTATTCCACAAACCACACCCATAGTCAACAAGGCAAGGTAATACTACTACATGTATTTACCACCCAACGCCGTTTTAGGAGCAAGTTCCCAAATCATAGCAAGTCCATACACTTGAGCGACATCTATGAGTAGATTGCCACTCAGCAAACACGGCACACTCACCCAATGTTGGGACAGTGTCGCAGACGTTGGTCTAACATTAAAACAGCATTGGGTCAACCGGCATGTTGAACTGATTACAAGAGACTATTCAAACGAGATATTGATCCAATGCTGTTTTAATGTTAGGCAAACGTCTGCAACGTTGGCCACCATTAAGCCAACATTTGGTGACTGTGCTGTGTTTTCTGGGAAAGTTCACACTGTCAATACACATGAGGATCAACTGTTTCTAGACCCCCATCGTGACACAACCATTTTTGTTTTAACACAAAGCCCACATGAGAGAATTTGTGAATTATTTACTCATAGATGTTGCTCAAGTATATAGACTTTATTATTAATTGGGAACTTGCTCTTAATGCGATGGGTTTGAAACGCATATGGTATTATTATCTTGGCTGATAACTGTGGATGTGGGGTGATATGTCATTGTGGAATGTCCAGGGGCCACTGTTCCATTCTGAGGACACCAATCATGTCCCTCGTTTTCTGACAGTCGACTATACTTTTAACAAGTATAGTGTAAGTTATACGCAAGCTATAATTTACTTGAAAATTTCAAATCCAAAAACTCCATAAGCTGTTCAGGTCGAGGAGCATCAGGGCACACACAAGCCACAAAAAAACTGGTGTAGTTTCATCAAATAAAGCTACCTGACAATTGTTAATGAACATTTTGTCGTTAAGTAGGTGGAAATTTGAATTATATTAGTAATTGGTGTTTAGTGGTCCAAAGGTAAAATTTGATCACAAACGCTGATTAAAACAAAGCATCTCACACACCGACTGTATGTATAATCATGGAATAATAATCAGTATTAATGATATGATGGAAAACGAACGAGAAACTAACAAGAGAATGGGGCTCAATTTATGTGCACATACCGGTGGAAATGGGCAGAAAGAACGTCCTGGTGGTGAGATAAAAATCAGATGACACTGCCCTCCAGCACAAGATTTGTACATCGAATCATGGTGGTCAGCGCCGAGCAAATTATGGGCATCGAGGCTCCCCGGAAAAAAAGTTTGCTAAAGAGGACAACCAACATTCACTATCAGTGTACTTGTTTATTATAACATACAAATACATAAATGTATAAATCTCTAACAAAACAAATTAACACAGATACACTCAACGTGTTCTTATGCAGTGGCATTGACAGGTTATTAGTATGACTCTTTTTGTTGTATAATAATGTTATGGTAATGCATATGATTTAACAATAAGGTTTACCTATAATTAGAATAGGCATATCAACAATACATTTTGGAAAGACGGGGAAAATCAAGTAAATGCTACAAGGTGACTCATAGCTCACTCGAATTGAAGACAAATAGAAGATCACGTGTTTAACTGGATGGATGGAGCGTTATTACTCTCACCAGCATGCCCGCTCTAGCACGAGGATTACCTGTTGACGGTAACTCTCTCCTGGTGTAATACTACTGTCATCAGCGTGACCCCCTTTAGTAAGAGGATCACCTGTTATGGTGGGTGGAACATTAACTCCCTCCTGATGTATTCCTACGCCATCAGCATGACCCCCTTTAGTAAGAGGATCGCGTGTTAAGGTGGGTGTAACGTTAACTCTCCACTGGTGTATTATTACTGCCATCACCATGACTCCCTTTAGTAAGAGGATCACCTGTTATGGTGGGTGGAACGTTAACTCTTTCCTGGTGTATTATTACTGTCATCACCATGACCCCCTTTAGTAAGAGGATCACCTGTTATGGTGGGTGGAACGTTAACTCTCTCCTGGTGTATCATTACTGTCATCACCATGACTCCCTTTAGTCCGAGGATCACCTTTTTATGGTGGGTGGAACGTTAACTCTCCTGGTGTATTACTACTGTCATCAGCATGACCCCCTTTAGTAAGATGATCACCTGTTAAGGTGGGTGTAACGTTAACTCTCTCCTGGTGTATTACTACTGCCATCACCATGACCCCCTTTAGTAAGAGGATCACCTGTTATGGTGGGTGGAACGTTAACTATCTCCTGGTGTATTATTACTGTCATCACCATGACTCCCTTTAGTAAGAGGATCACCTGTTATGGTGGGTGGAACGTTAACTATCTCCTGGTGTATTATTACTGTCATCACCATGACTCCCTTTAGTAAGAGGATCACCTGTTATGGTGGGTGGAACGTTAACTCTCTCCTGGTGTATTACTACTGTCATCAGCGTGACCCCCTTTAGTAACAGGATCACCTGTTATGGTGGGTGGAACGTTAACTCTCTTCTGGTGTATTACTACTGTCATCAGCGTGACCCCCTTTAGTAAGAGGATCACCTGTTATGGTGGGTGCTCGTTAACTCTTTCTTGGTGTATCATTACTGTCATCAGCATGACCCCCTTTAGTAAGAGGATCACCTGTTATGGTGGGTGTAACGTTAACTCTTTCCTGGTGTATCACTACTGTCTTCAGCATGACCCTCTTTAGTAAGAGGATCACCTGTTATGGTGGGTGGAACGTTAACTCTCTCCTGGTGTATTACCACTGTCATCAGCGTGACCCCCTTTAGTAACAGGATCACCTGTTATGGTGGGAGGAACGTTAACTCTCTCCTGGTGTATTACTACTGCCATCACCATGACCCCCTTTAGTAAGAGGATCACATGTTATGGTGGGTGGAACGTTGGATGGCTGAGCCACTTGCTGCTGGAGTTGAATAGCATGCAGTAAATGACTGGCTTGGTGCATGGGCATATGCAGCATCACAGCTGGATTGTGTGAAACGGGCCCGGTACCCGGGTAACCCAACGCAGACGCCGGTATGATCACCTGTACCGTCTGTGGTACACCAGCTACTGGCTGGGTACCAACAGTGTTCAGCGACTGGAGAAAATGCAGGGGCAGATTGGCGGCCTGTGTACCAGCCTGGATCACTGTAGACAAGGTGGGTACCGCGGCAAGTGAAGAGATCGCCGTCAACGGGTTGGTCAACACCTGTTGTGACTCAGGGTGTGTGAACACAGGCTGGGACACTGTCATGTAACCTGCGTTGTCTATGACACGACTGAGATTGGTAACGATATCACGAGTGCCAGTCATGACATCAGCACGAGTGAGGACCTCCTGATTTGAAGAGAGAACATACTCTGGCTGTGATATCAACTGTTCAGTCACTCCAGCACCATCCTCTGTAGATACCACTATCACATCTGAGTTATTATTGTCCTCGGGTACTATGTGTTGTAAAGGAATTCCATGTTGCGGTGGTACCTCGGCCTGTGAATCTATCACTTGTTGTTTTGATTCCACGTGCTGCCGAGACTCGACACTACCCTCGGCATGACTTATACCATCACTAGGACAGGTTTCTGTCCTAAGATGGGCGTGATCTCCAGTGTATGCTTCTTGTTGTTCAGATTGGTAAAGATGCTGGGTGGCAATTTGATTTCCTTCTTCTTCATCGTTTTGTTGTTGCAGTGCCTGCTGTTGTAAGTCACGTCTATTGCTGATGGCCAAGTTGTGCATGTTATCCTCCACAGCCAGATTCTGTTGGTTCTGCATGATGGCCAGTGAGTTACTGTCAGCCTGTGATAACACATATGATTGATGGTGAGGCTTATAATCATCTGTGGCCTCAGTCTTTGTGGTGGCTGGCTCAGCGATTAGAATAGACTGAGTCTCACCGCCTGGAGTAATATTAGACTCGGCTAATGCAGCCTGTAATATACTAGGTTCTGTAAGCGGCATTGTGTTAGCATTGGACTCGTTCATCAAGCCAGCAGCCTGAAGTCTAGTCGTCTGTTGAGACTGTGTGTCAGCTACAGCCTGATAGTTTGCTTGTACATGATGTGATGTCTGTGAAGATAGTGATACTTGAATACTCTGCTCCTCTGATGACTGCTGTACTTCAATAGAGGAAGTATCCACCGGTTGATCGCTGTCTCTGTGCCACTTGAGATGAGATCTCAGGGAATCATCTCTTACAAACCTCTCAGTACAGAGATGACACCCAAAGTCCTGTCTACGGGCAGGCTTCATGGCGGATGGCCTCTTGTCTACTGAGCCAGCTGTCATAGGTTCATCTCCACGTTTAACCTTCCTTGCAGCACGTCTCTGTAACAGTGGCAGCTTCGTGGCGTGTTTCCGTCTCATGTGCGTCTTCATATTACCGCTCTGTTTAGAGGCGTAGTCACAAAATTTACAGTGATGAGCTTTTATGTCACTGTGAGTGATCATGTGGTTGGCCAGGGCAGACTTGGTGGCGCCATGGTAGCTACATTGGTCACACTGTAAAGGGCCCTGGGGCTGATGCTGTTTACGATGCTCTTTAAACATCTTCTTGGATGAGTTGCTAAAGTTACAGTCAGGACACTGCATCATTCCTTGAACAGAGTGGTTGATCCGTACATGTGTCTTCAGATTGCCTGTAAAAACAAGCAAAATTTATACATCTGGATCACTATACAATCATTGTCCCTAAAAAATTATAACAGTATAGAAACTGTAGATACGAGCATAATATTTTTACTACTC
This sequence comes from Flabesymbios commensalis, assembly GCA_964017125.1. Taxonomy (NCBI): domain Eukaryota; kingdom Metazoa; phylum Annelida; class Polychaeta; order Terebellida; family Flabelligeridae; genus Flabesymbios; species Flabesymbios commensalis. The sequence continues at coordinate 46,499,837 of OZ024909.1, read as the reverse complement.
TCTGATGTTTTGTTTGATGGGAATCAATTCATTTATATTCATGTTGACAAAAAAATATACATGTTTAAATTTCGATTAGAAGTAGATGGTATTGTGCTACACATTTTGTTGTTTCGTTACATCAACACACAACTTAAGTGAATATAGGCCTACATATCTCAGATCATTGACTTTGTCGCCCGAAGAACAGTAAATTGCCGTAAGATAATTTTGTCATGCACAGTTACTGTCCTTGCCTGTGTAGGCCTATGGCCGAAATTGAGCTATAACCACTTCAAACTTAACAGCTTTTACTATAATTACCCAACAGCTGGTTGTTATTCACCTCCCCCCCCCCCCCGATAGGGAGAGATGTCTTGCTGAACCTGAACTGATCGTGTCCATTGACTATCATACTGTGCGGGATAGCTTAACAACTATATCAATTGTTCGCTGGGTAAAAATCTGTCCGGACGTAAACATGTCAGAGATCGTTGCTGGGTGATATTTATTCAAAAGGCGGAAATATCCAATCAGATTTGAATGCTGATCTATTATATAGGCCCATAGTGACGATGCTACTAGGTTTAGCAAGGCCAGTGTTATCCAAGGACAGTGCCACGCAGTATTAGGTGTGGACCGTGAATTGCTCATTTCGCTTTTTCTGGGAATCAACGTTTTTCAACATGGCGTTGACTGAGAGCTATCTCAACCCTAGCTACGAAAAATTGACACAACATTCCATAGCGGAAAGGAATTAAGCATACGTAAATATAGGTGAAATATTTAAACTTAAGTTTCAGTCACGTTGGGGCTTAGGGGCCGTGTAGACTTGCTAAAGGAAAGATATATGTTTACTAACATACTAAGACTTAAACTTACTTTTGATGGCCGATGCGTAGTCACAGAATTCACACTGGAAAGGCTTCTCTCCTGTATGCAGTCTCATATGGCGCTTCAGGTCGGACTTGATTTTAAACTTCCCAGCACATGTTGTACAGGTGAAGGGGGAGTCCTCAGTGTGAGTTCTTAGGTGTACCACCAACTGGCTGGAGTTACGACTGGTGTACTGACATATCTGACATCTGGCGACAAACAAACACAACCATTCTATTCATCATGCTCATATGATATTCACCACTTCCACATGCTCCACATGCCTGACACAGTATAAACTTTCACGCATTTAAAGTTGTGGGGTGCAGTACCTTGAAATGGGTGAAAAGGTTGGTTTCTGCTTCCGCATAAAATTGAAAAAACATAACACCCCCCCCCCCCCACGCATTGACGTGTTGCCAAACAGAAATGTCAATGCAAAGAGCTTTTCCTTGTGATTCTCTTTATAAATCTCACATTGTCCTAATGCAACAATTTTAGATTACCGTGGTACTAATTATACATTGATTCCACTGATTCTTGATATAGACTCGTCACGTTCGTTATTCACTGATACTAACGTGATCACTTTTTCGGTCTACTACAACTGTTGGTAAATGTTGAAACACAAGACAACATTTAGATAGATTGTTTATTCTCACATTTTAAGTGTTTTGCCTAGGCATGTCTTCCAATTTTCATTCACCTTCAGATATTATACCCTTTACCCGCTAAACTATCTTATTCAAATTTTCACACACTTAAAGTTGCGTATCGTTGAAAATTGCTTATATTTGTTTAATATGAGACCAAAACATTGTAAATGTTGATGTTTAAGGACACATTTTATTCGCAATAACAGTGATTTGATTGGCTAATAACATGGAATAAAAATGTTTATAGTTGTGCTTGGCGCCTAACCCTTTAACCGCCGAATTATTCAATTTGAATTTTCACCCACTTGAAGTTGTGTCTCGCTGACGCGATCCACAACTTCAAGTGAGTGAAAATTATTCAGATTTGACAAAATGGAGGTCAACTATTTTTAAATTTTTGCTGATTTATGTCACATTTTATCTTCAACTTGTTTAAAAGCTGATATGCAATATGCTAATAAAAAATGTTAAAAACGAGTATAATCGGTACCGGCGGATAGAGGGTTAACTAACTGTGGGATCCGATAATTAACACAGATAAATCAGCACCATATATAGTATGAACATTATTCAGCCGCATGGTTGCTTTTACATCATCCATACTGGTTTTCTTAGATGCCAGCAGCGATGTGGTTCTTACGAGGAAGGTGCAGCCATTAGCATGGCCTATAGGCCTATATTAAACTGAAGATTCGTTGAATTTTTAGCTAAGATTTTTGTTGAGAAATTAAGCATCTTATCTGACAATTTCATAGGTCTTATACATTACATTTAAAGTAAATAATAATAAAAAATATTCAATTGACTATCTGATCCTATCTGATCAAATTATCATATACATAAATATAATTAGCCACAACAAAATACTAGAAATAACCTATCAAAAATAGAAATAATTAGAACGGAATTGAAGATTTAAAAAATATTAATATCACAAATTTAAGTCCGTTAGGCTTAAAGGGTGTGTTATAGTGGGCTGGGAGCCTATGAGACCTGCCAATATAGTTGTCGGTAAATTACGTGTGTTGCAGGCTGATGAAGTGAGGTTATTGGGGCCACTAAGCCCCTATGACACGTACATCATGCCTCTCAAACATGCATCACCCTCTCTCCAATACACCGGAATTTGCTCCCATTTTGTCATAAGCTGCTGACCGGACATTGCCTTAGACCACCTTTGTGGTACCAGGTCCTCTGATGTCTCAAGTTAATGAGAAATTGATAAGATGTGAACAACATTAGTCAGATTATGCCAGCGACGTATCTAGATGAAGCTTAGCTTCATCTAGATGCATTTTCTAGATGCATTTTCAAATAAAACTGAAAACTCTTAAGCTACATTTGCAAAACTAAAATTGATAAGACCCTTTGGGTTGCTGATGTCTCTAATCTCTTCGGATCTCATATTTAACCCTTAAAGCCCTAAGTTGCTTAATTTACATTTTTACCATTGCAGATGAAAAAAATGATAATAAAATAAAACTGATTTAAAAATACTACAGTGGTGCTTTGTGTTTGATACACATGATACATGAAAGCTCGCTAATAGTTGATCCATATATCAGTTTTAATTACCCCTTAAATTTGTCTTGTTTATTATGATGATTATTGCTCAGCATCGACTGTATGTGTTGTGCATTAAACACAGTAGCCGCTTGAGAATAAGAGAGCTCCAATGAAAAAGTTGTAACATTTTATATAATTATGAACATTGTTATTGAAGCTTTAAAGTTGTATTTTCAAAATGAGTAAAAATGAAATAGCCATGAATCGGATCCACTAGATGGAAAAAATATTTATTTTAGAAAGTGGTGCCTAAAAGGTTAATATAGGCTGGTCCCAGCTCTGCTCTTATGTCAGGAGCGAAGCGAGGCCGCCAAACCTATTTAGCCGCAATCAACGCTAAATAAATGGATGAAATAAGGGAACAGCAATATGGCACGGGAGCGTGCTTCGTGCGAATCCGAAACAATCATAGACCAATATCTGAGTGTTGTAGATTACAGCTGAGCCCTCAAATCCGCTATATGACGTTATATCAACGTTGAGTCAACATCAATGACGTTGATTCAACACATGTGCACCATTGGGTCATTCTAAACAGTTAATTCATCTATATGTTATGAGAGACATCCATGAAAACCTTTCAAATAGTTTTCATCATTATACAATGTTCTTCTGCGTAGAGGAAAAGTAACGTTAGAGTAACGTTAGCCCTGTAACCGTATCTCATTCAAAGTTTCACTCACTAGCATGTGGTGTCTTATTAATCCTTTCAGGCCTGAGTTTACCATTGTCATCTTCATCCACTACAGGCCGTAAATTGATGTCGCAATTCGCGACTTGTAGTGGATGAATATGCTTTCACGTGGTTTAAAAATTAAAGAAAATTGTCATGTATTGGTAAGCCAGTTTCATGAAAATTGTCAGTCTAAAACCCATAGTTGTAGGAAAATTAGGTCTGTTTTCAGGGATGTAAAATGATGCTTTAATGCATCGTGAGGGCTTAACCCGATTCACTACCTCAAATTGAATAAAAACATAATTATATTGGTCAAATTGAAGACAGGTATTGAAGAATATTCCTAACCGAAGATATATTCCACCTTCAAATATGGTATTAGAACAATTATTACCATGATTGGCTGTTGAGGGTTTGACTCCAGTGTGTGGGACAGAGAGGGTCAACTATGATGGAGGATGGAAGAGGGATCAGTCAGAAGTGGATTAGGACGGGGGGGTTACATGATTCTGTCTTCATATTTGTGACAGGTCAGATTTGCTGGCTGTCATGTAGGATCTAGGGGGATTTCCCAACTTATCGGATCACCAGGTTAACATCACTCATATTACGACACTTTCTGTTCCAGTGTCAATAAATACTCAATAAATAGTTATGTTTTTTACATGTATGCTCATTTCATGACGAAAAATACAGATATTATTTTTTACACATGATTAAAGTATATGTCAAATTTCCAATCTTTCTCTGTTTGTGATTTTACTATTTTTGCTAACTCTTTAGTTGAGTGGTTTCTTGTTTTGCTAAAAGTGAGTGTTAGTCTTGTGGACTCTATTTCATTTCCCCCATATCATTCCCTCTGTTTAACTGTCCCATATGTTAATAGCTGGTGATTTTATTTTATCAAGATTTAAAGGTCATTACAGCTTTATTTGTTGATTACCATATTATGACTCTTTAACAATCCTTTACTTTGAATATTTTTTTAACTTGACTATTATAATGATTAACGTTTAGAACCGACTGTATGTAATTGACATCTACGTAGGTCTATGTGTTGTGGGTTGAAAATCATACTTGTCTCATGAAAATACTTTGTTTACAATTGAAGAGAGATGTATCATTACTACTCATAAAAAATGTGTTATGTTGATAGATTTCACAGAATTGTTTACATACCAGTTCAAAACATTCGCTATGATTCTGAATTTAAAAGTATTGTCCACTGTTATAATGCGCGTGACATGGGGTCCTCAGAATGCAATAGTGGCCCGTGGGTATTCCACAAACCACACCCATAGTCAACAAGGCAAGGTAATACTACTACATGCATTTACCACCCAACGCCGTTTTAGGAGCAAGTTCCCAAATCATAGCAAGTCCATACACTTGAGCGACATCTATGAGTAGATTGCCACTCAGCAAACACGGCACACTCACCCAATGTTGGGACAGTGTCGCAGACGTAGGTCTAACATTAAAACGGCATTGGGTCAACCGGCATGTTGAACTGATTACAAGAGACTATTCAAGCGAGATATTGATCCAATGCTGTTTTAATGTTAGGCAAACGTCTGCAACGTTGGCCACCATTAAGCCAACATTTGGTGACTGTGCTGTGTTTTCTGGGAAAGTTCACACTGTCAATACACATGAGGATCAACTGTTTCTAGACCCCCATGGTGACACAACCATTTTTGTTTTAACACAAAGCCCACATGAGAGAATTGGTGAATTATTCACTCATAGATGTTGCTCAAGTATATAGACTTTATTATTATTTGGGAACTTGCTCTTAATGCGATGGGTTTGAAACGCATATGGTATTATTATCTTGGCTGATAACTGTGGATGTGGGGTGATATGTCATTGTGGAATGTCCAGGGGCCACTGTTCCATTCTGAGGACACCAATCATGTCCCTCGTTTTTTGACAGTCGACTATACCTTTAACAAGTATAGTGTAAGTTCTACGCAAGCTATAATTTACTTGAAAATTTCAAATCCAAAAACTCCATAAGCTGTTCAGGTCGAGGAGCATCAGGGCACACACAAGCCACAAAAAACTGGTGTAGTTTCATCAAATAAAGCTACCTGACAATTGTTATTGAACATTTTGTCGTTAAGTAGGTGGAAATTTGAATTATATTAGTAATTGGTGTTTAGTGGTCCAAAGGTAAAATTTGATCACAAACGCTGATTAAAACAAAGCATCTCACACACCGACTGTATGTATAATCATGGGATAATAATCAGTATTAATGATATGATGGCAAACGAACGAGAAACTAACAAGAGAATGGGGCTCAATTTATGTGCACATACCGGTGGGAATGGGCAGAAAGAACGTCCTGGTGGTGAGATAAAAATCAGATTACAGTGTACTTGTTTATTATAACATACAAATACAAAAAATGTATAAATCTCCAACAAAACAAATTAACACAGATACACTCAACGTGTTCTTATGCAGTGGCATTGACAGGTTATTAGTATGACTCTTTTTGTTGTATAATAATGTTATGGTAATGCATATGATTTAACAATAAGGTTTACCTATAATTAGAATAGGCATATCAACAATACATTATGGAAAGACGGGGAAAATCAAGTAAATGCTACAAGGTGACTCATAGCTCACTCGAACTGAAGACAAATAGAAGATCACGTGTTTAACTGGATGGATGGAACGTTATTACTCTCACCAGCATGCCCCCTCTAGCACGAGGATTACCTGTTGACGTTAACTCTCTCCTGGTGTAAAACTACTGTCATCAGCGTGACCCCCTTTAGTAAGAAGTTCACCTGTTATGGTGGGTGGAACGTTAACTCCCTCCTGATGTATTACTACTGCCATCAGCTTGACCCCCTTTAGTAAGAGGATCGCGTGTTAAGGTGGCTGTAACGTTAACTCTCTCCTGGTGTATTATTACTGCCATCACCATGACTCCCTTTAGTAAAAAGATCACCTGTTATGGTGGGTGGAACGTTAACTCTTTCCTGTTATATTATTACTGTCATCACCATGACCCCCTTTAGTAAGAGGATCACCTGTTATGGTGGGTGGAACTTTAACTCTCTCCTGGTGTATCACTACTGTCATCACCATGACTCCCTTTAGTCCGAGGATCGCATTTTTATGGTGGGTGGAACGTTAACTCACCTGGTGTATTACTACTGTCATCAGCATGACCCCCTTTAGTAAGAGGATCACCTGTTATGGTGGGTGGAACTTTAACTCTCTCCTGGTGTATCACTACTGTCATCACCATGACTCCCTTTAGTCCGAGGATCACCTTTTTATGGTGGGTGGAACGTTAACTCTCCTGGTGTATTACTACTGTCATCAGCATGACCCCCTTTAGTAAGAGGATCACCTGTTAAGGTGGGTGTAACGTTAACTCCCTCCTGATGTATTACTACTGTCATCAGCATTACCCCCTTTAGTAAGAGGATCACCTGTTATGGTGGGTATAACGTTACCTCTTTTTTGGTGTATTACTACTGTCATCAGCGTGACCCCCTTTAGTAAGAGGATCACCTGTTATGGTGGGTATAACGTTACCTCTTTTATGGTGTATTACTACTGCCACCAGCATGACCCCCTTTAGTAAGAGGATCACCTGTTAAGGTGGGTGGAACGTTAACTCTTTTCTGGTGTACTACTACTGTCATCAGCGTGACCCCTTTAGTAAGAGGATCACCTGTTATGGTGGGTATAACGTTAACTCTTTCTTGGTGTATTACTACTGTCATCAGCATGACCCCCTTTAGTAAGAGGATCACCTGTTATGGTGGGTGTAACGTTAACTCTTTCCTGGTGTATTACTACTGTCATCAGCATGACCCCTTTAGTAAAAGGATCACCTGTTATGGTGGGTGTAACGTTAACTCTTTCCTGGTGTATTACTACTGTCATCAGCATGACCCCCTTTAGTAAGAGGATCACCTGTTAAGGTGGGTGTAACGTTAACTCTCTCCTGGTGTATTACTACTGCCATCACCATGACCCCCTTTAGTAAGAGGATCACCTGTTATGGTGGGTGGAACGTTGGATGGCTGAGCCACTTGCTGCTGGAGTTGAATAGCATGCAGTAAATGACTGGCTTGGTGCATGGGCATATGCAACATCACAGCTGGATTGTGTGAAACGGGCCCGGTACCCGGGTAACCCAACGCAGACGCCGGTATGATCACCTGTACCGTCTGTGGTACACCAGCTACAGGCTGGGTACCAACAGTGTTCAGGGACTGGAGGAAATGCAGAGGCAGATTGGCGGCCTGTGTACCAGCCTGGATCACTGTAGACAAGGTGGGTACCGCGGCAAGTGAAGAGATCGCCGTCAACGGGTTGGTCAACACCTGTTGTGACTCAGGGTGTGTAAACACAGGCTGGGGCACTGTCATGTAACCTGCGTTGTCTATGACACGACTGGGATTGGTAACGATATCACGAGTGCCAGTCATGACATCAGCACGAGTGAGGACCTCCTGATTTGAAGAGAGAACATACTCTGGCTGTGATATCAACTGTTCAGTCACTCCAGCACCATCCTCTGTAGATACCACCATCACATCTGAGTTATCATTGTCCTCGGGTACTACGTGTTGTAAAGGAATTCCATGTTGCGGTACCTCGGCCTGTGAATCTATCACTTGTTGATTTGATTCCACGTGCTGCGGAGACTCGACACTACCCTCGGCATGACTTATACCATCACTAGGACAGGTTTCTGTCCTAAGATGGGCGTGATCTCCAGTGTATGCTTCTTGTTGTTCAGATTGGTAAAGATGCTGGGTGGCAATTTGATTTCCTTCTTCTTCATCGTTTTGTTGTTGCAGTGCCTGCTGTTGTAAGTCACGTCTATTGCTGATGGCCAAGTTGTGCATGTTATCCTCCACAGCCAGATTCTGTTGGTTCTGCATGATGGCCAGTGAGTTACTGTCAGCCTGTGATAACACATATGATTGATGGTGAGGCTTATAATCATCTGTGGCCTCAGTCTTTGTGGTGGCTGGCTCAGCGATTAGAATAGACTGAGTCTCACCGCCTGGAGTAATATTAGACTCGGCTAATGCAGCCTGTAATATACTAGGTTCTGTAAGCGGCATTGTGTTAGCATTGGACTCGTTCATCAAGCCAGCAGCCTGAAGTCTAGTCGTCTGTTGAGACTGTGTGTCGGCTACAGCCTGATAGTTTGCTTGTACATGATGTGATGTCTGTGAAGATAGTGATACTTGAGTACTCTGCTCCTCTGATGACTGCTGTACTTCAATAGAGGAAGTATCCACCGGTTGATCGCTGTCTCTGTGCCACTTGAGATGAGATCTCAGGGAGTCATCTCTTACAAACCTCTCAGTACAGAGATGACACCCAAAGTCCTGTCTACAGGCAGGCTTCATGGCGGATGGCCTCTTGTCTACGGAGCCAGCTGTCATAGGTTCATCTCCACGTTTAACCTTCCTTGCAGCACGTCTCTGTAACAGTGGCAGCTTCGTGGCGTGTTTCCGTCTCATGTGCGTCTTCATATTACCGCTCTGCTTAGAGGCGTAGTCACAAAATTTACAGTGATGAGCTTTGATGTCACTGTGAGTGATCATGTGGTTGGCCAGGGCAGACTTGGTGGCGCCATGGTAGCTACATTGGTCACACTGTAAAGGGCCCTGAGGCTGATGCTGTTTACGATGCTCTTTAAACATCTTCTTCGATGAGTTGCTAAAGTTACAGTCTGGACACTGCATCATTCCTTGAACAGAGTGGTTGATCCGTACATGTGTCTTCAGATTGCCTGTAAAAACCAGCAAAATTTATACATCTGGATCACTATACAATCATTGTCCCTAAAAATGTATAACAGTATAGAAACTGTAGATACGAGCATAATATTTGACTACTCTCTGATGTTTTGTTTGATGGGAATCAATTCATTCATAGCCATGTTGACAAAAAATATACATGTATAAATTTCGCTTAGAAGTAGATTGTATTGTGCTACACATTTTGTTGTTTCGTTACATCAACACACAACTGAATGTAGGCCTACGTATCTCAGATCATTGAATTTGTCGCCCGAAGAACAGTAAATTGCCGTAAGATAATTTTGTCATGCACAGTTACTGTCTTTGCCTGTGTAGGCCTATGGCCGAATTTGAGCTATAACCACTTCAAACTTAACAGCTTTTACTATATTTACCCAACAGCTGGTTGTTATTCACCAAGAGATGTCTTGCTGAACTGATCGTGTCCATTGACTATTATACTGTGCGGGATAGCTTAACAACTATATCATTTGTTCGCTGGGTAAAAATCTGTCTGGACGTAAACATGTCAGAGGTCGTTGCTGATCTGCTGATGATATGATTCAAAAAGCGGAAATATCCAATCAGGTTTGAATGCTGATCTATTACATCGGCCCATAGTGACGATGCTACTAGGTTTAGCAAGGCCCGTGTTAACCATGGACAGTGCCACGCAGTATTAGGTGTGGGCCGTGAATTGCTCATTTCGCTTTATCTGGGAATCAACGTTTTTCAACATGGCGTTGACTGAGAGCTATCTCAACCCTAGGTACGAAAAATTGACACAACATTCCATAGCGGAAACGAATTAGGCCTAAGCATACGTAAATATTGGTGGAATATTCAAACTTAAGTTTCAGTCACGTAGGGGCTTAGGGGCCGTGTGGACTCACTAACATTATAGACTTGCTAAAGGAAAGATATATGTTTACTAACATACTAAGACTTAAACTTACTTTTGATGGCAGATGCGTAGTCACAGAATTCACACTGGAAAGGCTTCTCTCCTGTGTGCAGTCTCATATGGCGCTTCAGGTCGGACTTGATTTTAAACTTCCCAGCACATGTTGTACAGGTGAAGGGGGAGTCCCCGGTGTGAGTTCTCAGGTGTACCACCAACTGGCTGGAGTTACGACTGGTGTACTGACATATCTGACATCTGGCGACAAACAAACACAACCATTCTATTCATCATGCTCATATGATATTCACCACTTCCACATGCTCCACATGCCTGACACAGTATAAACTTTCACGCATTTAAAGTTGTGAGGTGCAGTACCTTGAAATGGGTGAAAAGGTGGGTTTCTGCATCCGCATAAAATTGAAAAAAACATAACACCCTCCCCCCCCCCTCTCCCTCCCCCACCCCCACGCATTGACGTGTTGCCAAACAAAAATGTCAATTCAAAGAGATTTTCCTTGTGATTCTCTTTATAAATCTCACATTGTCCTAATACAACGATTTTAGATTACTGTGGTACTAATAATATATTGATTCCACTGATTCTAAACATAGACTCGTCACGTTCGTTATTCACTGATACTAACATGATCACTTTTTCGGTCTACTACAACTGTTGGTAAATGTTGAAACACAAGACAACATGCAGATAGATTGTTTATTCCCACATTTTGAGTGTTTTGCCTAGACATGTCTTCCAATGTTCATACACCTTCAGATAGTATACCCTTTACCCGCTAAGATATCTTATGCAAATTTTCACACACTTGAAGTTGCGTATCGCTAGCACGACCCACAACCTCAAGTGGTTGAAAATCGCTTATATTTGTTTAATATGAGACCAAAACATTGTAAATGTTGATGTTTAAGGACACATTTTATTCGCAATAACAGTGCTTTGATTGGCTAATAACATAGAATAAAAACGTTTATCGTTGTGCTTGGCGCTTAACCCTTTAACCGCCAAATTATTCAATTTGAATTTTCACCCACTTGAAGTTGTGTCTCGCTGACGCGATCCACAACTTCAAGTGAGTGAAAATTATTCAGATTTGACAAAATGGAGGTCAACTCGTTTCAAATCTTGCTGGTTGATGTCACATTTTATCTTTAACATAATTTTTTAAAATGTGGTACCTAATGTGCTGACAAAAATTTGAAAACCCGAATATATGCGGCACCGGCGGTTAAAGGGTTAATTAAATTATGCTGCTGAATGTCATAAATAAGTGTACAATATTAAGTGAAGCACAGAGTCGGTATATTGTGATTAATTAAACCATATTGTATTCAACCTGATTGTGGTGGCTGCTTAACCCTCTAAGCGCTAAGGCAAACAAAATTGTAATTCGTATTAGCCGATCAAATCACTGTTAGTCATGTTAGTGGGAATAAAATGAGTGTTTGAACATGAAGATTTACAAGCTTTGATCACACATTAACCCTTTAACCGCCGGTGCCGCATATATTCGGGTTTTTATTTTTTCATTAGCACATCAAGTACCACATTTTAAACATGTTAAAGATAGAATGTGACATTAATCAGCAATATTTGAAAACAGTTGACCTCCATTTTGTCAAATCTGAATAATTTTCACTCCACACAGGGGCCAATGACCTGGTTTTTAAGACTACACCTCTTTAATTGGTGTATTTGAGGTCAGAATAATGACATTCGGTACTCCAAGAGTTTTTTGGGATTTTGTGACGTTGTCATGAGCAACGCCAGGTCATGGGTCAGATTATTCTAATTTGTAACGTTCACATCAAACAAGAACAGGCATAAAAGATCCAATATAAGAACTAATATAACTATGAATTTGATCCTGGATTTGTCCTATTCTATGCATTATTGTGACCGTTAAACAATGACATAACTGGAAGGGTTTATAATACTTTATTTACAAACATTCTCACTGATTATACGTGCCTGATTTGTATTTTTGATGTGGAATTTATTGATCCAAATTGAAGAAACCTAGACTACATTCTTCTTAGGCTTAGCCCCCCCCCCCCCCACAAAACAGAGCCCAGATTTCAAAAAAACATATGACTTCCTAATGGTCCATCATTGCCATCGCGCTGTCATGTCGCCAAATGTTTGGCCTGAAGCACTGCAGTGAAGGCTAAAATAGGTTAGGCTACTACTAGGCCTAACGTTAGTCTAGTCTGCTCTTACTTTTGTCTACTCTGAAGGGTAGATCTCCATTACTGTTTACCAGGGGGTTAGGCCCTACATAAAAATACCACTAGACTACAAAGTGGGTGAAAAATTACTCCTGTATTATCAGTGATTATAGTCTAGTCTAGACTACTTGATTAGCCTAATTTGAGACAACATATTTCTAAACACACAGCCTATTATTAGTACTAGGGGCCGATAGACTAGAAGCATATTCCTTGTCATGCTGTAGTCTTAGGCCTATCTGAGGAGCCACAGAAGCAGAACGAAAACACATTAACTCTTACCCATCCTTTGATTTTTACAGTATTTTTATTGCAAAATATCATTTTTTATACTTCTAGTTATTATTTATTTGTTTTTATATGTACTATAGCTTATTGTACATCATTGGGAAGCATATTTCTCAAGTATATTTTTTTTGTAAAAAAATGAATAAATTATGCAAATTAGGTGGATCACGTGACCTTTCAAATATGGCAGATAAACAATTTTTGCAATGTTTTTTTAATTATTTGAAATACCCAAAGAGACATTTTTTTTTATAACAGTAACCAGGATATAACTGACTATACCCATGTATAGACCTACTGGTTACCCAACATAATGGGTAGGAGAAGAATGAAAATATTGCATTTGCATATGGCAAAACGCTGTTACCATGGTAACCAATTTTTCTTGAATTTACCAAATTTCGGACCAACAAATTGTATCTACTTGCAAAATGCTTTTGCTAAGATTATTTAATTTGGAGTATTGCATACCATCTTAAAGATAATTATTCGAGGAAATGCTTTTTTTAGGTTTTGAATAAATTATGCAAATTAGGTTGATCACGTGACCTTTCAAATATGGCAGATAAACAATTTTAGCAATGTTTTTTCAATTATTTGAAATACCTAAAGATACATTTTTTTTCATAGTAATAGCTAGGATATAACTGACTATACCCATGTATAGACCTACTTGTTACCCAACATAATGCACAGGATAAGAATGAAAATATGGCATTTGCATATGGCAAAACGCTGTTACCATGGTAACCGATTTTTCCTAAATTTAACAAATTTCGGACCAGCAAATTTTATCTACTTGCAAAATACTTTTATAAGATTCTTTAATATGGAGTATGGTATATCATCTGAAAGATAATTATTCAAGGAAATGGTTTTTTTAGTTTTGAATAAATTATGCAAATTAGGTGGATCACATGACCTGCCAAATGAGGCTAACTAAGCCATTATTAGAGTGAATTGTGCTATTTTGATGCATTTCTTCTTGATTTGCTGTGGCCATAATGCAACTGATCCCTGTCATGTATAGAAATATTTTATTCCCAACATTTAAAAAAAAACATAAATCAAATACATAGTTTGGAAATGCAAAACATGCTTCTGGGCTTATAAATATCATACCTAGACATTGCCAGATGCTTTGTGTTTTGGGGAAACCGCGCCAGAGTCAATACTGTGTATTGTACCTTTTTCCAAATGTTTATTATAGATGTTGGGCAATGATATGCTGTTGGCCCAAAGTATTTTTTTTTTCAGAGCATATATAATTCTACCATTTTCAGAGTAAACATATGTGTTTTACACAAATCTACAAACAGTGTTGTTACCATGGCAACCAGTTTTAAAAAATACCAGTTATCGAAATAGTTTCTGCTATTCTATTGCCGAGTAGACGGTCATGTGGTGTGACATATTTTATATTATGTGAATGGTTAATATCCAAATAATCTCTGCAATTATTCAAATCTAGTTGACCTAAACCTGAATAATCTAGTTGACCTAAACCAAATGACATATCATAATTCTATTGAGGGAGAAGAGCTCTGAGTTACCTTTAAAAAACTACATTTATAATATAACACAAAATAAAACGATTTAGGATGAAAAGACCAAGTCATTTATTTTACAATTTTGTGTTTGACGGACGGACGACTATTTAGGCATGCGTCAAAATTTAACTGATGCCTAAAAATGGATGTCATAATAATGTCACAGTAACTGTAATATACATGTGTCAATTAAACGGAAAACAGTGTTTTACAAATAAAACTCCTCAACATTGGTTGTGATAGTCCAGCAGGCAGTTTCTAGCTCTGTTAAAACACAGAAATATACCACATGTTTCACACCTCACATATGTCTTATGCTCCGTTTTGTTTCTTTGATAGCACATCTTACAGTTTCTTTTAACTTCACACCACTGAGGGATAAGAGTATGTGGAGTATTAGGCCTAGAGATGCCATATGTAGGTGGTTCCATCCAGTCTTCGATCTGTCCCAACTGACGGATGAGCTCCTCTGTGAAATCAAGCTGACCGAATCTAGCACTACGTTTTAGCTCTTCCACATCAATATGTTTACTCTGCCATTCTTTAAACAGGATGTATGAGTTTACACGAGCAATGTCAATATAATGGTAGAAAAGCGTTTTCCACCATTTGTTTGTCTTTCGCAACGTACTATACTTTCCAATGAGCTGGTCTGAGCGATCTACTCCAGCCATGTTATCGTTGTAGTCCTTTACTACTGCTGGCTGCTTTACGTTCAATCTCTCATACCGTCCTTCGTTGTTCTTGTGGCGCCTTTTGACATGACCAACACCATTTACAGTGTGCATGGTACTCATCAGTGTGACAGGTTTGTTATCTTTCCACTGTAAGGCGACCACATTCCCATCACGTGTCCACCGCATGTCACCACGAGCAGCACGCTTCGACCACGTCTTGACGTCTGTGAGGTCTACAGGAAAGCCTTTGCGGTTCACCCTTGCTGTACCACAGGAGAGAACGTGTTTTATCAATAAGTCCTTGAGAAGCTGAACAGAGGTGTAAAAATTATCAAAAAAAACTCTGTAAAACTGACCAAACAGCTTATTACACAACTTGTAGACGACATCATAGGCAACACCGTATGCGGACTTCACGGCATTCACAGAATGACCGGTATAGACGTCAAAGTCCCACGTGTAACCAGTGGAAGATTCCGCGAGAACCCACAGCTTGAATCCCCACTTGGTGGGCTTGTCCCTGATGTACTGCCGGAAAGAGAATCTCGCCTTGCTGGCTACCATGCGCTCATCCACAGACAGGTCACGATGGGGTTGATACACCTCCTGGCATTTCTGCTTCAGGTAGTCTGTGATGTAACGTATCTTTGTAAGTCTATCTTCTCCAGCTGCTACCATCGGGCTAACACGCAGGAAGGCGTTGATGGATTTGTAGCGAAGCCTAGTCATAAAAGCTCGAGCCCAGAGTCCAGAATACAGTGTCTTCGTTGACCAGTACCTGCAAACATACAAACAATGCAACTTGGTTGAGTATTCCAGTAAAATATTTTACAATGTAGGCCCTATACATTGTGACATTTAGTTGTCACAGACCAGTCCACACATGCAAGTGAATGTTATTATATGAAAGCTTCAAATCAAGTATGACTAATTTGGTTCTTTTTTTCTTTTAACAAATCAAATCAAATAAAAACAAAAATTAAATGCATTTCAAATTACTTTAAGAATTCTGAAAATTAAGTTATAATTTCTTAGCGTGTGAACAGAGAAAAGGCTAGATTGTTCTCTACAAGTTATCGCTTTGCGTGGAATAAAAATAAAGGCTGAATTTTTGTCTTTTTCAATAGAATAGTTAACTTTATATTAAATTTAGTGGAACAATAATTGAAGCAGTGTTATTTATTAACGAATTATTAACCAAAAGCAGTGTTACCAATTGATTTACCACAACAATGAGGAGAATGATAAAAATAAACATGGAAACAATCATGTTCACATACCTTTCCACAGTGGAAGCTTGGACAATAGACATATACATGAGAAGACCAATAAAGCGGTACATCTCTACCACAGTGACGTCAGTCCAGAGTCCATCTGCAGTGCTGTAATCTGAGGATGCCTTGATCTCATCATGAGCACGTGCATTGGTGAAGTCACATAGTTGGGAGACCATCTCAAAGGTGAAAAACAGCTTGAAGAAGTCTAAGGCTGTAGTGTACCTACGGACTTCCTCTCTACTTCTGGCCCCAAGCTGCACCCCTGGAGGACGACTCGGCTTGAACGTCTGTGACGGCAGTTTGTATGTGTCCTTGTCATCGTAGCCTTTGGTTGTTGGTCTGCAACACAATATGACAGAAATCACTCCCAATGCAATCACAAAGTAAACTACAGTAAACTTTGCAATTTTATGTAAAATAAGGCCACCCAAAAAATGATTGTTTCGGATCGCAAGGGCAAAATAGCGGTAAAAGATACTGCATGGCCTATTGTGTAGTAAAAAAAAACATTTACGCCCCACATGTCCAAATCAGCACGTCTAAATCAGCGTATGAATAATGTTTTTATTGCAGTCGTATACAAAATTTTCATAGAGGTCAAATTTTCGATCATGCATAGGTCTCTAGAATCCTAGGCCTGGCCTGGTTCATGTTGAGAAAATAGCCGCCCATGTCGGCAAAAACAAAGATTTTTTTCTCTGTTTCTCAATTTTTTGGTCAAAAAACGTGACTTGTACGAAAAGATTTATTTGTGCAAAAATGGTTTATAATATATCAATACAAAAATTAAAAAAAAAAAATTGCCGCAATCCCTCATGGTTTTTTCGACAGTCCGAAAGAAAACTTTTTCCTACCTATAACTGCATGAAATTTTTTAACAACCATGAAATCGGAAACAAGGCTATTTTTTAAGATGGCCTAATCAGCATGCAATTATAATGTTATTATAAAAATATATTTTTTCTTTAATTAAATACATATTAATCCACTTCACTTAGAAACAAATATATGTAATTTCACAGACATAAAATACAGCTGTCAATTTTGCTATAAAATTATATTTTGGTCACCATAAAGCAAATAGTAAAAAAAATTCCATGCTACATCATTTAATTTCCATGCCTAATTTTAATAATTTAAAATCATCTAAACTGACAGTTTTTCTCCGCACTATTTTTATAATAGAAAATACATTTGTACATCTTGACACAGGTCTGTAACTTTTTCAGCGTAGAATACATTACATTTGGGGATTGTGGCATCAATAATTTGTTACTTCTAGGCTATTGCACATTTTTCTGCATCGGAATAAATATTGACCTTATATAAAATGGACCATAGCCTAGGCTATAGGGCTCTTAGTTAGAATTTATTGTTTTTGCCAGGACATAGCCTAAAATCATACTATTTACTGTTAGGCCTATCTCTCACAGTACCAAAATTTGCCTATCGTCTATATATTATCATATTGAATCAAAAGTTTTTGTCAGCATGGCCTCAGAATATATATATCTAGTAAAATAAGACAAAAAGAAATTTTGTGAAGATTCTATTTTGAAATTATAAATATCTAGAATTACACAGACAACTCAAGTGGAATAAACAATAGACCTGAAGTCTCCTTTTCAAAGTGAGGCTGATTTTATAACAAGTATATTGGGGTTTAAAATATCATTATCAGATTAGTTGAACAAAATGTTGTTGCCTAATTTCAGAGCAGTACATTTTTTGCATGAAAGTAATAAAATAACGTCGGACGAAAAATGACATTTGAAAGAAATGTGGTATAAAGACCAAAAAACCCTCTGTTTCCGATTACACTGTCTTCCCCAACTGGGATCTTTTTTCAATTTCAAATAGGGTAGACCTAGACCTAGTTTTTTTAGGTGGTCTAGGAAAACTTTTTTTTATTTCACTTTGAAAAAAAACTGTCAAATTCCCACAAAAATACAGGTTGAAAAAATTTTATAAAAAAATGTGTTTTTTTCTTGTTTTTTTAAATTGTCATAAAAACTTCAGGGTCGGGGGTTGATGGGGTAACGTTAGACTAATCAAAAACAATTTTTTTTTGAGGGGGGGGGGCAACCCTAAGTGACTGGCATGGAGTGATGGACATGGTAATAATCATCTCAGTCGTCTGTCATGACACTCACTGAGTCACTGTTGACGGAGTCTTGACTGAGACTGAGTGTGGATGTGAACGATAATGGAAGAAATTACCAGTTAGAATTCTGTCAATGAAATGTCAATTATGTTATTTCATATAAAATGTTCAAATTTCTGACTTAATTTTTTAAAAGATATGGAAGTTTTTAAATATACATACCTATCAGTGCGATTATCAGTTCTAATTCGTTTCCGATGAGCAGCAGAAGTACGTGAGCTGGAAGCACATGG
Source organism: Flabesymbios commensalis (assembly GCA_964017125.1). NCBI lineage: Eukaryota > Metazoa > Annelida > Polychaeta > Terebellida > Flabelligeridae > Flabesymbios > Flabesymbios commensalis. The sequence goes on along the minus strand of OZ024909.1, from coordinate 46,480,946 downwards.
AAGTCTGTTTACATTTGATTTTTGGCGGGAATGTTGTGGATCCGAATCCGATGATGACTCGTCGCTATTCTCTGTCTCGGTATCGGAATTCCCGCTTTCACTCTCCCCCAACTCTTCTCCTGAACTTTCTGAGTCTTCTTCCGATTCAGAGACATCGGCCCCACGCAATAAATTCAAATAGTCAACTCGTTTTATCGATCGGCGAGCTCTTTCACTTCTCACGCTGGTTGCCATGTTGCAAGGTGAAGGTCGCAAAACATGCAAAAGGCATGGTCGATCGGCAGTTCGCACATTGCTGATATTGTCAAAACATTTATTCAGATAAAACTCTATTTTTCGGTCTTTACATCCCTTTTTAAGGTTTTATTTGAATAAAATGATGTAATAAACATGTCCATTATGAAAAATTGTGATTTTTTTTTATTAAAAACATTAAATAGCCCCGCTAAAGTCATCGTTCATATATGAACGATTTTCAATATGGCGGACGTTAGAGAGTTAAATAAAGACTATTTTGTAGACCTAGGGCTAGGCTATTCACCTATTGACCATTGTAAGGCAATGTTTGAATTTTCTGTGGACTGCTCAGCACAGTGCTAAGCTAAAGCATAGACCTATAAAGATTTGTCATGCTATTGTTGAGAGAATAATGTAGTCTGTAGATAGGCTATTTAAAAATAATCTTTGTAGAGTGAACAGGGTAGTCTATGGGCTGGCTGAGTATGACTTCAGACTATGACCTTTTTTTTAGTAGACTGGACCCATCACGGCATCAGTCAAGGCAGTGGGCCTATCTCCTTAGGCCTACAGTTAACTCATAGTCTAGATAGGCATAGGCCTAGCCTAAGTAGACTACTACTAGTACTAGGCCCTAGTTTTATGAACGAGCCTTCTATTTGTAGGCTTAGCTTTTAGGCTATAGTCAGGCTTAGAGTAGATTATATTATATAGGGGCCTATAGGTCTATAGTGTAGGCCTACTAGTACTAGTAGGCCTAACAGTAGGCCCTACTGGCCTATATTAATAGCCTACTGTTTGGCCTGAAGCACTGCATTTAGGGCTAAAATAGTTTAGGCTATTACTACTCCTAGTCTACTCTTACTTTTTCTACTCTTAAGGGTAGGGGAGGACGGGGCATGTTCGAACCCTTAAGACATAATGCATACCTGTTCACTAGATATTCACCTAAATCACTCATTATTTCATACATACAGTGCTTCCACATGTATGATGCCCCGCTAAAATTTATAGTTAGGTGTCTTGTATATTTTTAAAAATATAGCGCAAAATGTGATTACAACCAGAATGGTCGGACATGCCCCGCCTCCGGGGCATGTCCGACCAGTACCGTTCGAACATGCCCTGGTTATTAAAGTGCAATACAACAATGACAATAATTGACAATCCTTTGTATTTTATTATTGCATTTTGCATAAATAGCAACAGTGTGATGTTGCCCTTCACAAGGTAGCAGCACATTGTCAGTCTCCCATAACGTTTCCAGCAGTGGGCAATGGAAGTTTGTCCATCAGGCCACCGGCGCACCACTAGCGGCATTTATCACGGTTATCCACCAACCGCCGGGTTACCAGACAAAACAGCATGTGTTGTATGAAAAAGTGTAATAATGTGTGGCTGAGTGAGTCCCAGCATGTAAGGGTGAGTGTGGACATGTGTGAATAAGATAAACTATGCTGCAATTATGACCTTTGGTTGTGAGGCTACTTCGGGGCATGTTCACACCCTTTCCGGGGCATGTCCGAACGCGTTTGAACGTGCCCCGTAATGCCATTGCAGCTTCAACCCCAATAATTACCTGTACCACTTGTGATGGTCCAGAAATACTTTCCCTGTGTGTTGTATACCTCTGTGTTCTATTTATAGAACAACAAATGGTTACTTAACTACTAAAACTGTAGTTCACACAGTATTTAGAAAAAATAACGTAAATAACATAAAATGAGACGAAAATCACATATTTGAATCGAGAGCAAAACAAAAAAACTGTAGCTGATGAATTTTGGGAGAAACAGTGATTTAGGGGAGAGGTACATCATGAATAATATTTTTAATTCACCAGGTGGCCCTCAATTCTGAATTACCAGCAGGGTGCGAACGTGCCCCGGTGTTCGAACATGCCCCGTCCTCCCCTACATTACTGTTTACTAGTAGGGGGTTACATAAAATTACCACTAACAGTTAGACTACAAAGTGGATAAAAATTATATCAGCTATTTTAATAGTCTTGCAGTCTAGCCTAATTGTAGCCTAAGACATGTAACCAGTTAGGCCTACAACTAACTTCATGTCTCTGTTCTAGGCCTACTGATATACCTAGATAATAGGCCTATGTGCCTATGGGCATTGGCCTCAGCCCTAGGCCAGGCTAGGGGAAGACTTGGAGAACTGAGACAAGGTCAATAATGAATGTAAGGGGAAAGCTCAGAACTGGGAGTTCCAACAAAAAACTTTTTATCTAGCCTATTGTAGGGCAATGTATAAATGATCTGTTGCAGACTACTGCCCATTACTGGGCTTGTGCTTATTATAGTAGGCCTAGAGGCTAGCTAGACTAGATCTAGTCTAGATATAAAAATCGTCTTCATAGACAGTAGACTAGCCTATATATATATATACATAACCAGGCCAATTACTAATAGGCTATGTATGACCTAGGATGTGTCCTTCACTGGCTTTAGTATAGTCTACCTACCTCTATGTCACTATACTATGAGTATGACTATGAGTCATTTCATAAACTTAGCATAGTCATAGCCTCATAGGCCTAGTCATAGTCATAGGCTACTATGACTAGGCCTATGAGGCTAAGTTTATAAAAGAGGCTTTTTAAAATTAGGATCTACTAGACCTACTACCAGTACCAGATGATAGGCAATGTTGTACGTTAGACTAATGGTAGTCTATGCAATAGTAATAGTGACTAGGCAATTTGACATAAATTCATGTCACCTAGGCTAGGGCTATATGGATAGTCTAGCCCATAATCTATACTAGTATAGGGAAGAAACACTGGGCATGCTGGAACAGGAGAATCTTTATTACTCTTCATATTGATTGACATCTCAGTCCTCCTCAATGAAGTAGGCCTAGTATCAGTGTCAGGCCAAGGTACGGTGCAGTGCTAAGCCACTGACCAGACTAATGGCTGAGCTCGTTCACATCCACTCCAAATCCAGAGAAGCCGATGCTCACATCCACTGCTGAGAAGCTGATGCTGACATCCACTCCAGATCCAGAGAAGTGGATGTTCACATCCACTCCAGATCCAGAGAAGCAGATGCTCACATCCACTCCAGATCCAGAGAAGCCGGTGTAACCATAAACTCCAGATCACGAGAAGCTGATGTTCACATCCACTCCAGATCCAGAGAAGCAGATGCTCACATCCACTCCAGATCCAGAGAAGCAGGTGTAACCATAAACTCCAGATCACGAGAAGCTGATGTTCACATCCACTCCAGATCTAGAGAAGCCAATCCTCACATCCACTCTAAATCCAGAGAAGCCGATCCTCACCTTCACTTCAGATCCAGAGAAGCAGATGCTCACATCCACTCCAGAGAATCCGATGTTCGCATCCACTCCAGATCCAGAGAAGCTGATGTTACCATCCACTCCAGATCACAAAAAGCTGATGCTAACATCCACTCCAGATCCAGAGAAGCCGATGTTCACCTCCACTTCAGATCCGAGAAGCCGATGTTACCATCTGCTCCAGATCACGAGAAGCAGCTAGAAGCCGATGTTCACCCTGCTCACATCTACTCCAGATCCAGAGAAGCCGATGTTCACATCCATTCCATATCCAGAGAAGCTGATGTTACTATCCACTCCAGATCACAAGAAGCCGATATTCACATCAACTCCAGACTTATAATTAGCTGATGTTCACCTCCACTCTATAGATCCAGAGAATCCGATGGTCACATCCACTCCAGATCTAGAGAAGCCGATGTTACCATCTGCTCCAGATCACGAGAAGCCGATGTTCACATCCACTCTAGATCCGGAGAAGCCCTACTCTGGTTCCCTGAGCCACACTACGCGGCGTGGCCGAGCTTCATGTAGGTTCTGGTAGGCCCAAGTGGCGAATGTTTGTTAGTAGTTGCTATTTTTAGATGAAAATAGGGTAATCCCTGAATTCAGACAATTTTGAAAGGTCCCTTCCCCGGATGTAGAGTTGTTTACATTATTGTATTTCCCCTCTGACGCACTTCCTATGACTTGAACCAGAAAATTATTCGCCGGCCTAATTAACACAGGCATGAAAGTCACGTGACTATATAAGGACCTTGGCCTCTACCCGTCCATAAATGAAATTGGCCAGGCTTGCCAGGCAAGAGAAGCCCATGCTCACATCATATACTCCAGATCCAGAGAAGCCGATGTTCACATCCATTCCAGATCCAAAGTAGCTGATGTTACCATCCACTCCAGATCACAAGAAGCCGATGTTCACATCAACTCCAGATAAGCTGATGTTCACCTCCACTCTATAGAGAAGCTGATGGTCACATCTGCTCCAGATCCAGAGAAGCCGATGTTCACATCCACTCTAGATCCAGAGAAGCCAATTCTCACATCCACTTCAAATCGAGAGAAGCCGTACTCACATTCACTCCAGATCTAGAGAAGACGATGCTCACATCTACTCCAGATCTAGAGAAGCCGATCGATGCTCACATCTACTCCAGATCTAGAGAAGCCGATTTTCACATGCTGGCCTGTCCACTCCAGATCCAGAGAAGCCGATGCTCACATGTCCACTCCAGATCTAGAGAAACCGATGCTCACATCTACTCCAGATATAGAGAAGCTGATTCTCACATATACTCCAGACCCAGAGAATCCACTCTAGATGTCGATGCTCACATCTACTCCAGATTCAGATAATCCGATGCTAACATGGATCCACTCCAGAGAAGTTAAAATTGATTCTCCCACGCATTGACTCCAGACCTAGCCGCTGCTCGAACATCTACTCCAGACCCCGAGAAGCCAATGATCCACTCCAGATTCGGATAAGCTGAATTTTTTGGACATACTAAAATATTATCACATATATTGTTAAATCTGACAAGACTGACGTAAGCCCTACAACATGCAGCTAAAAATATCTTCTACAATAACACTGAACATAAAAAGGCACTGAGTAATGCACCTGAAAAATGATGATCAAGTAAGACCAAACAATAAAGTTGTGTGAATTTGACTCTATCGAAATACCATGATTGGGAAAGGTGTCTTCGTGCACCTTTGACCCAGGTATTTCGGGTCAGCAGTGCAACAAAAAAATAACTTTTACAATAAGGATGAACATAAAAATTAGGCACTGAGTAATGCACTTAAAAATGATGATCAAGTAAGACTGAACAATAATGTTGTGTTATTTGACTCTAGCGAAATACCATAATTGGGAAAGGTGTCTTTGTGCACCTTTGACCCAGGTACTTCTGGTCAGCGGTGCAACAACAAAAAAAATATCTTCTACAATAACACTGAACATAAAAAGGCACCGAGTAATGCACCTAAATATGATGATCAAGTAATACCGAACAATATCAAGTTGTATTAGACTATTTGACTCTATTGAAATACCATGGTTGGGAAAGGTGTCTTTGTGCACCTTTGACCCAGGTACTTCGGGTCAGCAGTGCAACAAAAGAAAAAATATCTTCTACAATAACACTGATCACAAAAATCAATTGATGACAGGACCCCTCTCTGTCCATCAATATCAAGAATAATAAATTTATGCACATGTGGCCCTAACTCAAGGCATTATGAAGTTCTCGCGCTTACAAGCCATTTTGATTTCCGTTACCTGGTGACCTCAAAATTATGTCAAGGTCACTGAATGTAGAACTTGACCTTCGTATTAATGGCATGCACATGAGGTAAAAAAAATGAAGGCCCTAAGTCAAGGCGTTATGAATTAGTTATCACGGTTACAAGCCATATTTGTTTCCGTGACCTGTTGACCTAGAAATTAGGTCAAGGTCACTGATTGTCAAACTTGACCTTCAAGTTAGTATCATGCACACCAGGTAAAAAAATGAAGGTTCTAAGTCAAGGCGTTATGAAGTTATCGCGCTTACAAGGCATTTTGGTTTCAGTGACCTGGTGACCTTAAAATTAGGTCAAGGTTACTGAATGTCGAATTTGACCTTCAGATTAGTGACAAGCACATGAGGTAAAAAAATGAAATTCCTAAGTCGAGGAGTTTATATGAAGTTATTGCGCTTACAAGCCATTTTGGTTTGTGTGAGATGGTGACCTTGAAATTAGGTCATGGTCACTGAATTCCGAACTTGACTTTCAGATTAGTGACATGCATACGAGATAAAAAAAATAAAGGCCCTAAGTCATGGCGTTATGAAGTTATCACGCTTACAAGTCATTTTGGTTTCCGTGACCTTGAAATTAGGTCAAGATCACTGATTTTTTAACTTGATCTTAAGATCAATGGCATGTACATGAGGTGAAAAAATGAAAGCCGTAAGTCGAGACGTTATGAAGTTATCCGCTTACAAATCATTTTGGTTTCCGTGACCTTGAAATTTGGTTAAGTTCACTGAATGTCGAACTTGACCTTCACATTAGTGACAAGCATATGAGGTAAAAAAAATGGAGGCCCTAAGTCAAGGGGTTATGAAGTTATCGCTCAATTAGCCTACAAGCATCTGCACCGTCGCATCCGATGATCAATATAGGCCTACGAACCACAACCCACAGCCTTAAAGGAGAATAAAATAGATGGATTTGAATGTCCTTTTTAACACCTCAGCCCTTTGTAGAGGGTTAGCCAGCTTCACCACCACTGCCCTCTGTAGAGGGCTGAAATGCTTCACCACCACTGCCCTCTGCAGAGGGCAGAGGTTATGAGCCACCATGGCGACGTGTTATTGTTTTCAATGGCCACATGTTATTTGCACTTTTTTGACCCTGGCTGACTAAAAGTGAACCCATCAAAAAAACTGAATTTAAAATTTTCCAATCGTCCATGTGCTGACTTTCAACCAATCAGAGGCCAGCTATTACAATGGTAAGCCACACGTGCTCAGGGGCCCGGTGTACAGCCATTCGATCAGGAGGATGGTGGAAAACAGCCTATTTTATCAGGGTAATGGTGATGAAAAGGTTAATACATGTATAATGGCTGAGGGATAAAAAGGCACTGAGTAGGCCTAGGCTAATGCATTAAAAAAAGTTTATCAAGTAAGACCGAACAGCCTGTGTTATTGACTTTTACAATAACGATGAACATAAAAATTAGGCACTGATGAGTAGGCCTATTAATGCACCTAAAAATGATGATCAAGTAAGACCGAACAATAATGTTGTGTTATTTGACTCTAGCGAAATACCATGATTGGGAAAGGCGTCATTGTGACCCAGGTATTTTAATGGGTCAGCGGTGCAACACAAATCTATCACAATAACACTGAACATAATGGACACAGAGTAGGCCTAATGCACCTAAAAAATGATGATCAAGTAAGACCGAACAATAAAGTTTTGTTATTTTGTCATTAAAATTACACAATAATTATTTTATAGCTTACTAAGAGAAAAAATAGTTTTTCGTACATAGACCCCTATATGTAACACAGAGGCTGAAATTTTGATGTTACTATGATGTAAATTACAACAGTTTTATCCTACAGTACTTTTTAGTTTGCACAGTTTCAGTGTGTTAATTAACCTTACCTGTCAGATTAATTTTACCCATGATGACCTCCCAACACATGCAGGGAAACTGGAATCCTGCATAGGTCTTTGATACCCAGCATACATGTAGACACCCTTGCAGTGTTGTCTCTGTTGCACACTTAGTTTTTTCATCACATGATTCCTCACATGTAGGGCCTACATGCAGGCCTATTATTAGGCCCGGCCGTAGGCCAGAAGCCTAAATAGGCTCCTGGCCTACGGCCGGAATAAAATTGAACATAATAGACACCGAGTAATGCACCTACAGCCTACGCCACTACGGCCAAAATAAACTTAATATTAAGTTTATTTTGCCTGAGTTTGTGTCTTATTTAGGGGAAAGAGGGGTGCTGTGTGTGTGGGGGACATTTCTGTAGGCCTACACCAGTCCTTATGAACATGTCGAATATAACGTTTGAGATCCCTAGGTTAAGTACTTTCGTCTTTAAAAAGTGTTCAGAAAAAATACATTCACGATTAAATATAATGTTTAGAGCTCAAATGGTTTTGGTTGGAATAATGTTAGCCCAGCGTCGCAGACGGTGGCCCAGCATTACATCAGCATTGGGCCAATGTATCTTGTTATCTGTTCTTTTCTGGCGTCAGGATGGAAAGCGTCACCCGCAAACAATTAATGCAGCAGTCAGAAAACACGGTACAATCACCCAATGCTGTTTTAAAGTCGGGCCAGCGTGAAAGACTGTGGGTCGACATTGAAACAGCATTGGGTGAATGCCACGTGTTTGCGCAAAGTATACAGCAGACCCAGTGATGGATTTTAGTGTTGGTCCAACGTCGTAGATGATTGACCGGCATTGAACCAGCAATGGGCTGCGACGCTGGCCCAACATTGAAGCGGAATTTGGTAGGTAGGCCTACATCCTCTCAGTCTGTACGAGGTACATCATAGGCAAGTATTGATGAATGTTGGCAAGCACCGGTGATGGTGGTGGAAGGAATACATGTTGAAGAAATATTTTAAGTTGTCTCCTTGGTTTTTTCCTTAATTATATACTGGACATTTAGGATTTTGGCCCACGACGAGGGCTAAATAGACTGTTATCATGGTTATGTTTAGAAAATATTAAGCCGATTTTTTGTCTATAGCACTCAAACAGACTAAAGCCGGGCCTCAGATTTCGGATTTCCTGTTCTAGTTGTATTTAGTATTAGACTATATTGTATTTTGCTCGTATCACATTTAATTTTTAAACTTTTTCTTCTGAAATACATACATACTGTAAATAATATGGACTAGTAGTAGTAGCCAAAAAAACTTTTGCAAATAATCCCCTCCCGGCTCCAATCGACACCCTACCCCCTCCCCCCCCCCCCCACGGTCCACCTACTGAAATATCTGGAGTGATTTGGTCCACTGTAAGAATGTTTGGTTGTTGATTATTTTTACAAGATTATATTTTTAAATTTTAATTTAACCCCAAATAAAAATAATCGCACCGACAATTATAGTCAGGTAGCTGCATATTGAACATGTTCAATTTAGGCCATTACTTTATTATCAAGATTGTAACTTACCGGTAATAGATATTAAGTTCTACCAAATACCAACAATACAAGAGGCCTGAAGTCCTATATCATCCCCCGCCGGGGGTCACAAATATTCAAAAAGTCGACTTGTGGTGGCCATTTTAAATTTCAGTTATATCACCTGCACATAGGCCTATCCACATGGTGTGATTGTAAACTGTGAATTTATCCTAACTTTAATTTTTGAGTTTTTGCGACCACAACAAATTATGAATTTCATCCACGGCGGCCATTTTGAATTTCAGTAGAACCTTAAAAAAAATCACCTGCACATCTCCATAGCATGGGGGATGTGATTGTAAAAATTGAATAAATCCCGCCTTTAATTTTTTCGCGTTTTGCGCCCACAAGAAAACTGAAGTTGATCCGTGGCGGCCATTTTGAATTTCAGCAAAACCTTTAAAAAAACACCTGCACATCTCCGTATCGTGGGGAATGTGATTGTAAAATTTAAATAATTTCTGACTTTAAAAATTTGGGGTTGACCTCTGGCAGCCATTTTAAATTTTGGTAGCACGCCTGACGGATGACGCCTGACGGGATCCTGGGGGGATTTCAGTCGCGCCAGGATTGTCAATTATGGAAATACCTGCCCATGGACAATTTAAATTAACAACCCTATAAAAAAAGTCCCTCGGATTTTTAAGGCGTGAATATTAAGTGGCGGGAGTTATACTAGTTAGTAGACATTTAGGCCCACAAACTTACCATCAGAATATAGTGTTTGCATGACTAATTGATGACTAGATTCAACCCTTCAGCAGCTCCCTCCTAGCATGCTATCTTTTTAAATTAGCATGCATTCCCATAATATAATAAAACTTTTAACAGTTCAAGAAATTTAGAAATTAGTACAAACATACATATTTACATTATCATGATTAGCCTATAGGCCACAGGATAACCATTATATTGATGATTAGGGCTCATAGGATGAATGTTTCAAAGCAGCGAGTGTAAGGGGGCCACCATTCAATCTCCGGGCGGGGGGACTGGAGTTTTTTTTAATAAATAATTTCGGGGGTAAAATAAATAATTAACTTCAAGCACGAAGTGTTCTATATAAACATGTAATAAAATTTTAAAGGTTGAAATAAATAATTTGTCCGTGACAAAAACTCCAGCCCCCCCCCCTTGTGATTGAATGGTGGCCCTGTAATAATAATTTTTAAAAGTGTGGCCTAAATCAGGCTTTCATAGAGAGTTTCTAATTTAATTATGATGATGATTAGCATATGGGATAAATTTGTTTATTTATGTTTGACCATGCCATTCTAGCCGTCATCATATTGTCATAGTTTTTTTCTTGAACACCTTAGGCTAAGAGCTGCATTAGCCTACTTATTTACATTTTCCATTCATTAAAAGCTCAGGTATTGCTGATTCTATTTCCAGCTACAAATGAATGAAAAACACCTTAACATTTAAATAACTATCAGAACTGTATAATTTGTGTAATATAAATGGTTTAAATTAATATAGCATTTGGCAAATTTCAAACATCTAGTCCACATTCATGGTACCGGGGGGGGGGGGGCATTGTAGGCCTATTGTGCTGGTGCCCTGAAAGGGTAACTTGATCATGATCGGCCGCCTATGTCCTAAATATAATACTGCTTATTTGTTATTCCTTCTTTTAAGTTGAGTGAAGAATATTTTCCTACAGACATTTTGGGATATTTTATTGCATGATTGATATGAGTGACAGAATGAGCTATTTGTTAAAGTTGGTGATTAAATTGAATCTGATTATGAAAGTTTGTCATTTCTTTTTTTGTGGTTGAATATTTTCCTATGGACATGATGAGGACTATGAGATTTTTCATTCATTTAAAGACAGCATTACTGATGCAATTGCTAGCTTGAAATGAATGAAAATACCTCTATGTAAAATCAGATCTGCCTAATTTATAATAATTGGTTCAATTGAGATAAAATTGTGTAAATTTGCTAAATCACAAATGAAAAAAATATACCAGGGAAAAAATAAAGTTCAAAAGGTCGGTTGGACAACCAACAATATTCTGGTTGTCTGCCAGAATTTTCAGTTGTCCGCCCAAAAATGAGAACAAAAGTTAAACTATCATTTTGATCATGACCACAATTATTAACTATTTGCATAAAATTTTAAACAATATTGTGGCCAGGAAAAACAATCAGAATATGAACTTGAAAGTGGTCAAAGCACTTAAACGGTAATATACATGTAAAAATGGGAAATTGCTAGGCCTAGACCCTGGTCAGGGTCTAGGCCTACACTTCAACCTGGTGTGGATGCATTGTAAATATTATGGTTCAGCTTCAAAGCAACGACATATGTACTTTAACCCTTGTAGGCCTAAGTCTGTTGAATTGATTTGTGGGTATTTTTTTCATTCATTTGAAGCTGGAATTGCTGACGCAATTTCCAGCTTTTAAATGATTGAAAAATAATATCCAAATTTGAATTATTTGATTAGCTTAGCATCTAACACTTTGAGATATTACAAGTTTCACTGGTTGAAACCTTAGCAGCACAAGAGTTAATAAAGCTTATAATTTAAATAATGGCATGCAGACTTGGATTACTTCACTTGAAGGCCAATGTTCTATGCACAACAGGCTAATTTCCTTGTTGCACAACAGACTCATATCTCTTTGTTGTGGTGCATTCTTATCTTATTGTCTCCCTGGTTGGTGACATGTATAGGCCTACATACATGTACTAGTGAAAAATGCCAAATTATTTAATTGGAATTTTCACCCACTTGAAGCTGTGTCTCGCTCACACGATCCACAACTTCAAGTGAGTGAAAATTATTCAGATTTGACAAAATGGAGGTGAACGTTTTTTAAATCTTGTTGATTTATGTCACGTTTTATCCTTGACATGTCTAAAAGGTGTCATTTAATGTGCTAATAAAAATGAGAAAAAAACTTTATATAATAGGGACCGACGGTTAAATGGTTAAGAACCATCAGTATTTGCTGGCATTTATGTCAGATAAATTGATTTTTACAAAGTAGGTCTAATTTTAATTTCTATGGTCTCTATTAACATGATTAAATAACTTAACTGATTTATCCCCAAAAATGTCCTGTGTGTCAATTAGAAAACCCCCTGAGGCTAGAGGGCACTTATTAGAGTGTTTTTTAAATGAATATATGTACATGTATGTATACAGCGTGCCGTGATCTTGGATTTTATGTTTAAATTAGAGGAGTGGGCGTTTATTGGAATATCATGAATAGGGGTGTTTATCAGAATAAATACAGTATTTTTAATCAATATTAAAGCCAGTGTTACATGCCACGCTCGAGTACAATATCGTAGTTATTCAGAGTATCCTGCACATTTTCAACAACGGAAGACCACACAGACTAACCTCAAAATTGTGCAGTTACCAATGGACCTGATCACTGCTCATTATAATTCCATATCCTGGTGATATGCTTTTGCCTATTTATCAGTAGGCCTACTGGTAATGGCAGGCATATCTGCTATCTATCGGATTATACCCACCTAGAAAATGTTTAATATTATATAATGTTTGTTACTATATACAACTACCGGATTAAAAATATTATGTAGTTTAAAAGCTAGACCATTTAACATGTAGTTTTTGCGAATTGTGACGCTCCTCTATAAACCCATTGCACGCTATCAGCTTCACTCACGAAATTCTATTACTTGTCAAATGGTCTAGCTTCTGAAATACTCACTTAAATTTCACAAAATGTTCAAGGTAGGCGCCGGAATAGTTGAAAAGAGTGCTTGCAAAATTTTATGGAAATTGATTTAGATTTGACAGAGAAATCAGCGAAAAACACCCAACGCTGGTGGAAGTTGACTGCAACTATATAGGCTATACTAGTCTACTGGATTAGCCCTATTCACATTCACTAAAATATCAAAAAATGGGGCCAAAACTATAGCCCCTTCTCCCATATATTAATAATTGGAAGTGGGCCTATAACCATGATAACTATACCATAGCCCCACTTCCAATTCATAACATAGCTGAATATATGGGAGGTGGGGCTATTCCTATAACTCCTGACGGGTCTAATCCGGTAGGCCTACTCGGTAGTGCTGGTATGCCGGCTAAATGTATGTACATCCACCTGTCATAAAACTTGTCATAAAACCAGGGTCCAGGTTACACTGCCAGTCACACACTGTCACACTCATTGACACACAGTCAGTGCCAGTCCATGAACCAGTGTGAACTGACATGACCGAGTCTGACTCTGAGTCTGAGTGATAGCCTGATACTAGGGCGGCTAATCTCAGCTCAGCGAATCGGAAAAATCCCCAATTCCCGCTCACCCACTTTTTTTTATCAAATGTCGCCTCGTTCAATTTTTTTAAACTTTATTAAAATAATCTTGAAATGACATCATCGTATTGGTAAAAAAGTTGTGCAAAATCGTCTCGTTTTCGATTTTTAATTTTTTGATCGATTTTCTTACAACACGGGCTAAGACCGATCAATGTCGGATAAAAAATGTGAGCGATAAAGCAAGTAATTCAAGAACAGTGAATCAGTGAGCTCTGCTTAATCACTTGATTATTTCACGAATACAATAACACTACATCATTTGAAAAACTTAGATTAAAGTAAACAGTATAAAGAATCAATGAGATAACAATTATAAATGTATATAACAATTAAAACGGTGAACTTTCAATTCCACGCCCTGTATTTTTTCAACCGGCAATCGGTCTATGGAAAAACACGATGCTGCCTGAAAAGCCCCACATGGAGGATTTCAGTCGGAACGTGGTCTCCAAAACTAGGCGTTTAGCCCCACCGTGTCACTTGAAGTTGTGGATCGCGTCAGCGAGACACATTTTCAAGTGGGTGAAAATTCAGATTGAATAATTTGGCGGTTAAAGGGTTAAGCACATATGAGTATTTTTCGCCCACTTTAAGCTGTGGGTCGCGGTAGTTAAAAGTTAAAATAGATAACTTAGCGGTTACAAATTGTAACTAAACGTCACTGGCATGGTAACTTATCATCAATCAATATCTATCAGTAAATAACACTTCTATAGCGCCTAATTCCTCAGAAAACCAAGCTCAGAAGCATAAACAATTCTTAGCATGACCATGTGTGATAATTCAGGACAAAGCAGGTTCGTCAACAAAGAGACGGGCCACCAAGGAGCTAGGTCGCGATAGCGAGATAAAAATAGGTGAGATTTAAGTAATTTTCGAAAAGCTAAAATTGTTTGGGCATAACGCAAGGACACATGCAAAGCGTTATACAAGGCTGGGCCGGCCATAATTAAATGAAATGAATTGAGTTTTAGGCCACATTTGTGCACATATAGGCTAAACTGGACCAGGAGAACATCCTGCGAATGGTGAGATGAATGAGATGACACTGCCCTCTGGAAACAAGATTAGAAATTCGAGCCCTGGCGGTCTTAGGCCGAGAGCGCTTCCTCTCGGTCACGGAGGCTCTCCACAATATCGAATACTTACCAGTAAGCGGGTAAGAAACATTGTTTCTTTAAAACTTTAAGGCCAGAGTGGGGTTCGAACCTGCGATCTTCGACTTTCCAAGCAGGCAGCTTTAATCACTGCACCAGGGCCCCACGGGCCATAAAGAAAGCTCTTGACCCAGTCCTTAGTTTTCATACGTGGAACAAAAACTATGTTTTAATTTGTGGAGCGGAGCATTACGGCCGAACAAGTAAGTCAACGAGATATGCAGGTTGGTTGTCTTTTTAGTGCATATTTTAAAATGAATGCGAAATTTGACGGGAAGCCAGTGTAATTGATTTAGTATAGGAAGAACACGACTAAAACGTGGGGCTTTGGTTACCACTCCAGCGAGACAGTTTTGAACGCGTTGTGATCTAGCGATGTCTTTTTCTGCAATGTTGTGAAAGAGGGAGTTACAATAATCCAGCTTGCTACTGACCAATGCAACTGCAATTTGTTTGGCAAGAGCTAAGGACAGACTTTTTCGCATTAAAAAATTCAGGCTACTGTCAAATACTACACCAAGGTTTTTGGCTGATGCAGATGGATGTTTGTCTTGACCTAACATTACGCATGGGAAAATAGTTTAAAAAAATTTCGTTTAAGCTCGGACTCAATGAGAAGAAAGTTTGTCTTTCCAAGATTAGGCCTAAGCTCCAGCTTGGACCCTGTCGTCGGCGGGCCGACATTAGAGAATGTTGCAACTTCTCTAGATATTATTTAGAAACTGATAAGGACATGTAAATTTGAGTATAATCGTCATAAAGATGGTGGTTCATGTCGAAACTGGATATTACCATGATTACAGCGTGATGTAGTGCATAAGGTAAAAATCAGTGTTCGCAACACAGAGCCTTGTGGAACTCCGACTTTATCTGGGAGTGTTTTTAATTTTTACGGAATGGTGCCTATTGCACTGGCCTTATTCACCATGTTGACCTACGTCATGAACTAATTCCAAAAATGTGTTAATTTGATCATTCCGTCCGTGTTTGTTACTATGATAATGAACAAGATCGCTTCTAAAAACAGAAGAAAGGAAACAATTTAATTATCATGTCATTTGTGGAAGTAAAACAGGACCACGCACACCGAACACACCTCTATTTAAACAACGATGTATCATTGTATCCTGTTTTATATACGTTTCTAATAACATAACAGCTCTAATATCAAATTAATCTCAGATTAAATCTTATTAATATAGTCACCTGGTGATTAAAGACGTACATCAAGCTTTACAAAGTGACAGATACGTGCTTTCAACCCCAGGGGTACTGTATATTTCTAAGATGTATGGTGTATCACATCAAGGCCAGTGTGGGCAGTATGGCCAAGTGATTAGTAGAATGTAATTCGTGGATTGATAGGGTGATCAGTGAGGGAGAGCTGATAAATGATCCGCCTTGTCCATTCACATCTCCAGAATAACTCATCTACGGTGCACATGCACTCCTGAGATGGTGAACCAGTGTTGGCTGAATGTCGGGCCGGCGTCGTAGACGCCGCCCCGTCATTCAACCAACACTAGCTGAACTTCTCGTGTTTGCTGGCTGCACTCCAGAAAACGGTACCCGTTACTCAGAGTATTGTCATTTATATTCAACTATTATATGGAGTCTTATAAAAAATGTAAAACCTTAGTCATGTAATAAAGAAGGCTGAATCGACTTCAAGGTCCGTAAGGCAATAAATAGAAAGTATAGAGATTAGCATGCAGTAATGAAGATCTGCACCACATCACAGTACAGATTAACATGATTAATGCCAGTTTACTTGATTTACATTATATTGCTACTTTTATGCTGCTTGGTTAACAGGAGTTAAATAGCTTGGTTTCTAATACGACTGCGGATCGAAAATTGTTTTTATTAACGTTTGGATATCACTTGGACATGTAATAATCTTTTATGTGTATTATATCACAGCAATTATCACTCTCAATTAAATCATCTGAACTCACACCCGCACTTAAAATTCAATCATTTTACATCACAAAATGCGTTGTAATTCTTACATGGATCATGCTGAGGGAATCATGGATTTATTATAGGATCACAGCGTTAAACGCGACTGACAGCTCCGTGACAGCGGGTGTGTGTGAACGCGGCTTATAACCGAGCAAAAACAATAACTCATGACTGGTGGGTCAGTCTGCAGATTAATGGTCAGTCGCTCATTTCATGGGTATGCATGCAAGCTCCAAATTACCAGCAAAACCGTCTGGTAATCTCCCAGCCGTCCATCAACACAATGCCACCCCCATGACATTGGTTCAGAGTTGATCCATATAACAAGGCTGAGCCGGCATCTGGACATACCCGGCAAACACGAGACGTTGAGCCATAGTAGGTTTAATGTTGAGCCATAGTTGGGTTAATGTTGGGCCAGCGTCGAAGACGTTGGCCCAACATTAAACCAACTGTGGCTCAACGTTTCATGCTTGCTGGGAACTGACCAGTCTGCTCGGCAAAGCAAATAACTGTAACTGGTTTATTTTCAAGTCATCAGTTAATGCTGTTTGTCTGCGCATAGCAGTATTGTGACGTAGCGCTCTGTTACTGAAATTGATCCCCTAAATGACCCCCCAGGGGAGAGCGGGGCAATAAATATGAGTTTAGGTAATCATGTTGTTATTCGTTCAGACCAGATATGTGGCAGCGCAGAGTACGGAATAATTAGCCTCTTGATAAAGCACGCATTAACGTGTATTTGGGGTGAGCCTGGAGCCATAACTCAGAATAATTGTCAACAAATATTTAGATCCGTTTACTGTTATTGTAATTTTATATATAATGGTGGAAAAGTACACCATGTCAACAGCTAAAATGAGAAGTATATACCTCCGCACAATAAACATGTAAACGTATACCATGGGCCATAGCTGAAAAGATAAGTGTACACATGCTAGAATCTCATTTTTCATACGCATACATGTATAGCTTAAACATTAATACCAAATCCATGATTGATAAAAATGTCCAAAATAACACCTAAATATTGCACAAAATACTAAACCAAATATGTGGAAAAGTCATATTTGTCAAACATTTTTGTTCAGTTTTAAACGGCTAACCGCGACTAAATAATTGTATTTATTAGCCGATCATATCACTGTTATTGGGAAGGAAATGAATGTTTAATCATCTATATTTGCACATTTGTGTTCTCATATTAAAACAAATATGAGTAATTTTCGCTCACTTGAAGTTGTGGGTCGCGTCAGCGAGACACAACCTCAAGTGGGTGAAAATTTAAATTATTTAATTCAGGGGTACAAGGGTTAAAGATAGGGTTTTAGCCTTAACCATGTTAACATGATTAACGATGCCTTTACGCCACCAGTAAAGCTTCACGTATTTTACATATTTTGTCCATAATTATTTTATTTAACTTTTCACAAATTTAATTGTTACATTAATTGATACGTAAGACAATTACATTTCGATCTGTCGTAGGTAGGGTAAATCTGATGCACTCTACACTCTGAATATAGATTGAATTCGTTTTTGTCCCAAAAGCCAGTGCCATTTTTTTAGACATAATACGAAATTATGGGAGCATAATTATCATACGGTCATTTTACTTATATCCTACGATTTTATTTGCACTTGTACAAAACACGTACATACCTATAAGGTCTCTCATTCGTGTGTACACGTGTGTGTTTTCTCAGACTACTACTGTCCACCGCACTGTAGTCACCTACAACAACAACAACAAATGATATGGAATTATTATTATGATCAATATAATTATATAGGAGTAGGATACTGTCGCATATTCCCACTAGACAGGAGCAGGGCTTAAATTTAATCGAATTTAATCACTATCATCACTGGTCATTTCAGCCCTATACTATGTACGTGGTGCAGGAAGGTCAGTATTTTGACACGACAGATAATACATAAATTGGCGTGTGTTTGGTTGGACAATGCCTTAATCTGAGGCCCTTTTTTGTACAAATTCAATGTCACAAAAATCGCTAAAATAATGTGTCGTAGATGTTGAGATACGATACAACGCAGGCTTCGGATTGGTCGAGATCTCGACCAATCCGAAGCCTACGATATATTGTAACTTGTACGATAATACGGGCTCAGTTAATCAGTGTAGCCTACATTTGTAACTCCATCGCAAACACAATCATTTCCATGTCGATTTTGAGATCCTAACGTTTGGACACTTATCACTAGAAAAGTAACAGAGTCAAACTAAACTTCCATCACATTATTTTCTTGCCAATTTGCCAGTAAAAAGTATATCACTCGTGAAACCATTATCCCTTAAAGCACTAAATTAAATCATCTAAATTTTCACTCACCTCAAGTTATGTTTCGCTAACGCATACCCACAACTGGTAAAAAATCACTCATATTTGTCTCAAATGACATAATCACAGCTATTATGGAATATAATTTCACAATTTTCACAATCACAATTTTGTCTGTTACTCAAATTGTTCCAATCAATGGCGCAATGATTAATTTTATGTTTTGGTGAATTTTATGATTTCGGTGGCTTTTGTTCCACTTGAGAAATCCAGGACAAGCTATATTCTTCAGGTTTTCAAGTTCTGAAATCTCGAAACTTTTATAATATTATATCATGCGAAATTGCATTTCGTTTATTTCACTTGTCTAAAACATGTAATGAATGATCTCCCGAGCAATGAACTATTGCTTACTGTTGAGGGCCATTGTCTAATAGGCAGTTCGATCAGTGACCGAGCGATGGATCTGGAATTTGAAGGTTATATTGGGATTATTGTTGCAATGGCGCGATTTTTACTACGTTACAATCAGGACATTTAACAAGGAACCTAAATTAAAAATATAATCTTATAAAAAAGCCTTACACTTGCAATACTTTATCATAGCAAATCGTTATTATTGTGAGCAGTTATAAATAGCTCTTGTAATATACGTAATACTGTAACACAAAGATACCGTGAAGGAAAACAGCAGTAACTACTAACTTTCCAAGTAAGTCGTTACTGCTGTTTGTCTTTGTACGACGGAATAATCGTCAATTGCTGTGATTTCTTGGTGTGCGCTCCTGCTGAGTTGCAGGCAGCCACGTATGGTGATCACCATGAGGATATCTCCAAGCTGGTGCGTGGGCCCCGCCAGGAAACGGGATGAATGGTGCTGCCCGGGTGATGAATGTGACTGGGGAACAGGCAGGATGAGAAAAATGACAGTTAACGAGCGGTCAAGCCCCGAGCCCGCTCCAATGGAGATGGATAATATGGCAGCGTGTCACGGACAGTGCCGGAATGCCCACATTGAGATAGATTTGACAGGCCCACTGCTGCCGCTACCTGCTCCTGCTGCTCTGCAAAGCCAGAAGGCAGTATCTGCTTACTCCGTAGAGTAAGCAGATGCTGCCTTCTGGCTTTGCTGATGCTGCTGTTACTGCTCCTGCTGCGTCTGCTCCTGCTGTTATTGCTGATGTTGCTGCTGCTGCTAGTTCCAATAAGAAGTTCATGCTGCTAACTGTTCTATTAATGGCGGATCTGCTCTTAGCAGATGGCTTAGAGATGAGCACATCATACCAATGATGGGTCATCGGTGGGCTAACCTCTTCGATGTTGGATCACCTATGACCCATCATTGCACCACCATCTTCTGTGAGTATGAAGGACCCCCCTTCTTTTCCTCTTCAGCATCCCGCCAACACCACCAAGACATGACATCACCATAGCTACAAGAATACGTTTCATTATACGGTCAAATAGAATTTATATCCATTTGGCCATTTTTCATATTAACCCCGGCTGACCGGGGCAGGTCCGCCTTTCATGGTGTGTCAGGGGTCACAGTGGGTCGTGACCCGGGGGGTCGTCAGGCCTGAATTGATTCCCTAATTGCGCGCGCCGAAGAAAGCGCGAGATGGGCCTGAAAAACAGTGCCAGGGAAGAATGAAGATGTGGTCATCTCGTACAGCGAGATATCAGTCCAGCGCTGCGGTTCAGGCGCTGTCTGCAGTCTCTGGCCATTGTCCAGCAGTGCCTCGGTTATGGAGGTTGCAGTCAATCAAATCTAAAGCGCTCGCTCGACGCCGGGCCGGCGTCGCGTGGTGCTGGTCCAACGTCTGATAAGCGTCTTGTGGTCGTCCTGACATGAACAACTCAGGGGAAATGAGAGGACGTAAAGAAACGCTGGAGACAAGAAGAAAAAAGGAGGAGGGCTGATTTATCCTGGGCCCTGTACAATAAGAGAGGTGATGGCATGATATTGTGAATGATATCACGTGTGACCACGTCACTGGGGAGACGGCTCAACCATGGCCCTATTCTGGCCCAGTGTCTCCCTCCTGCAGCTTGCAAAGCCAAAAGGCAATAACTGCTTACTTTTCAAGTAAGCAGTCACTGCCTTTTGGCTTTGAAGGGCAGTATGGTGATGCCCCTCCTAGATCACTTCGCTCTGCTCTTTCACGACCTCAAGTCACGACCCTGCTTGGCTTCATCGCCCCACGTATAACATATAACTCACCTGCCACATTCTACCGTGGCCATCTCAGCAACAATGCCAGTGAAATTATGACTGCTGTGCATGATGTAGCCACCAATGGGCAGACCAAGAACTTGAGTTACCGAGAAAATGAACTATTGAAGAAGTTGGTGGCGAAGATTTCTTCTATTGTCAACCCAGTAAACAAGTTGGTTTATTAATGTATCAAGGTATTCGACCACAGTCAGATATTTAGTCGAGTTTTCTGGGCATATCGGGTCTGTTCAAGTATCTGGCCAATACTTGTACAGGGTTTGCCAGTAGTATCCAGCGTACACAATTTTATTCTAGATTCTATTAAACTTGGTTCCAGCTCTAACAGCATAAGGTCACCCAAAATCACCACAGCCGATCACCTACGTTATGACTTGACCCTATCTTTTGGGCGATTGCTGGCTCATGTCTGCATTTTGCTGCGCCAATGTTTTGAATAGATAATAGTCCATTTTTGGCCATAGCTTTAGTGATACATATTTAGTGTGTGGTGCGTCATTGCTGCACTGTGAGAGTTTTTTTAAGTATTGTTGGTAGAATATTGATTAACAGAACTTTAACCAATACAAAAGCAAACAGTGTTTATTTTTTAATTTAGGTCGTTATTGTTGTACATCTTTCTGTTTTGCCGTATAAAGGCACACAGTCATAACCTGATAACCGCTTACTTGAACCATAATGTATTGTAAGGCTCTGTGATCGAAATAAAGCGTGGGTTCGTATGTCGAATTCTATGTTTGAAGGGTAGTGCCTTTTGATTTATCTCGCAATCCTCGGGAAGTTCTCATAGCCCAGTTTAGCCATTAATTCATGTTATCACTGTGTGTTGTTTTCATTGGTTAGTGGACAATCACATGGCCGTTGCTTTTTAAAGATAGTGGACCATCGCTTGATCGATGTTTTGATAGGTTGTTGGTCAATTCAGCCGTGCAAAGGCAAACAGCAGTAACTGCTTACTTGAATAGTAAGCAGTTACTGCTGTTTGCCTTTGCGAATGTGTGACAGAGCTGATGAAATGCTTCCCGTGCAGTGGCCGGAATTGTCTGATGTAATCACATTAATAATCTCTCTCCCCATATCCCATGATTATTGCTCTTCAACATTCTAGCACGTAGTTTTTTAGCCTCTGTGAAAGGGTCTGTTCGACACCATGAATAAATCTCCCATCAGTGTAGAACGGGAGATGGTAGATGTATTTCTCCTTACAAACTGCACCTTGACGTGCTCAGAGACAAAATAATCAAACATTGGAGAATTAGCTCAATGCACTTTCTATCACACTGATTTACAGCCAAATATACATGTAAACTGGTTAGAACGTGATCAAATAGTACGTGGCCTATTAAATTCAAACATTCTTATAACGGACTAAAGTCATGCAAATGTGTGTTTTTTCCAGTGGGCGATCTGCAGTAATTTTCTGTGTATCATGTGATAGCCCGGACTTGGCGTTGGGCAAAAATTCACAGAACAAATTTTCAAGCTCTGCTTTAGCGTTGATATAAACATATTTTTTAAAAACAAAAATGTAATAACATTTTGAATTTACCATGCTCTCACTAAGTAGCACGTGTTTTAAATCACCTCATTATTATCAGATAACGAGGGATAAATAAAACTAGCATGGTCAAATTATAAACATAGCTAATTTGTATTTATCATGTTTATCGACTTTGACCGAAAAGGTCCACTGTTCAAAATAATCGGGTAATATTCTGAAAGAGGAACAGAGATCCATTTTCCAAAATCAAGTTATGGGAATGGGAAGGTCATGAATAAATATATACTGCTATGAGGATATCTAGCAAAAAGATAGCATCACGAATGCCATTCAACATGTTCAAGGTTCAGATGAATGTCACCTGGTGACCATATTAAAGTAAAGCAAAATTGAGAAAAAATAAGGTGAACAAATAAAAAACTTCACCTTATATAGAATTATTGAAAACATATCACAATATATGGATCAGCTCTTCGGGATATTCATAAAAATCCCAACCTCATGGTCACCAGACCTGATACTACGCACACCCCCTGAATGAAAACAAGAAGCCTAAAGCTCCATTGGCTTTTTTGCGTCCACACAACAAATGACTAGCACATCTCCACATTGTTTGGAAAGTAAAATTTGAATAACTTCTGACTTTAATTTAGTTTTTGCGCTCAAATAACATCTTGATAACCGCGTTAAAAATCACTTACACACCTTCTATTTTGTTGGGAATGTCATTTAGAATTTTTTTTTATAATTTTTGATTACCATTTTTGCGTTTTTGCGCCCACAAAAAAATATGAAGTCGACTCATGACGGCTATTTTGAATATCGTTAGCATCTTTAAAAATCACTTGCACATATTTATATCGTTGGGAAAGTGATTATAAATGTTGAATAATATCTTCCGGTTTTTTAATTTTTGCGCCCACAAAAAAAATTGAAGTTGACCTGGGTGTGGCGGCTTTTTTTAATTTTTGATAGCATGATAAAAAATCACTTGCTCATTACCATTTTGTTCGGAATATGTGGAATGTAATGTCCACAAAAAGAATAACTTGTTATCAGGTTATTACTAGTTTATAAGTTTTTGCGCCCATATCAAAATAAGAAGTCGACCCGTGGCCGTCGTTTTAAATTTCGGTAACCTTTGTCAAAAAAATGGTAACATCCTTAGTTGAGCCCTTATATGTTGACGGATCCTGCTGTAATCAAGTATCAGCCGGCCATTGCGGACTATTTTTTTTAAACTTCAAAAGATCTGTCGTCCTGTCAATGGGTCAGACTAAAAAGTACCCTCAACATTCTCCAAGACATAGGCCTAGATGTCGCTCCGGTCAGCCTTCTCTTATCTTTGAAGCCGCACGCTATTTTTAGCTCAAAAACTGCTCATTTTGAGCAGCTTTATTGTTATATTATAGGTGTTATGATGGCTCAATTTATCCACACCTGAACGAAGTGTATAGCTCTTATTTAACGTGATAATGAGTTGAATAGAGGAAAAAAATGAATAATAAATCGAAGTGGGAAACAATGAAATAAAAGTATGCGCCTGTGCGATGAAGATAATTATGTCGTTTTGGTATTGAAAAAAGTAATACACACGTAAGAACGGCTTATAAGCCAAGCCAAAAGCAATATGTGGCGTCAGAGAGAGATTTCTGATGTTAGAATGTACTCAAAAAAAAAATCGGGCGCCATTTTTGAAAATTGACCGCCAAATCGTTACAGTATGAATGTTTCAAAGTTTTGGTAATAAAAACCTCAAGGGGCTGAAGCATTGTGACCAAAATAACGGCGGTGGTGCACTGTACAACTGTCATAGCAGAGATCTCTTGTATATTATTCTGATTAATTTATACTCACAAGTTTCACATTTGTAAGGTTTTGCGCCGGTGTGTATCCGCATGTGCATCTTGAGCTTGTCAGACCGGGGAAAGGTTTTGCTGCACACCTGACACGCGTACGGACGCTCTCCTGTATGTGTACGCCGATGACGCTCCAGATCCTTGTGGTACACAGAGCTGTATCGACAGAATCCGTGCGTACAGTGGTACTTCTTGGTGGGAGACCCCTTTCCCGCGGCCCGTGCACTCCGACCTGCAACATTAGACAGTAGAAAGAAAGATGAGCAGTTTGTTATTCAAAGTCTTACATTTTAATCACTAGAGCACCGATGTCACGTAAACTTATCACCAGAAAACCGATGTCGACCATGTCCGACTCTTTCTGTGTTGTATACTTTGCAATCTGTTTATTAAAATGATTTTTTTTTATTTTTGTAATTTTCTGTCATCTGAGGTTGTAGATCATGGTAAAAAGTCAGACCTATAAAATTTAAAAGGATATATTTCCCACAGCTGCAACCACAACAAAAACATACCAGGAGTTTTATGGGGTCGCTGCCTGTAAGTATTATTATCGGACTGATAATTTTAAACGAGTGACGAATCTCTTTAAGTGAATACCGAATAATAGTCGCAATTTCTGACCCTATTACCAGCTTCAAATTCACGAAAAATACCTCTCAAATACAAGATATGTTATAAATTAGGCCTAAAATTTGGAGCTTCATTTTATTTGTGTAAGTGTGCCTTCGCTAACTATTTTCGCTGTGAAAAACTAGCTAATAACCCCCACATTAGTTAGGTTTATTGCGACAAAGTGAGGACAATATTGCAACGGTTATTGACAGTCAATCTTGTCAATAGTGTTGGAAATGTCAGTATTTAAAAGACATCCTGTCAATGAGTTTTGTCTTACGATGTTAGCAGGCACTATTTATTATGAGTATGAAACAAAATTTATCGATAGGATGACCCTGTCAATAATGGTAGTGAATAATGGTAGGATTGCGAAGGAGCGCGCAGCGCGTAACCCTGCGCGAAAGTAACGTCGATAAGTGAGACAAATAGTGAAACAGTGTTAACCTTTGAGAGTGAGCGCATTCAATATGCTTCTCACTGGCGCGACCTACATCTTCAAGTTGGTAAAATATAAGTCACATAACTTGGCGCTTAACGGTTTAAATCTACGTGTTATGTTCGTTGGAGTAGTTTTTTACCTGTTTCTTTCATGGGCGAGTTTGATGGGGCTGGCACCTTTTGCAGAGCGGTGGTTAGAGTGGCAGGGACCAGTTGTGGTACCAACGGTTGTCCGTCTGTTGTCAATATCCTAGAGCCACCTAGTGAATGTCTCTGAAGCAGGTAGCACATAAACATGATAAACTCCATCCGACTTCATATAATTATTATCAAATTTATGATGAAAGATAATAAAAGTAGAACATTTTTCGTGGTAATCTGCTAACCCTCTATACTATTATAACGTCCCCTTGGATATGAAAAGGTGTATCTTCCACTTTGGTGGCAAATACACCCTTTCATATTCAAAGGGACGAATTAAGGATATGCCTACAAGCAGAAAATATTGCGTGGTAGCCTAACCTGCTAACCCTCTACAAAAATAATTTCTATAAAAAAATATCAAAATTATGTTGAAATCACCAAGATGTATATATATATATATATATATCCTAATAAAATTCTAGTAGGTGGGTTCGGCTCGATCCTCCAAACTGAGTTACGAACACGAATTCGCTTCGTTGTAGGCTCGCATGCATTGTCAAAGCTCCAAGGAGTGGGCTACTTCGCAAATAAAAAATGGCATAATCCATTATAAACATTACTTTCTGGGCATTAAACTGATAGCGATACTAAATTTGGATATTTTATATTAAAAAAATTCAACTCCGGTCCCAATTCATCCCTCAAGGTGAATGAAAGAAGAACAAACAGCCCAGAAAACACAAAACATTTGTATAACATTTGTACAGTGTTGGACCAATGTCTTAGACGTTGAGCCGGTGTTGTACAAATGTTAGACAAATGTTTTGTGTTTACTGGCCAATGTTTCAAAGAAGGTCATTTATATAGAAACACAATACTACGTCGGTCAATATTTCCAAAGAATTATGAATAAGACACCTTAAATCTGTCATCACCAACATTAGTTCTGTGAATGCTATATATATAGCATTTAAAGTTACTGGACTGGGCCTGGAGGTGAAATGCTTAATTAAAAAGATGGTAATCAATCGCACACATCAGATAAATGGTCCTATAAATGGTCAGAGTGACACAGGAGACTTTAGCATGTTTAGCGACCAAATCATCACGTATAAAAAGTATAATGTACCTGTGCTGTTAGTTGTACAGGCTGCAGCACCTGATGAGCAGTGAGTTGAGGCATGGTACCGCCCGTGAAGTCCTGATCCACATCGGTACCGCCTGCCTGGAAGCTCCTCTTCTGCATGTTGTCGTTCATCTGTACGCCCTGTGGCCATGGCTGACCACCGGCCGCCTGAAGGATGGTGGTCATTCCAGGTTGTACTAAGGCCCACTGGAAAGACTGCGAGCCAACCACCTGTCTATCAGCAGTCAATGTCTTCACGGTCTGCTCAGATGGAACGTCTTTGATCTGCGTCTCCATGGATGGTATCTCTGCTGTCAAGCCAGATGTGTTGTGTGGAAGAACCTGATGGTCAATTTGCTGGAATCACAAGACAATTATATACATGATATCACATAGATTATTAAATTATGTTAAATGATATTACCATAATAAAACACTGGATAACATAAATAAATGATTACCACTTGAAAATTAAAAGGCATTGCCAAGATATGTTATTACATTAATGTTATTATATCATCGAAAACGCACCAGTGGATTACTACAGAACATCTAGATAAATGAATGAATGAATGAATGAATGATTGAATGAATGAATGAATGAATGAATGAATAAATGAATGAATGAATGAATGAATGAATGAATGAATGAATGAATGAATGAATGAATGAATGAATGAATGAATGAATGAATGAATGAATGAATGAATGAATGAACGAACGCATGGATGATAGGGTTTTAGGCACATATACGTGATATAGGCTTAACTATGTGAGATCGATGAGATGACACTTCCCTCTAGACACAGGATTCGAAATTCGAGCCCTGGCGGTCTGAGGCCGAACACGCCACCTCTCGGTCACGGAGGCTGCCCACAATATTAAATATTTACGATCGAGCGAAGAAGAAACATTTTTGTTTCTCTTAAACCTGAAGATCAGAGTAAGGTTCGAACCCGTGATTTCTTACTTTCCAAACAGGCAGCTTTAACAACTGCACCAGAGCCCCCGCCCGCATCTAGATCAACGTGACGTTATATATTATAAACCTATCACGTGACAAATTCCACAAAAACTCTTTCAGTTCTGTGAATTTTACATACTCGATATCTCATTTTGTAACAGGACACAATAATGTCAGCATAATCACGATAATGCGACTGCAGTGACAATTAGATAAGCTGGGGTTCGGCATCTTGCCGTATTAGGTCTGACAGTCAGACCACTAGTCTGCCCGTGGCAGACAACTTGCTAGATGAAGATGGGGTTCGGTTGCGAGCCTCAAAACTCTATGCGGGACATTTATTTTTCAGGATTTTTATAATAATTTAAATCTCAGTGTCCTCCTTTTGACACCTTAAAGTCACCAAGTCCAGAAGTTGATAATTATGCTACTTTATACCCATGCATTGTGGGAGCTCCTCTTGGTGATTAATGGAAATTATAGACATATAGACATTGTATCTTATATATATATATTACCGTCGTTTTCAAGTTGTAATTTGTGACCCATCCGCCAAAAACCGATCGCATCGAGCATTATTCAGAAAATGAGATAATGCAATATTGTAAAACAGAATGATTTATGTGGTCCAAACCACTAGGAATTATCGTTACATTCATCGTGTTCATACCACAAATTTTGGAATTTTGAACATTTTCAAAGATGGTTTTGTAAGAAAGTTAAAAGCATCGAAAAGAAGATAAGGAACAAGCCATTACGAAGCCATAATTATAAAAAGTTTTAAATTAAATTACCGCCAGGCAGCCATTTTGAAAATTTGTCTAAAACTTGATGTAACCGTTTCTTGTGCATATTAAAGTATGTATATAGACCCTAACCACCGATAATGATCCTACCAAATATCAGAGCGTTGGTGATAACTTATTCCGACCAAGTTAATCAAGATGTATGTTGGCCATCTTAGAAAATGGCTGACCATGGTTGTCTAATTTTGGGTAACCATGTCAAAAATAAGAAATACGGGAATTTCGTCTCTATATCTAGCCTAACTGGTCAATGCGCAGCAAAAAAAAAAAAAAAATTTGCAGTTCTAGTCTATGGACATGTTTACATTATATGGTCATATTAAGAAGCCAAAATAAAATCACCGATTTTTTTGATGATTTAAGCCTAGGCCCTTCCCTTTAAGGGGAAAAACAACACTCAATATTCCAAGCGATATATTCTAACACATGTCAATATCAAATTGTCAAAAAACAAGAGAGTAGGCCTACATCCTACCGCAGATGTAAAGTCTAATAAACATATTTATAATGCCTGAAAATGAAGCGGAAAGAGCTGACTAAGACATTTATGATGATTTCAAATTGCAACCATTTGGTATCCATGGTTTATATAAAAATATTTCAGCGTTGTAAAGGTTAATCACCTACCTGTGTCAGCTCGGCCTGAGGTTTTACTGACACTATGACCAGAGGTTGCTGTGAACATGGTGAAGATTTAGTGTCTTCTTCACCCTTGACATCTTGACTGGGCATCAGGACCTCGCCTGAAGGCTCCACAATCTGAGAAGTCTGAGCCGTCTGCATCATACAGCCCTCCTGCTTGTGGGTCAAGAACACCTGCATGTCTGTAAACTGCAGGCGACAAAGACCACAAATGTGGATGTCCTCCACTATCACTGCAATGTTCAAAAGAAATGAGAAATAATCAATAACTAGACATATATGAACAAATATTTGAATTACTGATGATGCAAACCACCTCAATGCAAATCTTCAGCATGGGCATATTTTTGCTTTGATTTTGAGTTGCTTAAATATTACAAAATAACTCAAATTCAAAATGGCTGTTAGACAGCAAATTGTTTGCTCCCAAAAGTTAATCAGGTCATTGACTGACATTGCTGTCCGTATTTGACAAATAAAGAGAAAATCTGCTGGAAACTTTTTCCTGAAATGTGCAAGAAGTATTTCCTTGTTAGTGGCCCTAGTAATTAAAGGGCTGATAATATGGGAATCAAAATGTCACCAAAAAACTCCTGGTGTTATCTGATGGCTATGTGAAGTATGAGGAAGCAGAAGTTCATAAATCAGCTATCATACAAGATTTCTGAGATAATGAGAAAAAAAATTAAATGGTCGACTGGCGGCCATTTTGGATTTTATAACTGCGAAATTTGTCATGGGTTATCTTTGTGTGAGGCATTACGTTCTGTTTTATATTCATGGTCCAGCTATTTTGCATTTTTTTAAATATCACAAAATTATAAAAAATCAAAATGGCCACTTAACGGCCATTTTGAAATTGTTTGCTCCCAAAAGTTATTCAGGTCATTGGCTGACATAGCTGAACATATTTGCCGATCTGATGGATTTTTTTTTCCTGAAACGTGCTGTAGATTACATTATTATATCTACTAATTTAGCAGAATATGTGTCAGATTTCGATGTACTAGTTTTTGATCCTATATTGAGTGATATCCACTGTCCAGTTTATGCTGCGTTCTCAATTGAAACAATAAATAAACAGAACGCAATAAATGATAGGGATCACTTTTTTAATAAACAAACCTAAAACAAAATTTATATGGAAATCAGAGGATGCGGCTTTGTATGAAGATAAACTAAGTGAAGTAGACTGTTCATATATCAGTATATAGAGGACAAATTAAACGAAGCCGAATCAGGTGATGAGGTCTTGTCAATAGATAGTATTAACAACATTGTAGAAGATGTATCTAAACTATTAAAAGATGTCGCCTCTGATTCTGGAATGTCAAAACCAGTGATGGCAAAACCGAGCAAACCTAGACGACGGTCATTGCCTCATAAACTATGGTACAATTCTGACTGTGAGAGTACACGTCGTACCATGCTTAGATATAAAAATAAGTGAAGAAAGTTGAAAAACGTAGACAATTTAAATCTCCTTAAAAACTCTTGTAAGATATACAAAAGAAATATAAACAAAGCTCATCGTGATTATGAAATGAATTAATTAAGAAAATACGTAAATTACGGTCTGAAAACCCAAGAGAATATTGGAAATTAATACAAGGAAAACGTGGCACAAACAGTATTCCAAACATCTCCCTTTAAACTTTTCGAAAACATTTTGAAAACTTGACGTCTGGCACACAGACAAATATTGAACACAGAGAAGAAAGACCTGTTTCAGATGAAATTCCAAGCCTGAATAAACCGTTTAAAGATCAAGATATATTAAAAGCAATCAAACAACTAAAAAATAACAAAGCCGCGGGTCATGATCAGATTTTAAATGAATTTCTTAAAAACTCACCATTCACCTTTATACCGATCTATACAAGATTGCTTAACTTATTGCTGGTCTCTGGGCAAGTGCCTGATGATTGGTGCCTTAGTGGCATCATGCCTATATATAAAAACAAAGGTAGTGCAAATGACCCGAATAATTATCGAGGCATTTCTTTGTTAAGCTGTCTAGGCAAACTTTTCACAAGCTGTATCAATAACCGATTGACAGATTTTGTCAATAAATGGTGGCAAATCGGAATGTTTTCCCTGCCACATAGGCGTTCGACAAGGAGAAAACGTGTCCCCTTTGATGTTTTCGATATACTTGGCTGATTCAAAAAAAATTCTAGCAAGTAAATGTACAGGGCTAGACTATTTGAATAATATCCAAGAAGAACTACTGAACGACGAATTGACTACTTTTTTAAAGTTAGATTTACTGATGTATGCAGATGATACTGTCCTGCTGGCTGAATCTCCTGAGGATCTGCAAACATCATTAAATACGATGAAAGATTATTGTTCGATGTTTGACCTCGAGATTAATATAGATAAAACCAAGGTAATGATTTTTTCAAGAGGGAAACTACGAAAATCCTACTATTTTAATTATGGGGATCAAAATATTGAAGTTGTAAATGAGTACAATTATCTAGGACTGGTTTTTAATTATAACGCTAAGTTTAATGTAGCAAAGAACAATTCATATCAAAAAGGGTCAAAAGCTATGTTTTCATTGTTGAAAAAAATAAGAAAAATGTCATTACCTGTCGATGTAGCTATAAAGCGTTTTAATAACCTTGTGAAACACGTTGTATTGTATGGCGGAAGTGTGGGGGTGTGAAAGTTATGATATTCTAGAAAGATTACAGCTGAGATTTTGTAAATATATGTTATCTGTAAGCAAGTATACCTGCTCAAACATGATATCTGGAGAGTTGGGTGTAACACCTCTAAGCATTGATGTAAGTATCCGCATGGTTATGTATTGGGCAAAACTAGTCAGTAGCAATCAGAATAACATTTCAAATATGATATACTCTATATTATATAAGTTACACGATTTGGAAATATATAAATCTGACTGGATAAATACTGTAAGATCTATAATAAATGACTCCGGGTTCTCTGGTATCTGGTTGTCTCAGACTGTACCATTTTCTGTTGATTGTATGCGTCATAATCTTAAAATACGATTAAGAAATCAATTTATTCAAAAATGGCACGCAGGTTAGGTATTTCTCAAAGCCGAAAATGTACAAACTATAGGATTTTTAAAAATATATTCGGCTTTGAGAAATACCTAATCGAACTCCCTGAAGAGTTACGCAAATATTTAACAAAATTCAATTGCCGAAATCACCGATTACCTATTCGGATCGGATGCCATGAAAATGTACTACGGGACATGAGTATATGTCAACATTGTCGCAAAGACATTGGCGATGAATACCATTATTTATTATGTTGTCCCCAAATTAGCCATGAAAGAACAAAATATTTAGATTCTATTTTTTTGGAAAAAACCATCAACTATACAAATGGAAAAAGCAATGACAAATGTAAATCTCGGAAAGTTATGTATTTTTGTTAAATTTATATTATCACAATTTTAATGTAGTAATTATAGTAATTATAATTGAATATTATACTCAGATGTGTGGATGTGTATGTGTATATACATATATCTAAACAAAATGTACATGTAATTGACGTCAGCGCTCTCCTGGCATTATGTATACCTGTATATGTCTGTCTTGCCTCTCTGGAGGTCATCAGAAAAAAATACTTGTTACTTGTTACTTGCTAACGAGCTTTTCTTCGTTAGTGGCCATAGTAATTAAAGGGTTGATGATATGGGGATCAAAATGTCACCAAAATAATTCCCCAGTGGTATTTGATGGCTACGTGAAGTATGAGGAAGCAGAAATTGATAGATTAGTAGCTATCTTGAAAACAAATATTCGCGGCAGCGGCGGCGGTGGAGGCGGATCATGTGGAATACAGTAAGCAGCCCGCCTCGGCGAGGGCTGCTCAATAATGACACTCCACTTTGCAGCTCAACAAATATTTTTGAAATAAATATTTTCGGAGTGAATTTCCGTAAACATGGTGAAAACAATAATTATCTGAAAGACAAGTCGTCGCCTCGGAGCTAAAGGATCCTATCTGCCACTCTGACGAGTGTCAGATAGGATCCTTTAGCTCCGAGGCGACGTTGTAGATAAATGGCCCTCAAAAACCGTTGAGACTCGCTTCGCTCGGTATCATAATGCTTCATTAACCTTTTCACCGCGAAATTATGACGTCATAAATTGCCTGAGCGCTGAATTAATTAATTTTTTAACTAAAAACAGTAATTAATGATGTCGCCGCGGTCTGCCAGGAGGTCACCTTTTGGCGACATCCGCGGTGAAAGGGCTAACCTCCACATCAATACTAAGTCTAGTTCTATGAGTTATCGTATTTGTTTTTTTCGTTCACTTGGCCGTTTTAGCTGAAAAAGAGGGGGTGTGAATTTAATTTTAATGACATTTTGTAGACACATTTGATAATTCTTCCCTCTTTATATCCTTTAAACACAGAAGCTCATCCTTAATTAGGGCAAGTTATTTACGAATTAAAATTTCTGAAATCCGTGAGGCAGCTCTATGCACAGGCACGAGCTTCTTCAAGTAAACTAAACAAAATTGAAATCAAATAGGAATTGTGGGAGGAGAAGCATTTCTTGTGAATTGTGGACAGAATCGGAGTGCCCTTAGTTAGGTCTTAATTAGGTCATAAGTTAATTAATAATTAATATTTCTAAAATCTGCGACGAAATTTAATGCACAGGCACAAGCGCTTTCAAAGAAACCAAACAAAATTGAAATTGGATAAGAATTGACATGATCGAGGGAGAAATGAAATGAAATGAATCGGGCTTTAGGCCACCTTTGTGCACATATAGGCTAAACTGGGCCAGGAGAACCTCCTGAGGATGGTGAGATGATTGAGATGACACTGTCCTCCAGACACAGGATTCGAAATTCGAGCCCTGGTGGTCTGAGGCCGAGCACGCTACCTCTCGGTCACGGAGGCTCCCCACAATACTGACTTTCACACGTGGATGGGGAAGAAACATTTTTTGTTTCTTTTCAAACCGCCGAGACCGGGAACCGAACCCCGAACTCTGGCGTGAAAGGCAGCGGTGCTAACCACTACCCTAGGGCCCCCGCCCAAATCGAGGGAGAAGTATTTATTCACAATAGATCGAGGGAGAAGTATTCATTGTGAATTGTGGACATATTGCATGTCCTAATTAGGTCTTAATTAGGTCATAATTTAAATATTATTAAAAAAAAATTAAAATTCGCGAGGAATTTGTTTGTATAGGTCCGAGCTCTTTCAACCAAACCAAACAAAATTTCAATCGGGTGAGAATTGAGAGTAGAATGATTTCTTGTGAATTGTGGACAGACGACAGACAGCATACGACAGCCAACAGACGACACACAATGGCATAAGCTCATCTTAGGCCTAAAGGTCGGATGAGCTAAACATGCTATTCAGCCACAATGTAAACGCATAAAAGTGTGTTATGTGCTTATTTATGAATCCTTCCTAAAAATATCAAAATACACTGTGTCAAAATTGCCCACCTCTATCAAAATAGTGTAGTTTGATATTTTTTTCAATCAGTTCCAGTGAAATAATGGTTAATGAAATATAACTTCCTTCGATGTTGAGAACGATTGGATAGTGACTGTTACAGTGTATATATTAATATGTGATGCCTCGCATCACCAGTCGTGCTTGTATTATATGATCTCTCTATTTTTACTTCAAAGAACTCATCTGCACCTCACCAGGTGTCCTTACCGTTAAGAATACTGAGCACTTGACGGCAACTAACTTCCCAAATGAGCCGTATTACCCCTCTAATCATCATGATTCATAATCGAGTAAGCGATAAGATAAGCCTCGAATTTTAATTTTTCAATATATTTTTAATTGCAATTTAAAAAATAATCAATCATATTAGTAGCAAATATATATTAACAATACGGTTTGAAACTGATTTTAAATGTGGCAAGTTGGGGCTCACATGTTTGGATGACTAGGCCCTAATATATATATATTTCAATCAGTAAATAGCCTATTCCAATAAATATATCTTGATTGATCCTCATTTAAATCTCTACTAATAGAATAAATTATTACCTTACTTTAAATAGTAGGCCTAGATTTAACGCTGGGGAATATGCCTATCATAGATTATACTGGCCTCGAATTTAACTTTTCAGGTTAGTAGATAGGAGGGTTAGGCTACTACCTCTGAAAATCTGGCCGGTAGCCCAGAAATAGATTTGGTAGACCGGATTCCTGGATTCTCATGTATAGAACAGATAAAAAGTATATTATCAGCGGCCTCATACTACTTCATTGATATATATTTAAAACAAATTAATCTATTTTTTTCCTTTAAGTTACACGGTCTATATATTTATGTCTATTCTTATAAATAATGTTATAGGCCTAAATAATAGTGTTTCTAGTAGGCCTAGGCTATTAGACCTATATTATTAGCGCTTAAACAGGGGTCTGACCGGACGAATGGATGCTACTGCCGGTGGCTTCGTCACTCTCAATGAAGCGCCAGCAAGTATGCGTACGGAAGCTCATTAGAGTAGTTAAAAGTCTAGTAGGCCTATGCGAGTGTGCCTATCGATTTCTCGCCAATCCACACTATATCCCCGCAAACACGACACGTTTAAACAGTGCTGGCATAAGGTTGGTCTACCGTCTGCGACGCTGGACCAACAATAAACCAGCATTGGCTAAACGTGTCGTCTTTCTTGTGTAATCAGCAAGCCACGTGGGTTTGTTTACAACACCTATTTACTGTTTATCATTTATGACAGCTGCAGGGCCGCGTACACACCATGCAGCTGCTTAGTGAAAAATGGGGCCTGGGCGCCGGCCCCTACCCCAGCCTAATATTAAAACGCTCCAACAATACGTTACGTATCTATAAATCTAGCACCGCAAGCTCACTCACTTGTGTCTTTTGTTGTTCCCTGCTCAGACGCCATTCTAGATCTGCTGAGTATTTGTCTGAGCATGTACACGATCCGGCTAAAATCACCTAATAATCTACGCAAAATCCAGCATTATTTCTCAAACATGGATGCCTCGTTAATATCTCAGAAGCACGCATGCGCCATGCCATTATACATTCTAACATCAGAGACACCTGGTGAATGCCTGCTAAGATAGTTATGTTGTTAATGTTTTTAATAATTTTTTATGGTTGTAGTTATCTTTTTTTTAAATAACGTTTTACTCGATAACTCAGCGTAGAGTAGGCCTGGGCAGAGACATTTAGGCCTGCTAATTATCATCTTGACAAGATAATTCGCTATAATAGATATCACACGGACATAGAAGGGTCGCATATGCCACTTCGCAAATTAAATTATCAGATAAACATAATTATGACCCCCACACCACCGTGACGAAATAATAGCAAGAAAGGGAATTATATTTTGTCAACTGTTTAGGCGTTTCCCTGATATATTTCACGAGTAGGTTCATGTAATTATGGCCTACATAAACTCAAGAGCGTTACGCCAGAACTGCAAGAATAAAAGTAGATATGCCCTAGCGGTAGGCTTATTGATGAAAACAAATTGTAATACTTGCCATTATTTTTTCCAATTCGCAAATCACATCGAAAAACCTTCATACATCGAATTCCTACAGGAAACAGATCATGGCTGGTGACCTTAGGCAAATATTATAACCAGTTGATTACATGTAATACATATATTAAAATATCAATAATAAACAATATTCAACAATAATTATATATCCACAATATTTAGTTCCATATTGTATTCCACCTAGGCCTAGTTCATTTTTCCTGTTTTTCTCAGTAATAATTTATTCTATAGTCACAATGTAGGACTTTAAAATCTGGAAAAAAGTTTTGTTTCTGCAAATCTTGCATTGTAAATAAACAACTTTTTTAGAAAGAAAATTAATCCCAAATTGCAAAGTAAAATTGTTCATGTAATTATATATTTTAAGGGTAAACAGGTAAATTGACACTCCTAAAATAGATGGCATATAAATTATCTATGAGCGCAAACCGGATTTAAAGTAGATTTACTCCAAATTTGACATAATCAGATAATTATACCGATAATAAAAGTATTTCAGCAATTTTGAACATTAGGCCTATATTACAAAAAGTTAACGTAAGAAATCACAATTTTAAAATTATTAAAGCAGTATCTAAATATATTTTAGATTCTAGAAGATTCACATAAATATTCCCAATGCTAGCCAAATGTAACATGCTCATAAACGCTGTTTTAAAACAATATTATTTATGTTTTCTTGATTTCACATTGTTTGCCATCAAGCCAACGATATAACCATGTGACATGGTCCATGTCAACTACTTAAAGGGGTCCCTTGGGATGAGACATTTTCAATGTTGTCAATTTTGAAAATTTAATTTATATAAAGCTATATGTGACGCAACACCCCGAAATCAGGCTGAGTGCGAACATTTTTTTGAGGTTTTTGCCGTTCTAGAAAGCACACATTGTCCTGATCATTTTGGTATAAATTTCATGAAAAACGGTCTGATACTACCGGAGTTACAGGCAATTGAAAAGAATAAGTGCATTTGTAATTAAAAATAGGAGTTTTGAGTAAATGTTACTCAAAGATGCAGTACATGTTAGCACATTTCATAAACTCGTTTCAACTCTGACTTTTTTGTCATTTTTTGCATTTTAAAAATGATAGGCCTAAACAGAAAAGCAATATTTTGCCATAAATTACAAATCACCCGAGGAGATTAGGAAGTGTATATATATATATATTAGGGAAGGGTAGGCCACATACTCCCGTATGTCACCTTCTAGTCTGTATTTGGTTGCCATGGCAACGGAACCACCCCCTACTCCAGCATATGAAGAAAATATATTTTTTGCCTGTTCTGGTGGTTCTAATTCAAAGAAATTCGGCAGTTATAGTCCTAACTAGAATTAGAAAATACAAAACTACATGTCTAGGTCCACACATTGCTGGGGCCAACCCATAAAATTTGCCTGAAGGACTTCCAGGATGGTTGCCATGGCAACCAATTTTATCATAAGTACATACAATACCCAGAAACATATATGAATTCTAGACAAAAACACACAATATACATGATATTTATGATTCCAGTTTATCCCACACGGAAAATACGGGTCTCAAGACACATAGTGAAGCATCTTATAATGCTATTGAAGTAGGGGAGGGGGTGGGTCAAAAGGTCATCAAACTTCAGTACTTGACACTATATTTCAACGGAAATGCTACATACATTGCAGCTAAACATGCAATTTTGATTTCTCTCACTTGACTTTTAACTCGATTTTTCTCACTTGAAATCAGATAAAGGACCTAAAAGGACCTATAGGACCTAAAAGTAGTCACAAGGTTTGGGTGAACACCAATCATAATTATAATTGAGGGTCAATAACCCTTCACAGTATTTTCCATGGCAACTAATATCACCCAAATACATTAAATTCACTGGTACATACATAAAAAGCACAACAAAGCTCCTAATATCCGATAAATGATACCAACATGATTTAAAATGCATCCTAAATGGGATTAGTGTTAGCCTTGGACTGATGAAAAAGGAACACATAGACATTATTGGTAAAGACAAGGGTCAAAAGGTCATGCAAAACTCTAGTACATGGTACCACATTTCAATCGGGAATGGTACATAAATCACTGCCAAACATGCAATTGTACACATTGAAATAGACATTGCTCAGTTGAAATTAGATCTAGGAATGACCAAAAAATGTTCACAAGGTTGGGGTAAACACCTCTCAGATTATCAAAAAAACCTTCACAATGGTTGCCATGGTAACCAATTTTATCCCAAATACATATAATTCTTTGAAATGTACATGAATTCCAAAGAAAAGCTCTCATTCGCCAACAAAATGACACATACATGATTCAAAAGGCATCCTACATGAGATCAGTATTAGTCTTGGACTAATAATAAAGCACCACAGTGACATTAAAGGTAATGACAAGGGTCAAAAGGTTATGCAACCTACATAACTCTGCATTACATTTTAATCAGAAATGGTAAATAAAACACTGTCAAATATGCAATTGTGAACATATGAATCTAGACCTTTCTCAGTTAAAATCAGATATAGGGATGACCAAAAACTAATCCCAAGGTTGGGGTAAACACCATGCAGAGTTATTACAGATGACCAATTACCCTTTGCAATGGTTGTCATGGCAACCAATATCACCCCAATCACATGAAATTCACCGAGAAACACGTGAAATGTACAGGTATGCTCTCACTATCCTATAAAATGATACGAATCAAATTCAAAATGCATTCTACCTGCGACTAGTATTAGTCTTGGAATGATAGTAAAGTCATTAGGGGTAAATAAAAGGGTCTAAATATTAATCAAATATTCAGTACTTGGCAACAAATTTTAATTGGAAGTGGTACATAAATCGCTGTCAACCATATTTAGCTGTACACACTGAAATAGAACATTCTCAGCCAAAATCTGATATAGGAATGGCCAAAAAGGTGTCACAAGGTTGGAGTGAACCCCATCCAAAACTACTACCTACAGATGGCCAATAAAACTTTACAATGGTTGCCAGGGTAACCAATTTCACCCCGAGGTACATATAAATCACTGAAAAAACTACGTGAATTGCACAGAAAATCTCTCACTCTCAAATAAGATTTAAACCTGATTCAAAAGGAATCATACATTGACTGGTAATCTTAGACTGGTATCATCACAGAGACAATCGGGATATATAGAAAAGGGTCAAAAGTTCATGAATGCAAAAATAAAATACATTGTTTTTTAAAATGTTTTTATTTTGTTTCGTCAGTGTAGGCCAACTTGGTGTCACAAAAGAGTATATCAATTTCACTGCCCTATGAGGAAGTTCTGGAGGCCATCATTAAGGCCGTTTAGACAGAACAATGTGGGAATATCTAAGAATTGAGATTCTTAGCCATAACGATGAAAATCCATCAACATTTTTCTTCTTCCAAGAACTCCTCGTGGACTTGAAAAAGGAGGGGCCGGAGGCTATGCCCAAATTTCTGATTGGTATGTGCATATTGCGGTATATTTGCTACTGCAGTAGAACCCTGTTAGAACACGAATCGTTACACCGCGATATCGGCCCCGTTTTTTCCAGGTTAAATTTGACCTAATAAACAAAAAAAGTGTCTTTTTTAGTCTTGATAACGCCGGTCTGCGTTAAAACAGCGCCCGTACACGCTCACATGTGCTGACCAATCATCATCTATGCATGCTGTGATCATTGCACAACTCCCTATTCGTGGCCACACTTTAGACAGGCACGAATACTGACGACGCGTCGGATTAGCATTTTGAGTCGACTGCTACTGTACAATGTGAAATAAAAAGTAACGATCCGTGGTATAGCCCCTATGATGATTCTGTTATACCACGCTATATATTATATGACAATCTTGTTATACCAATATTATATGACAATCTTGTTATATCGCGTATTATGACTATCTTGTTATATGATGATCTTGTTATACCCCGGTATATGACGATCTTGTTATACTGCAGTAAATAAAGATTTGGTTATACCACGCTATATGACGATCTTGTTATACTACGATATATGACGATCTTGCTATACCGCGGTATA
Organism: Flabesymbios commensalis; assembly: GCA_964017125.1. Classification (NCBI taxonomy): domain Eukaryota; kingdom Metazoa; phylum Annelida; class Polychaeta; order Terebellida; family Flabelligeridae; genus Flabesymbios; species Flabesymbios commensalis. Next base: position 46,440,003 of record OZ024909.1, on the reverse strand, counting down.
TAACTATCTTGTTATACCGGGATATATGATGATCTTGTTATACCGTGCTATATGACGATCCTGTTTAATACACCGCCTTGCATAATGATTCTGCTATACGCAGTATGTGAGCGGTATGTGGTCATCATGTTACCGCGGTATAGAAATATAAGCCATATTATTTTTTATACAGAGAAATTGAATTTTTTTAGTTAATTAGCGTGGACCACCCTGCAATAATCTTCCGGTATGTGCTCATTTGATTTTTTATCACCAATAGCCTAATTGAGGAATGACATGTAGATCTTTTGATGATTTTTCCTGTTTTGTAACTCACCCGTGCGATGTTTTGCTTGTGCAAGATCACAACAAGGAGGACACTAACAATTTGTTGCGTGTATGTAGCATATTTATGAAGTACACATTTTCTCTGTTTAATCACCGCTGACACTTAACTGTCTGGACGTCAGTGTACGTCGTTAAGATTATTGGAGCTTGACAGGTCTCCCATTGTGACGGCGAGTTACGCAACCATATACAATCAACTCCACTCTGTAAGCACAATTATGCAGGTGATAACGGTACAATGCCGGGGCAACCTCTCAAATCAAATAAAATAAACTTTATTTTGAGAGGGCACTCTCACGATGTTGATACAGCATTAAAACAGCGTTGTGCTATAGTTACGTGTGAGCCGAACTGTTTACATCTATTGTGACCTCATGAATCATAGTATGAGAAGCTATATAATTCTAGCAAATCTCGTCGATTCTCAAGGCCTCGTGAATATACAATACAAAGCCCACCTGTCAATCAGTTTAAAGAATACACTTATTTTTTCGCACGAAATAGCGCAGCGTATTTGTTATTAAAATATCTACTCTAACTACGCACTGTGTGACCCCATAGCATGCACAGGGTCGGTGTAGATCCTTCACGCCTTCCATTCCGGCCCAACGTCGCCCTTCAATCTGCTAACTACACATGAAGTGGTTTTACGGAGCACAATATGTCATCATATCTCGTCATTGTTAATACATAGTTTAATCTCTATAGAGAGATGGATATTTTTTTTGAACAAAGTAATAAATATATATGTATGTTATAAACATTGTAGTCAGGAAAAGTATTGTAATCAGAGCAGTATTGTTTAATTTGCAGTTCTCAATATGGTATAATGCGTGCCCTATTGAATGACCAGAAATGTCTACAATATTTGTACAATGTGTTCTACTTCCCCCGTGCTGTAATACAGTACCGGAGAGTAATAACCAACCGCTTTCTGACGATACCGGGAAGTTATAACCTACTGGGCAGTGTTTACTCCACGGTAGGCTAGACAATACTGCTCTGTCACCTGGTAATATCTAGTACATAGCTAGCACCGCCTGGTATCTGGATATAGCGTGTCCATATAGGCCCAATGTTTTTACCATTAGCGGTAGAACGGTTGTCTCGCTATAGCGCGGTCCGCTAATAACGAGTCCCCGTTTCTTAGACCCCAACTACCGCGTTGTAATTTATTTCAGGTCCGTATCTTGAAAACTCTGGATACGCGCTCATGTAGAAGATCGGTAACTTCGCTTAAAAAAATACGACGCCGCGAGCGAAATGCGTCACATTTGCGAGCGATATATCACGGCCATATAACCATCAATCTTGCTGAAAATTTGTGACGTCATCGTAATGACACAAATTGCGAAGGAACTCAATTTGTAGAGAGATCGAATAAGAAATAAGCGAGTAGTGGCCTAATAAACAGCGGCAAAATAAGCGAAAAATCCCCATGCATTGTCAAATCCCAAATGGGCGAATTGTGACGTATCTAATTTTGTAACTGTCCCAAATCGATATGCTCTAATAAATCATACAAAATATATAAATAAAAAATTTTTTTCACTAATTTGACCAAACTAGATGATATAAAACATGTTAAGGTATTTATTGATGTCAGAATCTCAAAATGGTAACATTGTTCCAAAAATGGCAAAGTTAATCTACTCGTTGGATTCCTGGCACTGCCCTCTCAGCGCATTCCGCCTGATTTCGGGGTGTTGCGTCACATATAGCCTACTGATCTTAACTGAAAATACGAAAAAGTCAAAAAAACAATTTTAAAGCACCGAAAAAGAGTGAAATAGTTGTATTTCCAGGTCGTATATTGCCATGTAAACAAAACAAGTCAGCAATATTCAGCACTTTACATCACATATTCCCACGTATCAGACAGGAAGAACAGAGCATTCACCGCTAATTGGTGTCTTATAGTCAGAACACGGGAGGACACACCTGCAGCACTGATTGTCTACCCAACGCTGGGCCGATGCCATCAGCAGGTGGCCCAATGCTGTGAAAACATTCAATCGTCCTTCAGGTATACAAATAGTTTGTTTGGGATACTTCTTGTTTCATAGAAATGTTGATTAAAAATATATGTAAAAATATGAGAATTCTGAAAAAAATAAAAACGTGATCCGTGGGATACACTACTTCAGTACGGAATTAAAAACGAAAATTGATGTGATCCCAAAGAGCTGCTTTAACCCTTTGACTTCCAGGCCGGGGTGCATGCCAGAATCCAGATATACTAGTGTAGGAGTTCTATTTTTCGTCATTTGAAGCTGGAATTGCTAACGCAATTTCCAGCTTCAAATGACGAAAAATACATAAATGTAGTATATATTTGACGAAAATTTGTGTCATTTTATGGTTACGTTCATTGACGAATGACGACGGAAATTTCCGTCATGTATGGTAGTGAAAAGGTTAATAATTCATGTTTTTCATTGAATGCTAGCCTTTTGTCATATTGTTCTGTTTCATGTTTATTTTATTTATTTTTGTCTTTTGTAATTCTCGATAAATAAATATGTTTAAACCAAATCACTTGTTTGTAAAATTTCTCCGTGATGCCGCATATTTTGCGGTTCTTATTGAAACTATTCTTCTGACCTTAGAAACTATCAAGTTTCACGTCAAGCACCCTTTAGTCACAACGTTTCAACTTTAACGCAGCGTTCTAAATCATTATTTCTAAGTAGATTATCGGGTATTTAATTTATTGAAAACAGCTATTAACCATGATTAATTATTTATCATATCAATTTATTTTCAAATGAACAAAAAGACAGTTTCAAGACGAAGCCTGTTATACTGTGTTACACAAATGAGTGTGATTTCGTCACGTGATTTTGTCACGCATACGTTTGTTTGCATTGCTGTTGAGTTGTATGAAGTCCCCGAATAATATATGCCACCAGATTATATTTTAATTATATTTTTTAAATCAATTATTAGGAACTCCCAAGACATGAAAAGCGTGACTGAATCACATAATTGACCGTGTACACTATATTATTGATTTTATATCCAATTAGCTATTTTTTTAATTAAGCAAAGATGCGAGACCATCTGAAAATTGTTCCCAATGGTGATCTCGCTTGTCTTTGCGGCGCATAATAATTGCCACAAAATAAATAGTACATTTTGTAAGGCTGGGAGACGTCGATGTCCGCTGATTTACGGGAATAATAAAAGTGCAAACTTGATGGATGCGTTTTTCTGCATGTGAACAGGAACTCAACAGCATAAATCTGGAGGTGCGTAATGTTTTTTATAAGATGAGTTTTTTAATATTTTTTATTTATTTAATCGACTGGGAAAAATAAAGAAAAATATCAAAATATTAAGTGTATTTAAATTTTATAGATATTATTCTTGACATGGGATGTGTTAAAATAACGTAGCTTGATTCAATAACACACCTAATTCTTTGACATTGTAACATCCTGATTTAGGAGATGAAATGTCAATGTACCTATATTATATACATAGGTCTGACGTTACTATTCGGTCATATTTTTCAGGCTGAAACTGGGAAAAAGTTCATTAGCATAGGCAAATGTGTTTATATATAATTCCACCCCCTTTACACTACTAAACAGATAGGATGGTATACCAATCATGCTAATATGATAAACATGTATTTTACATATAATTATTGATGATGTATGTAAAATCACAATAAATTATTGATATCAATTTGCGGTTCTTTTTTTGTAATTTTGCACTTACTTGCATGCAAACATTTTACAATTACATAAAAACAGTTCAAGATATATAAAAAAATGTATACTAAGCAGCAAATAAAATAACCAATAAAATTAGTAAATAGATAATAGGATACATGTGAACTGAGCCATAAAAAAATCATACACAATCTATGCTAGTGCTGCTGCATCGGGATGAGCAGATGGATTCTTCATTGTCTCATGATATCTGCACACAGTAATTCTATATGCTTTCAATGAAGTGAAATGTGAATAAACATTTCTATGCTCTAATTACCAGTCTCGTCCATTTAGAAACATGCAACAATTGACTTTGACGTCACGTCACGTCACGCCACGTCACATCAGCGCCTCAGTCGGGACAAACTGATTAACTGTCCTAATCCTTTGCATGTCAAGTTATGTAATTTTATTTTTCACCCACTTGAAGTTGTGTCTCGCTACCGCGACCCACAACTTCAAGTGGATGAAAATTACTCATAGTCATTTGTTTAATTTGAGACAAAATATTGGCAAATCTTGATGTTTATTAAGCACACACTTAATTTCGAATAATAGTGATTGTTTCGGTAATAAAATGGATTAAAACGATTAAAGTCGTGGATATATAGCGATGAAAGGGTTAACACTCATGAACTGCCCCTTATTCAAATATGTCATGTGGCATATAGATATGACACTAGAGATTAAAAGGGTAAGTTATAATCTATCCCAGTAAACACAATAAATTGAAACAATGTTGTTTTAATGTTGCGCCAGCGTAAACACAAAACATTTGTATAACATTTGTACAATGTTGGACCAACGCCAAGACGTTGGTCCAACATTGTACAAATGTTATACAAATGTTTTGTGTAATAACAATGCAATACTTAAATGTTAGTCAAAAAGAACCCACTGTACTTTGAGTGTAGGCTGATGCATGTCATGCAACAGTATAGGCATATATTGCGTTTTTTGTAGATATTTCCCTTTCGTTCCAGGACCTAGTGAATAATCCTATGATAGCACGATTCAGCCATAAATGATGCATTACGTAGTATTACTTACCCTCTTTTATATGGCTCGACTACTCAGATATCATGTTATTAATATTAATCCCTCAAAGGGACCCCTTGGGATGAGACATTTTCAATGTTGTCAATTTTGTAAATTTAACTTATATGAAGCTATATAGCCTATTGATCTTAACTAAAAATACAAAAAAGTCAAAAAACTATTTAAAACACCGAAAAAAGAGTGAAATAGTTAAATTTTCAGGTCGTATATTGCCATGTAAACAAAACAAGTCAGCAATATGCAGCACTTCATACCACATATTCCCACGTCTTGGCCGAGGAGATCAAAGCAATCGCCGCTAATTGGTGTCTGATTGGTGTCATATAGCCAGGACATGAGGTGATACACCTGCAACACTGATTGTCTGCCCAACGCTGGGCCGACGGCATCACCATGTGGCCCAATGCTGTAGGAACATTTAACCGTCCTTTAGCAAGTGTTTAGGTGTACAAAAAGTTTGTTTGGGTTTGGAGCGGTTTCGTGGAAATATTAATAAGAAATATTTATAAAAATCTGAAAACTCTGAAAAAAATAAAATCATGATCTGGGGGATACACTACTTCATTACAAAACTAAAAACGAAAATTGATGTCATCCCAAGGGGCTGCTTTAAGTGCTAAATCTATATTTATTGTTTTCTTTACTTTCAAGTAAAAAATGTTCAAATTATTAAATACGTTAATTTCTAAGAAAAACATTCCCAGAATTTTGCTGTTTGATTAATTCACCATCTGCCATCAAATCATCGCGTCAGGTCTATATTATGTACAAATCATTTAGAACTGTTATAGATTATGCGATGCTAGAAACGCCACGGTTATTCTAAAAACAGACATACTACTGTGAAGTGTGCGTAATACTGCCTCATTGTTCATTGTGGTTACGCTTATTAATTATTTATTGTGCGTTTGATTGTTGGTCACCTTCTGATTAAAGGTCAGCCATGCATTTGCTCCCTATATAGGCCTAGACCACTGGCATCGACCAATGTTGGTGCCAGAAATGCATAAGATAAAATTTCTGGTGGTACGTATGTGGTTTTATTCGAACTTTTGCAACCAATCCTCAGAAGTGAAACATGTTTTATATCAGTCTGTGGAGCTGATATACGATATGACGATATTTTCTGTCACTCTAAGCTGTGAATAGTTCAAAGCTCATGACTGATCTGTTTTTTTCTGAAATATTACAATTATAAAGTTGTCATTTGGTGCATAACCATGTGAAACCTCCCATTTCAAGTCCTTCGTGCGGATAAGATCATTCTAATTAGGTTATATGCTCCCATGCTAGCTTGACTATGCTATACCGACTGATCAAATATTGCCAGATCTCAGATACATAAGCGATACTAGTATACATAAAACGTAAAACACGAATATTTAAAATTAGAATGGATGCAGAACTGTATACAAAATAGCAACACACCAATCGCAAACACTTTCCACAGAGAGACTGTCGTTTTTGTACAGTGGCCCGTCTGCGAAGTAACTTTACTCACGAGACGTTGATGCCCTGTTGTTTTAATGTTGGTCCACCGTCTACGACGCTGGCCCAACATTAAAACAACAGCGCATCAACGTCCCTTGCTTCCTGAGGCTACTGGACCATATCACGAAACGTGGTCACGTGTGTGTGGAGGGGAGAGGGGTGCGGGGTGGGTTATGAAATATACATTTCAGCCATGAACCGGAACTAAGGAACACTCACCAACACGAAGACTACTTTGATCAAACTGCACGATTCACTTTGGATAATACCAGTCATATATCTTAGCTTGTTTCACTACCAGAGAGGATGGCAGGCTCTTTGGTGAACGTGGGACAACTGACAGCATTTGTCGCGACAATGATCGTGGTCACATTGGCTTACGATACAGAAACCTCTCCAGCTCCTCTCTCAGGGTATGGTATCATTTATATACATTAAGTAAATTGTTAGATGAATATAAGTTTCCGTTGCTTTGACACTGAGATGAATGCGTATGCGGCGCTGAGAGAAGGGAGTGTAACCCGTCGAAGATGTCGATGAAGTGCTGTGTAAAATGGCGGACGAACAGATTTGTTTTCAACCGGGGTTTTATTGTTGCAAATATGTTTTATTGTTTTTAATAGTCCCATGATACGCTGTTGTGCGTACTGGTCAAGTAATTATGGCTACAATTTTTTTTTTTTTAAAAGCTAAAGTGTGCTTCCTGCCACGGTAAACTCGCTGCGACGATACATCAGCTGAAATATCACACATCCAATAAATTGAAAAATATGTTTTTAATCAGTGAATGTCAGGAATAATTTGATAAACCGATCCATGCTATATATTTAAAATTTAAATTTCCTTCTCAATTTCCAATTTCACGATGTAAAGCATGGTATTGTTTGCAAAGAACATTTCAAATAAATACATGAAAATTTCTCGGCATGATAAATATTCATTATAATTATCTTCATTGAGTGTCACCTATGTCGATATTGATTATAATTACGCGTATGCTTATAATAATATTTTATGATCCAATCAACAAAACAATATTACCCAAATCTTCTGGTGAAAAATATTATTTTTCTTCAAGTAAAATTTTAGGAGTAAAAAATTGTCAACATTTATTCAATTGATAATTTATTTAACTATTAGAAATAATTATATATCTAATTCATCTAGCATATATCTATCGTGGTAATTATGGTTATCTAGCATGGCTAAAACGTATAGTTTTAAAATTGAATGACGTATGCACTCCGGCGTCTGATCTTAGTAGTTTTTTTTATAATCATGACGAATTTAATTTATTTAAATCAACCAAAAGAATAGAATGGAAAAATGTTTAAAGTGGGGTTTGTCTTTCCAAATGGAATTACATGGAATTAAATGGAATTAAAATTCCTCATTTTGCGTGAAATAAATGGATCGTGTTTATCATGTAGATGTAACTTTTAAATAATAAACTCTAATAAACCTAAATATGATCTACTGTTGCCAAAATGTCAATAAGACTATGCCCAGCAAGGAAAGCAATATAATAATTTGTTGTAGCCTGTTGGCCAAATGACAAAATTTCACAGTGGGGGGTACTTTTCGTTACCACACGGTTTCCATTGACGAAATTTGCTTTTTCTTTGATTATTTTGCAAATTAGGCAGGCATTGCCCTAAAACAAGATCTCTTCAATAACTTCAAAACTAATTGTCATAGACACAATTATATGGTGTCCATTCCCTACTTTTCTATGGTCAAGGATTGAGGGTATAGATGAAAGCATATGTGAAAAATAATGAATTATCATGCTAATTAAGAATCCATTGCCGTAAATTGATCTTCTCGCGATTATTTGAAACCACATGACATAATTACATGTATGCCCATGACCAGATATATGTACACATGCTTAAAAAATGAGTGTTGTTTATATAATATAAATGCCATATATTTTGTTTAATGAATGAATATAGCTGTTTTTCATAAATATGTGTGTACTTAACCTGGGTTGAAATCTGAAACATTCAACTTTGCTCGGCATCTTAGTATATAATTTGTTATCCACATGGTTTTAAATAATTTGTGTGTGCTGAGCTCGAGTCTGTCGCATAACATTCGATATGTGGTGACCCTCATCTTCAAATTAGCAAAACACGAAATGGCCGCCAAAATGTAAAGACGACCCCATATTTTATATGGTTTGTTGCACATGAAAGCACAATTTATTCATGGATTCTTCTAGTGTCTTTGGAAAAAAAAAGACTTTTATTTGAACTTCAAATCCAAGACGTCTGCTGTTTTTTTATATATTTACTGTTACTGTAAGTATACCGTTAATCATGCTAACGATAATATGACTTATTTGTTGTAACTTAATGGACCAGTAATAAACGATACTGTCGAGTACATTAAAAGAAAAATACAAAATGGACGCGACATCCACCTGATAAAAAAAACAAAAAAACTAAATGGTTTTAAAAACGTAAATACCACCATAGTTTTGGTTTGTCGCACGGGATTGCTTGATTTACGGTTTTTGCATGACTTGGGGGGTCGAAATATTCATTTGTGTTATTTATTGTCCATCGTCTGACCTATATTTTATGGTAAAATTCCACATGGCCGTCATTTTGCATATTTGCAATCAAAATCATGACGTCATTCGAAATATTAGATACATCAAAGCATATTAAAACATAATGTGCTTAAACATAGTTCGGATGCCTTGTAACTTAATCTTTTGCATTACATAGTCTAGTTTTCTGGATTTCCATTAAAAAGAGTTTTATTATATTATAATTCAGATTCATAGAAACGCTTCAATTTGTGTGCTGGCGGTAACCATTTTGTATTTGTAAGTCAAATATAGGTCATTTTGATTGAAACAAATAAGACATACACATTTCTCAAAATGGTTTCCACGTGGTAACAAAGTGTTACCCCTAAACCTATTTCTAGAGCACTTTTCAGATTCTGCCACCAGGCTATTGTGGTAATTTTTGGTGATCGTAAATGCCTCTTGTTTGTGGAAAAAACAATAAACGTGGAACCGAATATATTGCACTATAATTATAGCCATATAGTTCAGTACTGGATAAAACATACACGGTGCTGCCCTGCAAAGGCAAACAGCAGTAACTGCTCACTTAGTAAGATAACACTTACCGCTGTTTACCTTTGCATTGGCCACATTAACCAGTCACTATCAAGATCTGGCATCGTAACGCGCGGCTGTCGTGACTATCGTCTTCGTGACACTGTCATGCTTCAGTGCGCCCAAACAACGTGAGACACACAGGCGCGAGAAAGTAATGTTGGCCACCCGATGGCTTAATATTGGGCCAGCGTCAGATATGGTAGCCCAATATTCTGCCATCGCTCAGCTGGCGTCTCGCATAAGGCATAATAAACTTGGCAAGCATACTGATCCGGAAGGACAGTGTAGCACGCTGTGTCACTGCCGTAAATGATTTCCTTTACGCGAGCCCGTGATTAATTTAAGTGAATTTACCGATAATTCGATTACTATCGCACTCACATAGTTGTCGAATTTGTATACAAAAAAAGTACCAAAAAAGAAACGTTACAAAGTATATTAGTTTTTATTATTTTTATATACATATTTTAATAGCATGGCATGACTGTGATACATATGTTTATAACTGAACCACTATTGTGTTCAGGTTTCTATGCTTTAAGTTTCTATGAGTGTCGTGGAACATCTTGTATAGCTATTTTATCTCTGGTTCCGGTGCGGGAAATTGATGAGAGCCAATTTTACCACATAATTTCACTTATGTTATATATATGTAAATATAAATATTTCGGAGTTGTTTATCACGAACATATGGATTTTATTGAATGTGCAAATCATCTCGCAGATGCTGCAGGCCGAGCACTTGGAGCTGTTATAAGTAAGTTCCGTAAACTAAAGAACATAATATTTTTAACTTTTACCAAATTATTTAGTCCTATGATTATCCCAGTAATGGATTATAGCGCAGGTGTATGGGGATTTAAATATTATCATAAATGTAACTGCGTTCAAACTCGTGCGCCATCTTACTTTTTGGGTGTACATAACAGAGCCCCAGTAATCAGGTAATGGGAATACAGGGTGATAAGGGATGGATATTACCAAAATATAGATGAAAAATGTTACAACTATGGAATCATTTGCTTTCTTTAGATGATAACAGGCTGACAAAACATATTTTTTAATGGGAATATGCAAATAATTTTGGTAATGGATTAATGAAATTAAACAAATTTTCCACCTGGTTGATAAGGAAGACGATTTTAATAATTTAATAAAAGTTGATTTTCAATATTTTTCAATATTGTTGTATGGTGTTATGGAGCGCGAATGGTAACGCGAAATATTAGTTAAACCAAAACTGAGAACCTATATTACTTTTAAAAATTCGTTTAAAGAAGAAGAAAATTTAGCTAAAATTATGCCCCTAACGTAGTTCACTAATTTCACAAATACGACTGGGAATTTTACCATTATAAATTGAAGTAGGACGTTTCAGAGGGGTTAGCCCTGAAGACAGAATATGGCAAAATTGCAGTATGGCTGTGTTAGAAAGTGAGGTTCATTTTATATGTGAAAGCCCTTTATATAATGATTTGAGACACGTTATAAATAATAAATATATTTTTCCCGTAAAGGCCACAATGTCTGATAAATTTGAACTAATAATGTCAACTATTGCAGATTTTTATAAATTTTTATTTGTCGGGCATGGGATAGGCGTACCGATAATATGTATAGCATGTGATATGTAACATGTATTAACATTAACGTCTATGTAGGCCCCTAACGTAGTTTTGTATTATATTATTTCCTTTTGTGGTATTGGGGTCATATCTGTCACTATGTATAGGCCTAGTGACAGATATGATTCTTTTGCACCTAACGTTACTGATGATTATATTTGGTTCGAGCGAACACAGTCCCGTCCGCCCGTTGTTTTGGACCGGTGTTGGGCCAGCGTAATGGACAGTGGGCCAGCATTGGTCTGGCGTTGGATGGGTGCCCCGTGTTTGCTGAGAGGAGGGTATCCACTCTATCGTCTTCGGCGCTGTCCCTGGTGTTTGCTGTGATTTCCAATATTGTGTAATAATGTTACTTTTTGGCTGTCTCGTTCAGCATATATATGTTTTTTTACTACTAATACTTTGGAGAGACTTATAAGGCCAAATGGGCTGGGTACTATATTGTAAACATATTTATATTGCCTTTGTGACTTGTCTGTAGTCAGGGAAAGTTAGGAAAAAAACTAAAACAATTTCCTTACCAAAATATTTTTGTACCACGGTCTTGCATAAGGTCTGGACTAGCCACACAAAATTTGTTTACTCTGGATATTCATAGGAGGATTTTTGGGAGGGTAAAATCCAAAATGGCCGACTATCTCACAGAAATAACAGAGGGAGTGATAATTAATCATCAATTTGTTTACAAATGTGCTGATTAAAGGGTTGGAAGTTGTTTTACAATAAATAAGCGACATAAAAAAATGGCCGCCAAATGTTTCATTGCTGGAACATTTTTTGCGCCTGTCTGTAGTCTATGTGTCAAATTAAATTTCATTTCCCTTTCTATTTTGTGTTTTTTAATTTTTTTATGTTTCACATTATGTTTGCTATTATTTGCAATTATTGTATAACCTTTGGATGTGGCTTTCATAAGCTTATTAGTCTAGTCAAAAAGGAGGGTTCCAGTGCACCCTCGTAGATATACCTCTGATTGGTGTATCTAGCTTGTAAAAAACCCGTAGAAAACGATTAGCTTTTTTTCACAAGCTGAAAAATGTCCCACGTGACATTTTTATGCAATTATGTGCAGCCATTACCGAAAAATCTATATAATTTACTGATCATTTAAGAAGTGATCACATCCTCCTTAATAATTATCTCAGACACTGCAAAGATGATCTTGACCACTAACAAATTGATGTTAGCCACTGAAGCCACTTTAAAAGTGATCTCAGCCACTTCAAAAATGATCTTGGCCACCGAAGAAGACACAGCCACTTTAAAAGTTATCTCACCCACTGCATAAATGATCTTCGCCTCTGAAGTAATAATCACAGCCTCTTTAAAAAGTATATCAGCCTCCACAAAGGTGATCTTGGTCACTAAGAAACTGATGTCAGCCAACAAAAAAATTATCTCGGTCACTACAAAAATGATATTTACCACTGAATAAGTGATCACAGCCACTTTAAAAGTTGTCTCAACCACTATATAAATGATCTTAGCCACTGAAGAAGTGATCACATCCTCCTTGAAAATCATATCAATCACAACAAAGGTGATCTTGGCACTAACACACTGACGTCAGCCACTTGAAAAGCGATCTCGGTCACTACAAAAGTGATCTTAACCATTGAAGACGTGATCATAGGCACTTTAAAAGTGATCTCAGCCACTGCAAAAGTGATCTTGGCCACCGAAGAAGTCATCACAGCCATTTTAAAAGTTATCTGAGCCACTACAAAATATATTGACTCACCAGTGTTGTTATTAGAATCTAGTTCAAAATATGTGTTGAACATAATTATCATTGGGATTGGTGGCGCTTAGACCTTCATGACAATTTGTTCTAAGTAAATCTTTTGTTTTCGATCTACAATAAGACCAGAACCGTTTAGGGTTTTCCTTTAGTGTGTCAGGCAAATCAGCAATGAATTGGTTGTGCTTGAACTGCAATACTTTATGTAATCAATTTCTTACTTTTCCAAATGTATTCCAATGATGAGCTCTATTAAACCTCTTAACTTTTACGAGAATTTTAGGTACACATGTTTAACAGAATCATCATACCACTAGAACCAACATTCCCAGTCCAGATCAACATCTATATAAATTTAGTACATTCGACTGTCTGAAGCATTTTACCACTCAACAAAGCTCCTAACTTATTACATGCACTACACATACACTATATTTATTACACATACATCTAATAGAGACAAAAGTAAAATTAATGTTGTTCCTTATTACAAAAAGCAGATCTGTTCACACTTACCATGTAATATCCGTAACATGAGATTTGCATGTTGCATTTCTCAAAACAAAAAGTCAAGCGTGAACATATACTGTTCACTATCTTGTTTTGCTGTTTTTGGCGGTTAAGTTGGTTTTTCTCCTGTTGATATTATTTATTTTTTTGTAAATAATACTACATTTTAACGTAACTTTCTACCCACCGCTGATAATATGTAGGGTAAATTAGCATGCCATGACAAAAAATGTCTGGTTTTGATTTTTTCATTACCGATTTCGGCCATCTTACATTTTGCTCTGTAAAAAACCCTCCTATGACAGTTGAGCGTAAACAAATTGTCAGAAGTTAGCTAAGGCCTTATACTATACAATGGTAAAAAAAGTATTTGGAAAGGAATTTGTTTTAGGTTTTGTTAAAAAATCGCTTAACTTTCCCTGACTAATGTCACTATAATACAAATACAATACAATACATATATGATCATGATAAGTTTGCCATGTACTTTTGTACACACTATCTGCAAGTACACTTTCTTTTTCAATATCCATCTGATATGGTATATTTGCCTGTGTATTTTCTATAATAACTGATCATTTTCATATGATGTATATGAAATGAAATGAAAATGAAATGAAAAACTTCTAATGCGCCTAAATCAGAGGCGCTGCAAATCCGAATCAGGCTCGATTATCATAGTCCGTTTGACGTTCCAATACGTAGATCCAGCATCCCGGGACACAGTGGATTTAGGATGGAAAGGCTTGGCCGAAATAGAAAGTCTTCAATTTTTTCCGAAATGACTGTGCAGATTTAGATTTTTTAATCTCAAGAGGGATACAATTCCAGAGCTGGGGGGCCGCAACCGAAAAAGCCCTTTCACCCATCTTCGAACTCACTCTGGGGACAACCAGTTGATTATCATCTGAGGAGCGGAGATTACGGGTTCTGTTTAAAGGTTTAAGCAGATTATGTAGATATACAGGCTGACATGAATGTATTACTTTATATGTGAGGGTGCATATTTTGTGTTTTATTCTGAATGGAACAGGGAGCCAGTGTAGGGATTTTAACAAAGGTGTAACACTGCAGAATCGTGAAGAACGGGTCACAACCCTGGCCAAGCAGCTCTGAACACTCTGCACCTTGTTTGTTATAGAGGATAGAATTACAATAGTCTAGCTTGCATGAAACAAGTGAAGTTGATATTGTCTTAGTCACTTCCGCTGTTAAACATCTGCGCAAGCGACGCAAATCACGTATATGATAGTAGCATGATCGACAGACTTTTGATATATGTTTCTTAAAATTAAAATCCTTGTCAAATTCTAACCCTAAATTTCGTGCCGAATCAGTTGGTGTTACATCAAACTTATTGTTGGTCATAATAATTGCCACGCCTCCGCCCTGTTTACCTCGGCGTGGTTTATGTATTAAACTATAGCCCTGCGGGGTTATGTCAGCAAGGGCTGTCGATGTTTCTTTAGCTTTTAGCCACGTCTCCGTAATCGCTACCACGTCCAGACTTTTGGTGGTCACAAAACATCCCCTGATAGCAAGTGGAGGAGAGGCAGGAATACATTTGGCTTAGGTCGGTAGATGGTAGGACTGAAAAGTTTTCGATGTGTGCACACTGGGGTAGGGTTTGACACGGTCACACGCGGAAGGAGCAAAAGCCACGCACCGGGAATCAGCGGCCGTAAGCGTCGGCAAGCGTCCGTGATCGTACATTTCCAGGCGGTCACCGCGTCACTTTTCGCGGCAACCGCGTCCATCCGTCGGCTGCCGCGAATCAACTTCTTGTTCAAAAATTCGTGGCCAAGCGTGGCTGTCCGCGGGAGCCCAATCATCCGTGAATCAGCCTAGAGACACAGCAAGATGGTGTACAAACACCGTGGACATCGTACATACACCGTAGGTATCGTGGGCGTGCGCAACGGGGCGTAGACAATAAATGGCTCACCCTGCACCCCTCTCCAAGGCGGAGCCCCCACACTGGCACACGCTGTTCTACACTGTTATACAATAGCCTACGCTACCCTATGCACAGCGCAAAATATTTTTGGTGTTGCACCGTCAGACGGTCAGCGTAGGGGATCCGTAGCTACTGGCTGCGCTTAGTCACGCTTAGTCACGCTGCCTACGGTCTCTGCACTCCATGTACGGTTTCTGTACACCGTTTGACGACATATCACGCTTACTCACGCTATGTTACGGTATGTCACGCTGCCTCACGCTGTCTACGGTGTATGTACGCCATCTCGCTGTGTCTGTACGCAATTTTGCGGTGTCCGCCACCCAAATGTGTCAATTTCCGAACCGCGTATGAAAAGGTCGTGGATCGGAGTATTTTTCATTCTTCTCTGTTGACCTTCCCCAAGTTCCATCTGCTCTGTTGCTCTTCTGTTGCTCCATCATTGTCGTCGTCCTATCTGGGTAGTGCTGTATAGATTGTTTCTCCAACATGGATGTGGTACAATAACACGCACGTCAAATGCAGTTGAGGGCTTGGCAGCTGCATGCAGTTGGCAGAGCATTGACGAATTTCTACTGTGAAACTTGGTCTTATGGCAAAAGAAAAGGGAAAGCAAAAAAGAGTAGCCACAAAGAAGCAGTTATATGAAAGAGAAATTCACGATTTCTTATTTGCTGAGGGCTTAGAAAAGAAAAGGCAAAGCAAGAAAAAAAGCCGCAAAGAAGCAGATATAAAGACGAAATTCTCGATTTCTTATTTCAGACATGAATGTCCAAAGTAAGAAATACGGGAATGTTGTCTTTATATCTCGCTTAACTAGATGGTATATAATGCGCAACACTAAAATTAACGTATACGCAGTTCTAGTCAATGTCGCTCTAATTATGTTCGCGAGAATACTGTGGAGCATATAATGTTTCCAGACGTGCAGTAGCTCCCGTATACACTTTTTAAAGCTACATGGTCGCAAGATAATTAGAGGCTAGAGCCCTTTTATTTACGCTGTTTAAGCTATTTTTGTCTCTCATTTAAGCTTGCATTATATTTCTATCCGTGTTTGTAATTCCCTGATTATTTCAAATAAACATAAATATAAAATGAACTCAGACCTCCTGGGACCATTGGTGGCCGGTTACGCAAAGCTTGGCGCCGTCAGTAACACGAACAGTGGCTAGTTGAGTGTGTCGCACCATTTCAAGACATATAGGCTACTGATATTATAATGCTGTATACTGACATTAATATGCCACATAATGAAAATAGAATGTCATAGCTTGGTATTAACATGATATCGAAAATGGTATGATTTAATGATATAAGACTATATTGTGACATTAAAGTGTCACATCCTGATATTACAATGCCATATCCTGACTATATAGTGCAATCGCCTGCAATATTATTGCCATATCGAGACGTTAAACGGCCATAACCTGATAATATAATTCCACATATTGACTTTAAAATATCATAGCCTGACAGTCAAATGTGCTATCCTGACATTAAAATTTCATTTACTTATATTAGAATATCGCCCCCCGACCATACACTGTCATATAATGTTATATGATGATATTGTAATGCCACATCCTGACATAAAAGCTCCTCTAACCCTTGAATACATTTCAAGTCATAAATTTGCTTTAAAAAACTTTTGAAAAAATCGTCGTCTGCGCAGTAAAGCTTATTTTATATGTTTCAGTCCAGTTAAAGAAAACTGATATATTTAGATCTAAATAGCAGTGGCGTAAACAAAAGTGGGTTCTATGTTATTATGGCATCCAAAATTTCTAGGGGCTACGGTCAACGGCATGCCCCCATGAACAACCCCCCCCCCCCCCCACAGTAACTCCACTACATACTCGTTATCTCGTTAGCTCGAGATGATTGATTAAGTTGTTTTACCAGTTAAAGTTATTATATGGTCCGCGGGCACGAGATTTCACTTGCGTAGAATGTCATCTATACAATTTGAAGGCGGCGGTAATATTTATTAGTAAAAGTAAATCACATAAGAAATAGATCATGTATTTGAATCTGTAAGCAATAATAACCGGCGTGTCTCTCTTCTGTGACAACTACATTTAATATTGTTATCTAATATTCATCTGTTTATTCAGCTCATACGAAAATTCTATTTTATCATATCATTAAAAATAATAATATTGAATAAGATTTTCCTAGCACTCGCTGCACGATGCTAATTGAGTTTATATTATCATTCTTTATGTCAGAATTTGTACGTAGGTATAATTTTATAGGCCTATGTTCACATCCTGGTTGGACCATTACACAGATATCTGGTCCAACATTGAACCAACATTAAACCAACATTAAATCAGTATAGTTATGTTTGCTGGAAGTCGTTCATTTCCACTTAACTCATACCTTTGCACACGTCACACACCTAACATGGCAGAGACAGAAGCAGACAAATTAATGGGTTTATTTTTCTAAAGGTTGGCAGCCCTACATATATTGTTGGCTACCTCTACAGTTAAAACTAATAATTATGTCTTTATACCTGAAGATGACGCAAAAATAAATGACCAGGCGTCATGCTTAAGAGGTATGAATCCGGGTCTGGCCGGTTTCAACTGAATTGCCGTAACACCAGGTTCAGCAATACTTTTTATGTGATAAAATATACAGACAGATTTTATATATTTTTTTTTTTTATGGAATTTTGAAAATTTTTCATTCCGTAGCAAATATATTTGATATTGAAATTAAATAGTCACCTATTTGTCATATTTGTTGAGCTCATACAGAGCTCATTGTTTAAAGTCGATCCCCGAACTGAAAGATTAAATTATTTATAATGACCGTAGACCCATAACATAGGTATTCAAATGAAGCGAAAAGAGCTAACTAAGACATTGGTCTCAATTCTGTGTGAAGAGCTGTTTATATTTCTGTCATAATCTATTCTATCGATTCAAGGCGAAGTTGAAATGTTTTCCAAAACACGTCAACTGACATTAATCAAATGTGCAGGTAGCTGTTAAAGACCAGAACTTTACACGTGTCGATATTTAGCCCATTTACACAGATTGCGATAAGTCGCAGTGGATTAAGGTTGAGGCAGCATTGCAAATGTGTTTCAATGTGAAATTATCGAGCGTTAAGGTCTCACCACACTAATTCATTCGCGCATATCACTATAAAGTTTAAGAATGAGAAAGTTAGTTCCTTTTTAAAAATGTGTGGCTCTTTGCAGCAGCCTCGGTGGTACATACTACAGATATATCATTTTGCTACCAATCAGAATCGATTCTGTGATGATTTGCTGTAGCAAAAGCATCGAAATAAGCAAAGATATGGTAGCAGGAAGTCCTTGTGCTACCAGTATTACTAGGCTCTTCATAACCTGATAATATAATTCCACATATTGACTTTAAAATATCATAGCCTGACAGTCATATGTGCTATCCTGACATTAAAATTTCATTTACTTATATTAGAATATCGTCCCCCGACCATACACTGTCATATAATGTTATATGATGATATTGTAATGCCACATCCTGACATAAAAGCTCCTCTAACCCTTGAATACATTTCAAGTCATAAATTTGCTTTAAAAAACTTTTGAAAAAATCGTCGTCTGCGCAGTAAAGCTTATTTTATATGTTTCAGTCCAGTTAAAAAAAACTGATATATTTAGATCTAAATAGCAGTGGCGTAAGCAAAAGTGGGTTCTATGTTATAATGGCATCCAAAATTTCTAGGGGCTACGGTCAACGGCATGCCCCCATGAACAACCCCCCCCCCCCCCCCCACAGTAACTCCACTACATACTCGTTAGCTCGTTAGCTCGAGATGATTGATTAGGTTGTTTTACCAGTTAAAGTTATTATATGGTCCGCGGGCACGAGATTTCACTTGCGTAGAATGTCATCTATACAATTTGAAGGCGGCGGTAATATTTATTAGTAAAAGTAAATCACATAAGAAATAGATCATGTATTTGAATCTGTAAGCAATAATAACCGGCGTGTTTTTCTTCTGTGAAAACTACATTTAATATTGTTATTTAATATTCATCTGTTTATTCAGCTCATACGAAAATTCTATTTTATCATATCATTAAAAATAATAATATTGAATAAGATTTTCCTAGCACTCGCTGCACGATGATAATTGAGTTTATATTATCATTCTTTATGTCAGAATTTGTACGTAGGTATAATTTTATAGGCCTATGTTCACATCCTGGTTGGACCATTACACAGATATCTGGTCCAACATTGAACCAACATTAAACCAACATTAAATCAGTATAGTTATGTTTGCTGGAAGTCGTTCATTTCCACTTAACTCATACCTTTGCACACGTCACACACCTGACATGGCAGAGACAGAAGCAGACAAATTAATGGGTTTCTTTTTCTAAAGGTTGGCAGCCCTACATAAATTGTTGGCTACCTCTGCAGCTAAAACTAATAATTATGTCTTTATACCTGAAGATGACGCAAAACTAAATGACCAGGCGTCATGCTTAAGAGGTATGAATCCGGGTCTGGCCGGTTTCAACTGAACTGCCGTAACACCAGGTTCAGCTATACTTTTTATGTGATAAAATATACAGACAGATTTTATATATTTTTTTTATTTTTATGGAATTTTGAAAAATTTTCATTCCGTTGCAAATATATTTAATATTGAAATTAAATAGTCATCTATTTGTCATATTTGTTGAGCTCATAGAGAGCTCATTGTTTAAAGGCGATCCCCGAACTGAAAGATTTAAATATTTATAATGACCGTAGACCCATAACATAGGTATTCAAATGAAGCGAAAAGAGCTAACTAAGACATTGGTCTCAATTCTGTGTGAAGAGCTGTTTATATTTCTGTCATAATCTATTCTATCGATTCAAGGCGAAGTTTAAATGTTTTCCAAAACACGTCAACTGACATTAATCAAATGTGCAGGTAGCTGTTAAAGACCAGAACTTTACGCGTGTCGATATTTAGCCCATTTACACAGATTGCGAAAGGTCACAGTGGATTAAGGTTGAGGCAGCATTGCAAATGTGTTTCAATGTGAAATTATCGAGCGTTAAGGTCTCACCACACTAATTCATTCGCGCATATCACTATAAAGTTTAAGAATGAAAAAGTTAGTTCCTTTTTTAAAATGTGTGGCTCTTTGCAGCAGCCTCGGTGGTACATACTACAGATATATCATTTTGCTACCAATTTGAATCGATTCTGTGATGATTTGCTGTAGCAAAAGCATCGAAATAAGCAATGATATGGTAACAGGAAGTCCTTTTGCTACCAGTATTACTAGGCTCTTCTCAAAACCGCACTCATTTTTTTCGCTAGGTCGCTCAGAGAGAGAGTGAGCAAGAGGTTATTATGAGCCCAAATAAAAAATACATCAGTTTCACATGCCTTTTCTATGTTTTATATTGAAAGAGAACAGACTGATGGTTAAACAAATATATAGCGTTATTTACATTTCTCCACTTTAAGTGCAAAACACACCAACGCGAACGTTAGAGTTTACTGGGACACTCACTCAATAATAAAATGTAATTATATTAGTCTATTTTTCTAGCATGTTTTATAAGTTTAATCCTGCCCTGAAGGTTTCCTACCTTATAAGCTTTGAACACACCATGGATACTGGTAGCAATGACATTTGCATTTTTGCAATAATGTCTAGTCTGTTAGTTCTGGTTGACGTGTTCTACACACATAATTATCTAATACTGGATATGTATCTGCATTATAATATTCATGCACATGTTCTATCCGTAAATTAACTCTTCCTTTACCGACTTCCCCCTGGAACCGACTTTTTTTTTAAGGAGGACCCCTGAGGTAGCCCCTGGGCACTATACAGGTCATAGCTATGCGCATGCGCACATCACACAAATTAAAAATGCAAGAGAAAATTACGTTCATGCCACTGACCATTCTGGTTGGCGATTTTCAACTACGCATGTAATGAAATATCTCCATTGCAATAAATGCGTGTGCACATATGGATTTCGCAAAAATGCGAATTTGGTAAAGGAAGGTAGTTTTCGCATAAATGCGAAATTTGTAAAGGAAGGGTTTTAAAGCCGGGACTAAATCAAACAAAAAATGGTTTAAATTATAATGGAGATCATAATAAAATTATGATCCATAGATAGAATCTGAATGTTTTTGTTTGTTGAAAAACATATTACAGTACCAATCATTCTATTTCTTCACCTATACAGCTGTGCTGAATGAAAAAAAACTATATATAGATCAGTGTAATCATAGTTTGATTTGTAAATCATCGCGTTAGATCTGTAAGTCGTTGACAAAATGTTGATTAAATGTTGGGTCAGCGTCGCAGACACTGATCCAGCATTAAACCAACATTGGATCTACGTATCAGACGATACGACTTATGCAACTCCACACATATATATATATACAATGTAATCATGGCTAAATCTTACTTGAGATCACATTTGATGTTTTTATCACTAATGTAACTATGATTTTTCTGCCTCCACATTTTCTCTCGTTATAACGATTAACCTGCACCACTTCATCTTATTGACCCGCTGTGACCAACTATTATATCGGCAATTTTTCTCTTTAATTTCCTTAATAAAAATGATCACATCTAGCAACTAGAGTGTCGTATATGTCACTCAAATGCTTGCGAACGACGAATCACAAATTCGCAAACATTTTTCACGGCAAAAAAAATCTCCAAAGTAGTTATGAGACATTCTCAAGACATTGACAGGATAGTTTTGAGATTATCTCACGAATATTAGTGAATCTGGGGTGAACATCCGCCAAATTGTTGCACTTTCGTGAGAATGTCACTGGAATGTTTTTAGAACGTATCAATAATATCGCTCGACTAAAGTGCAAACTCAAAACTGTCTTAGGATTATCTTGCGGAAGTTTCACACATCTGCGATCAATTTACAGCTATCTTGAAACTACTTTGAGACAATTTGGGCAGAACCATTGGTTTGTATATAAACTCACATTGGAATGCATTGCGATCATTTTAGGGATTGATGCTCTAGGATACGTTAAAGATTTAAGAACTATTACAAAAAAATGTATTCATCCCTAAGTCTATATTGTTTTTTTTTTCGAAAGAAACATCCACATGAGTTTTGTATATAAGGATATTTTAACTATTATAATAATAAAAAATTTGTTTAACGTCTATACAAATAATAAAATCAAGTATTATTGGAAAACTAAAGTCTAGGGGGACATTATGAGTAGAATTTGGAAACAACATCATTCTTATGGGAAATGTTGCGTAGATTCCAGAAATCACAGTCTCCAAGCTGAGTTATTGTCCGCTCATAGTCAATTGAATGACCATTTTCAAAATGACCACCAAGAAGTTACTGTAAAAAATATAATCTTAATAAACGGCCTAAAATTACATTAAAATGCTCTAATATTACTAATCTATGGATGCATAAATCATTGTCAGCATTATTTTTCCTTTATATTACTCATATAAATTATCGTGAATCGTGATTTGTGAATGATTCACAATGTTATTTTGGGTAGCAGTCGCGATATGATCTCAAAATATTCTAACACCTGTCTTGCGACAACCAGGCGACCATTTGGAGACAAGAAAGTCATGAAAAGATAAGTCGTGAACATCGTAAATATATAAGTCTAAGGGATGAGCGTCCTGTGATAAATAATGATGGATATTTATAGAAAAGGGGTATTTTTTACAACGTTGGGTCAATGTGACATATATTTAACCCTTTAACCGCCAGTGCCGCATATATTCGGGTTTTCAATTTTTCTTAGCACATTATGTACCACCTTTTAGACATGTTAAAGATAAAATTTGACATCAATCAGCAATATTTAAAAACAGTTGACCTCCATTTTGTCAAATCTGAATAATTTTCACTCACTTGAAGTTGTGGATCGCGTCAGCGAGACACAACTTCAAGTGGGTCAAAGTTCAGATTGAATAATTTGGCGGTTAAAGGGTGAAGCCATTGTTGATCAGGAGCCGCCGCTAAAGTCTACCCAAACCCGCTATATCGGATGATATTATATAAAGGTATAACAATACTCTAAACTTACAAAGCCGTAAGCCGTAACATATAGCCCTACCAAGGTCAATATCTAAAGATCGGTGTTCTAACAAAACAGCAACAGCTGTGCATTTTATACAAACAACAGTAACTTCTGCGGTTCACTATATTTTTGGTAATGTCGCGAATTAGAACACCAACTATAGCTCGCTCCTCTAGGTCTGTCCTTCAAAGCTATGCAGTATCGTTTTTTATAATGTTAAATACTACGGAGAGCTGAACAAAATTGCTAATTTCACCTGAACTTGTCCCTAATAACAATAATATAGTTCGCCAGATTTCTCAGAAGAACGTTTCAACCCTTTAACCGCCAAATTATTCAATTTGAATTTTCACCCACTTGAAGTTGTGTCTCGCTGACGCGATCCACAACTTCAAGTGAGTGAAAAATATTCAGATTTGCCAAAATAGAGGTCAACTCTTTTCAAATCTTGCTGGTTGATGTCACATTTTATCTTTAACATATTTATAATGTGGTACTTGATGTGCGAAAAAAAAATGGAAACCCGAATATATGCGGCACCGGCGGTTAAGGGGTTAACAGGGGTTTTCTTCACCGTATCACAATTCATCCAGCGTGACTATATGATTGTGTGAGTTATAGTTTGTACACGAGTGTACGAACTGTACCATGACATCGTGATATCGCTCTTTTAACCCTTACAACGCTGACATATTTTTTTATAAAACGTGTAGACCAAAGGTTTGTTTTTTTCAATTTAAAATCATCATAGATGTCTCAGTTAGCTCTTCCCAATTCATTTTTATACATATGCTATACGTCTACGAACATTATAAATACGTTTACTTTTACAGTGTGGGGATCGACTTTAGACGTCAGATTCTGACGTCTAAAGTCGATCCCCACACTGTAAGGGCTAATGTTGGGCCAGCAATGTATACGGTGGGCCAAAATTAAAACATCGTCTTGTGGTTGCTGGGTTTTTGATATACGTGATACTGTTTATAACGACAAACAGTAGTAGCTGCTTGCGTGAAGTTTAGTTTATACACGATTTAGCGAGGCAAATTAAATTACTTTGCAAAAAATCACCGAGGCACAATTTAATCAAAGTGATGACTTTACAAAAATATACGTGTGTTTTATTCTTGCTTTGAACCACGCAAATAATGCGCCATCACGTTATTTATTTAAATGGTAAGCCACGCAGCTCCAGGGGAATCCCCTAACGTGAGAAATAGAAAACGAGTAGCGCGATTTTATTCAGGCAAGCATCGGGGATGTAAAACCTACGTAGCTATCTGAATACGTGAGCTATAACTATTATTATACTGGCAAGTTTACAGCGTATAATTATGTTATGCTCGTATTACAAAACCTACACGATTTTCCGAAAATAAAATTCACATTATTCAGCGGTGTTTTTTATAGTAATTGAATGTATATTAAATATGCTATGTTATCATGCATACCGACATGTATCATTAGGCCCGGCCCGAGTGATTAGAGCTTAAAAGAATAAGGTTGGTATAATGTTAGCCCAGCGTCACAGACGGTGGCCCAGCATTACATCAGCATTGGGAAAATGTATTGTGTTATCTGGGTAGTGATTTTTCTGGCGACGGGGGATTGAGCGTCACCCGCATAGCAATGCGGCAGTCCCAGCAAGCACAGGACAATCACTTAAAGCTGTTTTATTGGCGGGGCAGCGGCAAATACGTTTGTCCAACAGTATTGGGTGAAGGGCACGTTTTTGCTGGTGTGCTGCCTCCAAGTATACAGCAGAATCAGTGTTGAAGTAGTGTCTTTTTGGTTCCTTAATATTATATCCTGGACATTTAAGAGTCTGGTCCATGAGGAAGACCAATACAGGTGTGTTTACAAAATATTAGGCTAAATTTTTGTCCATAGCACTCAAACAGCCTGACGCCGGGCCTCAGAGTTCGAGAATTTCTGTTCTAGTGATACATTTACATTTATTCTCGTAGTTTTGTGAATATTTGAAACAGATGTTCTTCACTGATGCAAATCTATTTTAAGAAAATACATTAAAAAGGGGAAGACTGACTGACTGACTGACTGACTGACTGACTGACTGACTGACTGACTGACTGACTGACTGACTGACTGACTGACTGACTGACTCACTGACTGACTCACTGACTGACTCACTGACTGACTCACTGACTGACTCACTGACTGACTCACTGACTCACTGACTCACTGACTCACCTACCCACTCACCCATCCACTCACCCACAAACACAGCGACCCATCCGACGGACTGACTCACCGACTGATGGACCGACCGCTCGACCGACCGGCCGACCGACCGACCAACCAAACCAACTAATTATTATTATTATTCTATTCTAACATACATATACATGGTAAACATTAATAGCAGTATTGCTATTTTGTATATATGCGCCCTGCCTGCTAACATATAAAACTGTTATGTGCGGAATACAATATGTAGTATTAGAACTATTAGTATATTTTTGTTATAATTCATACAAGAATCGATAGATTGCAATATAACTACGGCATCAAAACCATATACTGTTGATCTGGTAATATTCGCGAGGTTAATTCGTGCATGTTTCGCGAAAATTACCAGACCTACAGTATACCTAACGTACAGCTACACATAGATGTATACGAATAGGTATAAGCAATACTATTATGTACACATAAAATTAGAATAAACCACGTTGAGCCAAATATAATTTGTAATTATCTAGATTTAAAATGTATGGATAATAAATCGTACACACTGACAATAATTAATCGTAAATTCCTGAAGCACTGACTTGTAACATACTTCATATGTAAAACTCTAGACAGACCCTGCTAATATTTTTCATCAATATTTAATACCTACTTTATAGAGATGATACAATTTGTTTGCGTTTCTGTAAAATTAAAAGAGGCAGTACATATTGTCCAAGTTATCATTACTATGGTAATTTATCATACTATGATCAATTCTAATCATTTCTGTCCATCGCCATTCTTCTGATAGCGAATGGAAATATTCTTATATAATTTAAAGTTAATTTAATATTAATAATGCAAGCACTGCACAAGCGGGGGACCTACATTAATTTTGATGAGCACCGCTCGCGTCCCGATGTTTTTTCCTTGCAAAGGCACTCACGTCCTTCACTTTACTCAAGTGTGTAATATGTACCCATTCTATTATAAATGATATTTATTTTATAATCTTCTAGTTCAAGTTGCCGATAAAGGGGCGAGGGTTGAAGAGATGCTAGACACAAAACCTATTTGCCCCGGATTTGATTCCAAGACGTGATAAGTTAATATGGTTTATACCGACCAACAATATATGCTATCGCGTCTATCGAAGAAAAATGACATGTACTAATAAAATTTAATGAAATACTAAAAATATAGGTCAAAAGCTAGTACACTTACTCATATTCAATGTACATTGCTGTTTTTCAGAGAGCATGTATGTACACGTCAGGTGTGGGAGAGCGGGTACCGCTGGGAGAGCGAACCCTACACTTGTTTTGAGGAGAAAGAACTGCCTCTAGATGAATGTGAGGGCATAGGAAGCAAATGGCACTACGATCATCATCACGACCATTACAGGAGACGCTTCACTAGATATAGAAGGACAGGTCCAGGATCATATGACACTGAAGTGATTTGTGTGGAAAATGTGTGAGTAATTGACTCCTCTCAGAGCAATTGTCCTATCTGGCACTATTTAGATTTTAGCATGTATTTAAAGTACAGTAGCAGTGTTTGTGGGCAGATTTTAATGTTTAAAACGTCGAATTAGTGATTATTATAATTATTCACTTTTCTCTGTTATATAATGTATTCTGCCAGTGAGTAAAATAACTGGTGCTTTTTCGGTGAATTAATACATATAATATTTTTTTTCCATTTTATTTACCATGTTTAATTTCTGTCTTAATTCAAGGCAAAAAGACGAGCTTTGTCGTAATATCCAAGATTGCATTCTAAAGTGGGCGGTACCAAAATGTGCCGGTATTGATGCAGAATTATGGTGTGTTTCGCCTTCCCTGTGGTTTTATGTGGTAATATGTGTGCATACTAATTATCATTGTATGACTTCGATTTGGTTTGTTAGGATTTGAAATTAGTGCAGAGCGGAGCAAAATGCAGAACAGTATAGTGATGTGTTGTGCAGTGCAGTGCAGGGCAGGACATGGCAGGGCGGGGCTGTAGAGTGCCGTGTATTGAATTGCAGTGCAGTACAGTGCAGTGCAGTGCAGTATAATGCATTATAACACAGTGCAGTGCAGTGCAGTGCAGTGCAGTGCAGTGCAGTGCAGTGCAGTGCAGTGCAGTGCAGTGCAGTGCAGTGCAGTGCAGTGCAGTGTAGTGCAGGGCAGGTCAGGGCATACTCACTTGGTGATGTACCGTGAATTGCAGTGAAGTCCAGTCTAATGCAGATAATAGCACAGCACAGTGGAGTGCAGTGCAGCGCAGTTTAGTTTAGTTTAGTTTGGTTTAGTTTAGTTTAGTTTAGTTTACTTAAGTTTAGTTTAGTTTAGTTTAGTTTAGTTTAGTTTAGTTTAGTTTAGTTTAGTTTAGTTTAGTTTAGTGCAGTTTAGTGCAGTGTAGTGCAGTGCAGTGCAGTGTAGTGCAATGCAGTGCAGTGCAGTGCAGTATAAGCAGTGCGTTCTAGTCAGAATAGTAGTAACAGTCCTTAATCATGCGAACTACTATGCTAATAAGTATATGTAGGGCGGTTGTATTGTGATGCAGACAAGGGGAAATACATTACTCTTATGATTATTTTTTCAGTAAAAGTATCTGCTACCAGAGCGTGTGGGTCTGTTACAACGAGCTGGTGAAGAAGACGTACTGTTGTAAAGGATATGAAGAAGACAACACGGGTGGATGTAAAAGTAAGTACAGACACCAAATTCCACTTTAATTGTTCTCAAATAATATGTATCTCAAATAATAATAATAAATAGATACTGTTAGTAAACTACCGAAAGTTCTAAGCTTGGCTTGAACTAGTTATTATTGTAATAGAGTCCAATTTGTTTGTGGTTTCATTGGAGTCACGACAGTCATCTCTAAAGTTCATTAATTGAATATTTAATCTGTTTATATGTTTTATTGAATGGGTGGCCTCCATGACAGCGATCATCTGGTTCCCCAGACCAGTCTGAATTTATAATTTTTATTTTATTTGTATTATTTGTTTACGGTTATTTAAATTAATCTTCTGTACATTTCGGCCAAGCATTTGCTTCCTAAATGCCCTATGTCGTGGTATACCCGGTTTGATGGCAGGGAAAGGTTAATGGACTAGGAGCATGGACCTGATTCAGATTTCAGAAATTCTGCTATTTTATTCTGATTTATATTGGCAGAGCAGAAAAAGGAAACTAGAAACTGCACTTTTTGCCACTAAACAGCGGATATATATATGCGATTATTTAGCACGTATACACTGAACTTTTTAACAAGACCTAAATTAGCACGACATGTGGCCCCGTTGGCCAGCAAGATTTGAAAAGAGTTGACCTCCATTTTGTCAAATTTGAATAATTTTCAATCACTTGAAGTTGTGGATCGCGTCAGCGAGACACAACTTCAAGTGGGTGAAAATTCAAATTGAATAATTTGACGGTTAAAGGGTTAAAATACTACTTTTGATTTATTCATCAATCCATGCATGCATTCTTTCATAAAATAGTTTTCGCATGACTAGTCATGTTAGTATACAGAATATATTGTTTAAGCAAAAACTCCCCATTTCAGAAGAGATTGAGTGTAAAATGAACAATGGCGACTGTGACCATCAGTGCCATCGTGACTACAATACCGGAAGTTACTGTAGCTGTATGGACGGGTATAAGCTGGTTGACCATACACAGTGCAAGGGTAAGTAAAATCACCGTCACCAATAATATTATTATTTGAAAAAAATAATCATCTTCGTGTACCAAGTTCAGCAGCAGCCTTGGCACCAAACTGGTAAGATATATATATAGTAGAGAGTAGCGAGACGTACGTAGGTCCGTACAAAATTCTCATCTCCTCACAATGTGAACTGAAACACTGGTTAATTTGTCTGCACATATGCCAACGTTTATCACTTCAAGAATTATCCTAAAAATGTAAAATTATATCGAACATCTGTTATTGTTGTGGAGTCACACAAGTTTTATTAAAAGGATTATCATACAAAAAATACAATTATAAATATAATTCAGTGTGTTGTAAGAAGTGCTGTACTGGTGGAATATTTGTGTTAGTTATCTCAAAATGAGAATAGCTGCATAGTTACATAGCAAATCATCTAACAAATACAATTCAAGGAAAGTAAAACGGCTGTCGTTAAGCAATACTTCATAAGTGAATAATATTTCAATATAATACCACGCCTCTGTTGAGATCAATATTTTCATGAAAAAACTCATGGGCTGCATTGCTCCATATAGACAGGGATATATCCTAACCAATCTAATAAACATGTCTGTCAAACTTTTCTCAGCGGTTTCTATTGTATTTTTTCCCGTAGATTTCAAATCTGCCAGATACCATTCGAGATTTTGCATATTTAATTAGCTAATTTGCATATTTCCAAAATGGCCGCTAAAAAAACGTAATCGGCTATTAATACAGTCCCGGCAATCCTAGAAATGTGTTTTTTGGCCATAAATTCGGGTTTTGAGATCACATAATGCCATTTTGACGACAATATTATTTTTGGGGTCATTGGAAGGTCATAGGTCACGTGACCATTGAAATACAGTATCCCACCTTTACGTTTTAACAAAAAGTGCACAAATTGACTATTTTTGGGATAAAATGATGATTTGAATGTCTGATGATATATATTAAATTTCACAGAGTTACATCTCATACACAAGACTATATTTATTAATACAAGATGGCCGCCATAATTCAAAATGGCCGACAGCCGAACCTAAAATCAAGATATCTTAGCTTCTAGATATCATATTTCATCCTCCTGGCAGCAAGTCTTGACACAGCGAGGCCGTCAGGCCAAGCCTTGCTGAATTAGCCATACCATCCACCTATTGGGGTAGGGAGGGAGATTTAGATATTGAATATTCATTAGTTTTTCAAAAAATGTCTTTTTAATGTTGGCCCGCTGTCTGCGACGTTGGCTCACCATTAATTCAACTCTCATGCACGTTGCGGTGAGATGTGGTGGTCTGTGTCTGAGACGTTTCCGGTGAGCTACTCAGCCAGCAGACATGTGTTGTTTAATGTAGGGCCGGTGTCGTAGACAGTGGCCCCACATTAAAACAACACTCATGCCAGAGGTCAAACTTGGGTCAAACAGAAAAAATATTTTTTGAAAGTCCCCACTCCAATAGGCGGATTCAACCCTGTTTCAGCAAGGTCGGTCTACGACCTCAGGAATAGCCAGCCTTGCAGAGGAAGATGTCATATTTAAGCGATCTTAGTGTCTAGATTGGGTTTTTTGGATCAAGGAAGACAATGTCAGACTTCATTATACTGTCAAATGATGTTTTAGAGGTTTTTGATGTCTTTTTCATCTCTATAGTTTGATATTTTGGCAAAATTGTGTTATAACATAGTTATATTTGAATAACGTCTTCCCAGAACGAAGTTATCATCCGCACACTGTTCTGAATTCACATGCTAACATGATATAAAGTAAAACCATATACATGACATGTATATGACAGCGATAAACGAGGTAAATAGACATATCATTTACATTATAATACGGCACTGTTATTTTGTAGAGTATTTTTGTGGAAAACTGACACGGCGTGTTGTGAAAGTTTGGGCACCTGAAATGATATCTCCATATATTTAGGATCACAACTCAGGTGCACAACCTTGCAAATCGACTACCGGAAATTAGCAGGAAGGCAATAATGGCGGCCATTGCCGAAAAACTTGAATTTGTCAATACATTGTATCTCGGTTAATATTTAAGATAATTTGCTTTTGAAGTTGTCTAAACCTATCTTGTTAGGGTCAAGGATCAATATAAAGCCAACCCTGAAGTGATTTTGTGTCTTCTTAACAAGATAATACACAAAGCTATGCATTGATAGTGTGAAACTAATGTTTTGCGCTAGATATTATTAATCACATTTGATAAGAAAACATTTGTTGTGATAACAATGGTAAGTTTATTGAATATAAGCTGACATAAGTATTATTCCTTGTAGTGCTAACAATAATCACTTCAAAACATAATTAGCCTAAAGTTACATGAAAGAAAAATCAAGAGCGCTGAAAATAATACTGTCAAAGGGAACTACTGTTTGCAGGAAGCAACATGCACGCAACTACAATGTATAACGGTAGATGTGTATGACCAGGCAAAGTAGCTTCTTGTGAACACATAATCCAACTTCGAGGGCTGTGATATAGCTATATATACTCAGATTCATCAAGTTTTATAATAACATATCACTGCTGACATTACTGCCACCCTCTTGCTTTCGAACAGCATCTAAAGCGAGCAGCATTGGCAACAGCACTTGTCAAGTCAGCTTACATCACCAAGCTTACCTGCAAGCCTGATTATTATGAACGGGTTGTATAA
The DNA here is from genome assembly GCA_964017125.1 of Flabesymbios commensalis. NCBI lineage: Eukaryota > Metazoa > Annelida > Polychaeta > Terebellida > Flabelligeridae > Flabesymbios > Flabesymbios commensalis. The sequence goes on along the minus strand of OZ024909.1, from coordinate 46,407,799 downwards.
AATAATAAACTGCTCCCAGGTAAATCTACAAACCCACCAAGGCCACCACATATGACACACAATTTCACGTGGCTGCAAGAAGGGTTGCAACAAAAACTGCTCGAGTAAGAGAAGAAAAATCCCCTGCTATGTAGAATGTGACTGTCAGAGATATTTACATGTAAGCAAAGGTAGCCGTGTACAACACATTGAGACCTTAATCGAAAATGATCAGGATAATTGAATAAAAATTGTCTTTCATACACTAAAAAACTTTTATTTTTATTTTTTGTTAACCACACCCAAATTCAATTATCCTTTAACATGTCGAATATATAACTAATTCCTGCAAACAGTGGTTATTGTGATAGTATTATATTCAGTGTTATTCAATGTTGTTGTGTGCAGCTTCAGGCTGACTACTAGTTGTCGTAGAATAATGCTTAATGTCGCTCGGCACTAATGGTCATTTAGGTGGTATTGTAGTATGATAAAAACAGTGCAGTCCATTAATGTCCATTGATGACCGATGTACAGATGATGACGTGAGGATGGGGTGATAGGGCATGGTGGGTTACTGCCCGATGTTCTGGGCATGTCCAGGGGATTTACCCTCAGACATGCCCAGACGATCGAAGACTTGGGTTTTGATATGCAATTTATTGCTGAAACACCGAGGCCTTTAGCACAGCTCAGCTATCCTCTGGTCGGATAGTCCTCAAAGTCACAATAGTTGAGGGTAACTCCATTCATCCCACGTGCGAGATGTTTTGTGTCACGCCTGCAGTTTAGGCTCTAGCATGGCCAACATCAGCCTGATGCGGCAGCTGCATTGGCACCACTATTGGATGGAGGAAACAGGCTACCCCGCTGCAATCCACCACAATATTATATCCAGCCACGTGTAGGCTGCAGCTTCCCTTGGATAAGAGTTATAGACTAGTCATTCTGTAACATGCGGTGCAACATGCAACACACGGGACAGATCCCTAATGACACCACCCAGGTGGGTGCGAAAAGTACTACTATTTGCAACCATCCCAGTACACCTTAGACTGATAATGTCATGAAGTTATTATAATACCAAATGCTATATCACTGCATGGGCTAATACTTATTTTATATCAAGTTTATGATCGATAAACATTATCATTGTTATAACATCGAATGCTCATGATGTTTTCTTATCAAAAGTGATTATTAATATCCAGTGCTATACATTATTTCCAAAACATAAAAGCAGTGTTGTGTATACTGGTATACATATTTACAAGACATAACATCACTTCAGGACTGGTTTTATATTGATCTTTGACCCTGCAAATATTGTCTAGACAAATTTGAAAGCAAATTATCTTAAATATTGACCGAGATATTGACAAATTAAAGTTTTTCGGTAATGGCCGCCATTATTGGCTTCCTGCCAATTTGCAAGGTTGTGTACCTAGGTTGTGATCCTAAATATATGTAGATATCATTTCAGGTCCCAAACTTTTACAACACGCCGTGTCAGTTTCTAGAAAAAATTATGTTTACCCCTTGGGTAGTAGTTCTACATACTCTACAAAATAACAGTGCCGTATTATATTGTAAATGACATGTCTATTTATCTCTTTTATCGCTGTCATTATACATGTGATGTATATGATTTTACTTTATATCATGTTAGCATGTGATTTCAGAACAGTGTGCGGATGATTACCTCGTTCTGGGAGGAAGTTACTCAAATATAACTATGAAAAAACACAATTTTGCCAAAATATCAAACTATACAGATCAAAAAGACATCAAAAACCTCTAAAAAAATCATTTGACAGTATAATGATGTCTGACATTGTATTACTTGATCCAAAAAACCCAATATAGACACTAAGATCGCTCAAATATGATATCTAGAAGCTAAGATATCTTGATTTTAGGTTTGGCTGGCGGCCATTTTGAATTATGGCGGCCATCTTGTATTAATAAATATAGTCTTGTGTATGAGATGTAACTCTGTGAAATTCAATATATATCATCAGACATTCAAATCATCGTAAAAAAAGTCAATTTGTGCACTTTTTGTTAAAACGTAAAGGTGGGATACTGTATTTCAATGGTCACGTGACCTATGACCTTCCAATGACTCCAAAAATAATATTGTCGTCAAAATGGCATTATGTGATCTCAAAACCAAAGGGCCAAAAAACACATTTCTAGGATTGCCGGGACTGTAGGCCTACTCATAGCTGATTACGTTTTTTTAGCAAATGCAAATTAGCTAATTAAATATGCAAAATCTCGAATGGTATCTGGCAGATTTGAAATCTATGGGAAAAAATACAATAGAAACCGTTGAGAAAAGTTTGACAGACATGTTTATTAGATTGGTTAGGATATATCCCTGTCTAATATCATGACTGTAATCTGTAGGATCCTATGTTGTTCAGCAAAAAAATACATTAAGGATGAATCATATTAATTATACAGTGCGGCGCGGCTGTTATGCAACATGCCACTTATGCCTATATTACAGAGGCAGATAATGTGAGATTCACCAGTTAACACTTTAACCGCCAAATTGAATCATTACATTTTTAACCCATTTATTTGCAAATATTAATGTTTTAAAGCTCATTTCGTTCCTAATCATGATTAATCGGCTGATAAAACGAATTAAAAACGAATATAGTCACGCTTAGCGGGTTAAGGGTTAACATGTGGCCATCAAGCACGAATGTTTACCCAATGTTGGTTTATTGTTGGTCCACCGTCAAATTTTCGTACTTGCTAGGGCACAGCCAATACTATTGTAACTGCCATTTTATAGTGTTAAAGGTCGCGTGTCAGTTTAGCAATATAATACGCATACATCAAATGAAATTCATGGGGTTTTAGGCCACCAGGGTCTGGCATATATAGGCTAAACCGGGCCAGGAGGTCGAGCACACTACCTTCCGGTCATTGAGGCTCCCCACAATAATGAATCTTTACGAGTGAGTGGAGAAGAAACATTTTGTTTCTTTGGAACTTGAAGGCCAGTGTGGGGTTCGAACCCGCGATCTCCGACTTTCCAAGCAGGCATCTTTAACCACTGCACCAGGGCCACAGTAAGCTGGCAACATGGTGGTGACTGAGAGTGGTCCCGAACCTAAGATCCGAAAAATACCCTTTTTAATGACTGCGCGGAAAATGAGCTGAGCATGCGATCATGTAGCTGACATGTTAATGATTCTAATAAACCTACTTTTGACCTGAATAATCGATGCCAGCTCTTAGATATGACGTCCAAAGAAATGCCCCACAATTTTGTACGGTTGCAATCTGTTTCAGCCACGATGGGGCTATACTTTAGTCAGTATTTCCAAATAATATTTTTCAACAACAGCTACACCATCTCCATGTACATGTATAATCAGCAGACATGAACATATTTCATGACAGCAAAAATGATACTCGCCACCATTATCACTTTTAGGGGTAACTGGTCCCAGCAAGCACAAAAAAATTACATTTGTACAACGTCGGCCCAACGTCTTCAAAGTTACTCCAACGTACAAATGTTATGCTATTGATATGTTTGGACCTTTTCGTCCAAATATATTAAGTTTTGTTTGGATCTCGACACTTTTATTATTCTATGTCGAGGCCTATTTTTATCCAATCGACTTCAAACCTTTGGGTTAAAAGTTTGAAACTTGGCATGCATAAAGAGTGATCGGCACTGAACAATTACTGATATAGAACACCTATGTAAGTGCCGCCTAGCGGCCACGTGGCGAATTTGTATTTTGGGTCAAAACTAAGCCTTGGAATTGTTTGTTTTCAGAACTGTAAGCAAACATGCATGTCTTATTGTACACGTTTTACCCTCAGCTGACTACTTTATATATATTTGAGAACTGGTATTAGTAAAAAAAAACTTGTGGAACATTCTTAGAAAAGTATTTGTTGATATGATGGCACGTGGAGTGGAATTCCAATGTAAACAATTGTTTAGGTGTTCTATAACAGAAAATGATCCCGCGATATCACTGACCACTCAGGAAAAAAATCATGCTTTTGACCCAAAGAGTATGAGTGGCTTCAACATGTAAAAGACATATTTCAAGATGAGCTAGAGAGGGATGACAATGCATCGCTCACGCGATCCAATGGACTATGACAGAAAAATATGGTGAGGACAAGCTGCTGATAAAGGCTGGTGGCATGCACATTGAACTAATTGCATACACAATACTAGGTAATTGGTTAGACGGCAGTGGATTGACAAATGCAAATTACACCTTCTGGTAATGCATGAAGTGGAGTAGCAGATTCTTTCATAAAGGTGACCCACTTAACCAGAACGAGACATTCACATCAAACAACATCAAGCAACTTTACACCTGCTTCAGTATGCTGCATATCAAACATATCTGAAAGACACAACCAATGGACGAGTTCAGTTTTTCTGAGTGGTGTAGTAAGCAAGAAGAAGAACAGCCTCAGTTCATGGAACATGGTGCTTCAATTAGAATTGTGTTTACTGCATCTTGTAAGAGCTATGAGGGAAGACAGTTTCCATGAATATGTGGAATCCTCCCTGGGTTTTTTCTCTTGATCATGTTAATTGTGCAAGCTGGCTATCTGTACACATAAGAGACATGATTTCATTGCCAGAAATGCATTCTTCACTGTACAAAGAGTTTTGTGACGGAAAATTCGTAGCACACAAGACACATCGCCCCTTTTCTGTCATTGCCCTTGACCAGGCCCATAAACAGTTGAATACTTTGATTAAATGAGATGGAGGTGCTGTGGGTTTGACTGAGAACCCAGCTGCTTTGAAGCGCTGGATGAAGAGTTTGAAACTGGTGACCCAACATCACCTAATCTGAAACATCACGCGAGAAAGGAGAGTTGTTGAGACGCGCAGAAAAGTTTATCCAGATACATAAATACCAGGAAACCAGGAAAAGTTTTTTGCGAAACGACAAGAACAAAGAGGAGCTTTTCGGTATAATTGCTCACCAAGTCTCGGGTATCCACGTCGAAGGTAAAGCAGGGTACTGTACCTCTGGTGAAGCTGTCATTTCTTCATGTGATAGTACAGAATTAGAGCCCTGCTCACATGAAGTGGCAGATATACGTATGATATTTCATGTATTACATGCAGCTGAGCATGGGCATAAGAAAATAATTATGAGATGTTGTGGTGCTGGCAATATCTCATGTGTAAAATATCTCAGTGGATGAGCTTTGGATTGCGTTTGCAGTTGGGAAACACTACAGATATATTGCAGCATACCAAATTGCTGAGGCACTAGGTGAACACAGGTCAAGGCCATTGTTGTTCTTCCATGCTTTTACCGGGTGTGATGTGATTTCATTCTTCTCTGGCAGAGGCAAAAAATCTCCATGGCACGTGTGGGAAGTGCTTCCTGAACTAACAGACACATTCTCAGAACTGGCGTCCTCTCCCGTGACTGTGTCTGAAGACATAATGCTACTCATTGACAAGTTTGTAATATTTGGTATGATAGAACAAGTGAATTTAGAACAGTTGGTGAAGCAAGACAACATCTTTTCTGTAGACGATCCAGAATACTGGAAAATATACCTCCAATTCCAGCTGCTCTCTGACAGCACACTTTAAGTGATGTGGATCAGGCTGGACATGTGTGGGGGGAGGCTATTCAAAATGACCAGGCTCTACCTAGTCATGCTGACTGGGATTGGCAGAAGAGTGGCCCTGACTGGAAGCCAGTATGGAGCTTCCTTCAGCAAACTGAAAAAGTATGTTATCAGCTCATACATGCAGAGGACTGTGTAAATGGTTACAAGAATAGTTTGAAGTGCACAGCATTGTGCACTTGTGAAGGGCGGTGCTAGAAAGAAAATGATTAACCTAATAATTTGATAACATTCCACACATAGGGTAGCGGTAATAGACTATGAAAACGTGTCTTACAAGTTCATGCAGAGGACATAGACAATATACGTTTGAAGCAGTTGTTAGCATTGTTTTCTACTGTATATTACGCGCAAAAATATAACATGTATATTAAAACATTTGCGTAGTTTATTTTTTTATACAAATATTCATCAATTCGAACATATTTGGTTGCATTAACTTGACATAAAACAGCGTTGTTGGCCATTTCTCCCAGGTCAATTTAGTTTGGGGGGGGGGTACGTTTCCCCTTATTACAAGCTTCACGGAAGACGGACAAAGGTGTTCTATATCAGAGAATGATCCCACTATATCACTGACCACTCAGTGAAAATTTCATGATTTTAACCCAAAGTGCAAGGTTCGACCCTAAATTAACACTTAGCCGTCCCACTAATATACATTTATCAACTATAAATCATGGAGAAACCAGAAATCGTGCAATAATATGTGACAAAAATATAGAACAGGTGTGGTTTTGGCGGTCATTTTGGTTTTGCTTATTTGAATGTGAATGACACCAAAGATAGGATGTTAACCGACATATTCGAATTTAGCACACCCAAATTATGCCAAAACAAACGGTAAAAATAATTTGAACTCAAATGTCGAGCAAAGTTCAATGTTTCAGATTTCAGCTCAGGCTAAATACACATATTTTAAAAAAAAACCGGCAATATTTTCGCATTTAAATATACATATGCCATGTACAAATCTACATGTAAATACCACTCAGTTTTAAGCAACTACATATCAGGGTTCAGAAAACATAAGTCAAATATAGATATGGCCAATAATTATGTTTTATTTTAGTCGTTTCCATTGACCATGTTAACTAGCTTGTTTTGTTGTCGATTTTGAATATTTTGTAATAAAAAAACTTGTTTCAACGTATTTGTAGAGATAACCCTTTAATTCACTGCATCATGCAATACAGCGTTAGAACGGTATGTTGCATGTGTAGATTGGTAAATTAGAACAGCAACCACATACGTTTGCTAACCTTAGATCGTAATGCAGATTAAGCCGATAATGTTAATTATTTAAATATGCCAATTAAAAAAGTTGCCCAAAGTTGCCACTTGGGCAACAAACCTAAATTTGTCCAGTGAAACTACAAGAATATGAAACAATCGAAACACCTTACAATTCTCATATTTTCTAGGTTCATATTGAACATAAAAGAGCAGCAACTGTACTATATGCAGATGGCACAGACAGTTAACTATAAGCACATACTACAAAAGTATATGAGACCACACCGCCGGATAAATATACAAACATAGTATGGAAAGTGTGCACGTTATTTTACAAACAGCAGATTATTTCTTTTGTTGATGTTTTCAACCTACATTGTTTTTTTTAATCACAGATATTGACGAATGTGCTGAAAACAATGGCGGATGTCAGCATATATGTCATAACGAGGCTGGTAGCCGTTACTGTGAGTGTAGGGAGGGATTCCGTATGACGTCACCCACAGCATGCCAACGTAAGCTACACACTATATGAGGACGGGATTAATGGCAAACAAACCACTTTGGTCCAGTACTTATCTAATGTTGCGCGACCGTCTACTTTGCTGGGATAAAAGTCAAATGTACCACACTGAATGTTCAGCAAACTGAAATAAAAAAACACTTTAATTAATATGCAAATTAGGCTAATATCCTTTTTTGCTCTATTTTTTTAAAGTAGATTTAGTTATCTTAACTGAAAACAAAATTGCAGATGCAAATAATATATATGCGGCGATAAACAACTTTAAGGTCCCTAAAATTATATTTAGTAAGAGATTAAAGTTCCAGCTACATTTTAGTTTGAAAACCCTTATTTCATTATAATTATTATTAAAGAATAACTCTAGCAAATACAGAACACAAGAGTTAAAACAGAGCATGCATGCAAAAATAATGATGTGGTTTAATAACAGATTAATAACCCATTTAATTTGTCTATTTGTTTCCAGCGAGTGTTCGATGTGATATAAGTAATGGTGGCTGTGAACAGACGTGTGAGAATACGGCCAGCGGCGTCAGGTGTGGCTGTAGGGACGGCTATGAACTGATGGATGACAAATTCTGTGATGGTGCGTAGCTTTTTCATTACCCCTTTCAGTGCGGGGATCAGATTTAGACGTCAGAATCTGACGTCAATGGACGACAGAATCTGACGTCTAAAGTCGATCCCCACACTGAAAGAGTGAAACATCTATAATATCCATAGACCCATATTTGTGCGAAGTGATATAAGAGATTGATTGAAGTGAGAGATCGACTGACTGACTGACTGACTGACTGACTGACTGACTGACTGACTGACTGACTGACTGACTGACTGACTGATTGATTGATTGATTGATTGATTGATTGATTGAGTGAGTGAGTGAGTGAGTGAGTGAGTGAGTGAGTGAGTGAGTGAGTGAGTGAGTGAGTGAGTGAGTGAGTGAGTGAGTGAGTGAGTGAGTGAGTGAGTGAGTGAGTGAGTGAGTGAGTGAGTGAGTGAGTGAGTGAGTGAGTGAGTGAGTGAGTGAGTGAGTGAGTGAGTGAGTGAGTGAGTGAGTGAGTGAGTGAGTGAGTGAGTGAGTGAGTGAGTGAGTGAGTGAGTGAGTGAGTGAGTGAGTGAGTGAGTGAGTGAGTGAGTGAGTGAGTGAGTGAGTGAGTGAGTGAGTGAGTGAGTGAGTGAGTGAGTGAGTGAGTGAGTGAGTGAGTGAGTGAGTGAGCGAGCGAGCGAGAGTGGGTGGGTGGGTGGCTGGGTGTGTGGCTGATTGATTGATTGATTGATTGATTGATTGATTGATTGATTGATTGATTGATTGATTGATTGATTGATTGATTGATTGATTGATTGATTGATTGATTGATTGATTGATTGATTGATTGATTGATTGATTGATTGATTGATTGATTGATTGATTGATTGATTGATTGATTGATTGATTGATTGATTGATTGATTGATTGATTGATTGATTGATTGATTGATTGATTGATTGATTGATTGATTGATTGATTGATTGATTGATTGATTGATTGATTGATTGATTGATTGATTGATTGATTGATTGATTGATTGATTGATTGATTGATTGATTGATTGATTGATTGATTAATTGATTGATTGATTGATTGGACTATGACGCTGTTCACAGATTTAAACGTCTCGTCCACTGATCCAGGACCTGTTTATTATGTTATTCGCCTGATGGCGGTTATCATTAGGGCCTAATGTATGCCGTGTGGTGTTTATAAATACCCATAATCTGATATTGGTGCAGAATGACAGCCACTTTAAGCAAGTGCTGTTTTTTTATTTGCCTTATCGCAAGTTCAGTATTTTAAAATTATGTTGATCGAAGACAAATTCCACCTTGTATTATTTAAAATGTTTAATAAAGAGGGATACAAATAATTCTATTGAGAAATATATTTTAAAATATGAAATGGTTTTCGTGTGACCAGATGTGGATGAATGTGCTGATCTGGAGGCTACAGGGTGTAGTCACCTATGTCTGAACCAGGAGGGAGGCTACATGTGTGCATGTCCTAGGGATCAGATGATGATGATCGGTAAAGACAATAAAACCTGTGTCGCCATGCCTGACAGTATGTATTAAACCAGACTACACCCACGATCTAATATGGTAGGCCTACATGTATGTTTGACACCTTAAATGGAAATAAAACTAATATCATAAAATATGCCACAGAAAGTGCGAATCACGGCAACTATTCACAGCACAAAGTGCACGAAATAAATAATAGTTATAAATATACCTGGGTAGTTAATTACCTGATTACTGCACCCTAGCTAAATGATAAAATATTCAACCGCTTGAAGTTGTGTCTCGCTGCCGCGACCTACAATATCAAGTGTTTAATTGAAAACCAAACATTTACAAATCATGATTTTTGACACACATTCTCTCCCAATGACTTTATTATAATCAACAAAAAAACGGAAAAAAGATCACTATAATAGTCGTGTTTAGCGGTGGGGTCAAGACTCTTGTTTTTTTCTTTGTAGACGCTGGTGTCAGTGGTAGTGAGCAGCATCAAGATGACGAAGGTGGTCTCTCAGTTGGTGCTATCGTCGGCATCGTCTTGGGCTGCATCGTGTTTCTGGCACTGCTGGTTCTGGTGGTATGCCTGGCAATCTGCCTTAGGCGTCACCTGGTGAGTGAGCCGCCGACTAACAGCGGCATCTCCAACCAGGTTTACCAGGTGCCTGTAGGCCTACTGGGTAAGAAAGGTGTCGAGGATACGAGCGTGGTGGTGGAGGCCACTGCCAAGGACCAGCCTCCACCGTATGACACACAGCATCAAGGTCACACTAATATGGCGTATGACAACGTCTACGGCAACGTTAAGCAACAGCCACCACTAACCGAGTATGACAACGCCGGCGCTATCTATGACAACGTGAACAGACCGACAGAAGGCGAAACCATCTATGCAAACGCAAACTAAACTGACGACCGTTGAGATTTTGGTCCTACATTTTTAATCGATTTATTGTTCAGAGAATTAAATATATCCAGTGTATTTTTCAGATCAGACATTATTTATAGTGACGAATAAAGAATCAGGAACGATATCATCAAAGCAGTACGTTGACCCACCAGATCTGAGACATATAATTGGTCGAGATGTCAAGCATTGTCATTATGAAGGGAAATCATTTCTCCTTTTCAGATAATTTATGTTCCCGGTACGTTGAACCGTCTTCATTTGCAGAGGAACTTCCCTTATCCACAGATATACAAATATCGTGTCCGCTGCTTTCAAATAAATTATTTGCTTAAGATGATTTTGGGCTCATCAAAATTGTTTTTTCTCAGAGACAATACAGTTGTGTATCGCTACCGCGACCCACAACTTCAAGTGGATGCAAATTGCTCACACTTATTTGTTTAATTTGAGATCAAACATTGATGAGACTATAAATGAGACCAAATATTCATGTTTAGGCACAAATCCTATTCCCAAGAACTGTGATAGAATAAAAAACGATTGAAAACGCTTATGGTCGTGCTTTGCGTTTATATTGTTGAAGTAATTGTTTTTAAAGCTCTGAAATAATTTGTAAAAAACATCGCAGCCAAATGGGATTTTTTTCAATTTGAAATCATCATAAATGTCTTCGTTGGCTCTTTCTGAATCATTTGAATACCTATGTTATGGGTCTACGGCCAATAGAAATATTTTCATGACGTCAGATTCTGACGACTAAAGTCGATCCCCGCACTGTAAGGGTTTTACTTTATGATTTTCCTGTAAAGAATGCGACTAAACGTTTCGCCCGCACTAAACGCGTTGATAATGTAAAAATGTAAGATGTAAAAATACACACACACACACACTTGCACACACACGCACACAAACCTGGGGCCTAATAGTAAACGAAATGGTATTTGTATTAATAATTTCAGAAAAATCTGAAAGAAAACTTTCACATGATACATTTACTAATATTAATTCACACACTGTTCTTTGTATCTTGCTATCTATAATCGGATTCACATTAACCGTGGTGAAGATTTTTGACATGACTGAAGAAAAGTGTGTGCAAAATTTCAAGACAACTGGTTGAGAATTGACTGAGAAATCCATAAGATTCATCCACCCTGGTTGATGAATTCAATGTGCATCTGACTATATACACGTGTGTATTTCAATGCATTATTCATTGCATAGTGGCAGTTACTAGGAGTGCTATGTCACTTCTAGCAGGTGTTACTTTCATCCAAAAAAAAACACAGTGTCAAAACTGCTACATATCACTAGATGTAGGTGTAGATATGTAAAATTGTACGAGTGACTTAAAAAAGGGAATCTACCCACTGGGCACACGACGTTGTTGCGACGTTGAATCAACGTCAATGACGTTGATCAACGTCGAAACAACGTCGTGTGTCCAGTGGCCAGCGCGTTGTAACCCCGTTAGTACATCCGTTTCTCGCATGACAGTGTATGAAGGCATAGAGTTGGAACAGACTAATTCTATGATCAAGACAAATTACTTTTGCAATGCAACGTCATGAAAAGATCTTCTCGTTATATTATTTAGGGCTGGAGTGAGATGCATGGACCATCTACTCTCCCATACTTTAAATGATTCTCTCTTGAAATCATACCCTCCTCAGCCTTTAAAGGCAAGCTGATTCCAATGTGTTAATAGTCAATATCAACGTATTATTAAAGGCGAGAGTTACAACCAGAAATGCATAATAAGTATAGACCCGTGGAGCTGAAATGGCACACGAATGAACAGGTCCAGTGACCAGTGGTTAAAATGTAAAGTCGAATGATAGATCTTCAGTCCTGATATCAGATTATAAACCTGCACCTTTAGCCACCCAGAGTGACGTACATGTATGAACACCCTCTCACCACTAGGAAACGATAGTGCGTGCTATTGTTTAGTGGATATATGTGCTTGTTAGTTATATATTTTGTTATTACTGCTTGAATTATCGTATTTGATACTTATTAATTGTTCACAAACAGTGTTGCTATGTACATTTGTTATTCCTGTTCATGTATAGCAGAGATGCTGGTCATTAATGTTTCCCAGCAAACACAAAACATGTGTACACCATTTATACAACGTCGGCACAGCGTCTTCGACGTTGGACCAACATTGTATAAATGTTATACACGTGTTTTGAGTTTGCTGGTTTGTTAGACAGGATTATGGGAAGTGTTCCAGAAAGGGCAATATGGAGTGCTAACTTTCACCAACACAATACACGCCATAGCCATAATGTACACATACAAAGATCAAGAGGAATTTGCAAAAAAATTATTCGTTATGAATTAATCGACATATTTATCAAAACCCCTTCAAATATTCCTGATAAAATAAAAAGTCACAGCTATAATGGCTTCAGTCATCACATTAAAAGATAGATAGATATTTTTTGACGACGGTGAGTCTATGCAGATTTATGTGTCATTAAAATGAACATATGTATATCACTATATACAACAGGATTAGTTTGGTAAAATCACATATGCATGCTAAGTTAACTTAAAATCAAACGACATTATATACTAACAGGACAGGTTGAATAAAACATGCATCAGAACTATTTTAAAAGACTACAGTTAAAAGATATTAAATGAATCAAGATCACAGGGGCCTCTTCTGCAATATTACAAACTGTAATGCCTATGACCACGCCATTAGGTAGACCATTTTATACTCATTTATTTTGCTAATTTAAATTATGTCTGTTGCTTTCAATGGATAGTAAATATTTTAATTTATGTAAACTTGCATCTTTTTGAATCATCTATTACTTTTGTCTTTCTATTTTTTGTAATGTTGGCCTTATGTCAGCGACCTTAATTTGAGTCTTAGTGAGGTATTCAGACGCATAGCCTGTATAATTATACATGTAATCTATGCTTTATTCATTTTTATAAATGTATATACAATTTGTTTTATTCATGACAAATAAATCAATTTCAGGCCAGTTGAGTTCAGAGTAAAAGCACCCCTGGTTATTTACGTGCTTTCTTCCCAGCAAACACGGGACGTTGACCCGATGTTGGCCCATCATCTGACACGTTGGCCCGCTCATGTCAGAGTACTATTCCTTGACCTTTATACGAAGCTCTGGAAACGACATGCATTAAAAAATAAACAGAAAATCTTGTACGTACAAGATAGTACCTTGTACGTACAAGATAGCATATTGGCTATCTTGTACGTACAAGATACTATCTTGTACGTACAAGATAGCATTTCGGCTACCTTGTACGTACAAGATATCATTTCGTCTACCTTGTACGTACAAGATAGCAATTCTGCTATCTGTACGAACAAGATACTATCTTGTACGTACAAGATATCATTTCGTCTATCTTGTACGTACAAGATAGCAATTCTGCTATCTTGTACGTACAAGATACTATCTTGTACGTACAAGATATCATTTCGGCTACCTTGTACGTACAAGATAGCAATTCTGCTATCTTGTACGTACAAGATACTACCTTGTACGTACAAGATAGCAATTCTGCTACCTTGTACGTACAATATACTATCTTGTACTTACAAGATAGCATTTCGGCTATCTTGTACGTACAATATATCATCTTGTACGTACAAGATAGCATTTTGGCTACCTTGTACGTACAAGATACTATCTTGTACGTACAAGATAGCATTTCGGCTGCCTTGTACGTACAAGATAGCAATTCTGCTATTTTGTACGTACAAGATAGCAATTCTGCTATCTTGTACGTACAAGATACTATCTTGTACGTACAAGATAGCATTTCGGCTACCTTGTACGTACAAGATAGCATTATTCTGCTATCTTGTACGTACAAGGTAGCACACCCTTTAATACCAAGATGACGATGTGTTCGATGTGTAGTATTTCCCATGAAGACGTTATTGCGGGGTTACCCACGTGTGAGCGCTCGGCGATTTCATTGTTGGTCTAATGTTTTAGACGTTAGCCTAGACTTTTATCGAGGTTGTGTAAACGTGCCATTTTTATTAAAAACAAAAAGTTACTGGTATTCCACCCGCCCTAGTGAGAGAATGGTGCCTCGTTAGAGACGAAAACAGCGACAGACTGTCTGTCAGTGTTTCTGAGTTGAACTCAGATGCAGTCTACAGGGGGCCATGCTTATTGCTCCTGAACTGGTTTTGTGTTGGCCTACCGTCTGCGATGTTGGTCTAATACAATAACAGTTCACTGCGGCCTGCAACGTGTCTGACGCCTGGCTTCTGGGGTCTGCACGTGTCTGTCTTTGACAGAGCGAGATGACTCCTCTGAAGATACCGACAATCAACTGTGGGCAATATAGGCCGGTTAAGACTTGTGGCACCTGTGAGACTATAATAACCCTTTAGCTGTCATCAACTAAAAATGATTCACAGGCTTATAGGTCAACTGATCTCTCTATAAAGGCCACGAAATCTTGGCGACAGAAATATATTTATGAATTTACACCTGCCCATTTCACGAATATCAATATATTAGGTACAATTGTAAAAAAGCAGTAATATAACCTGGATTACGTTCCAATATATTTGGGAAATATTTTTTCAATTTCTATTTCCTCAAGTCTGAAAACAGAAAAGTGGTATATAGGGTCTCCCAGCATTATTTTCACCGAGTAGCCATTTTAAAGGAATTCCGGTGTTTCACAGAATAGGCCTACTTATATATATTAA
Organism: Flabesymbios commensalis; assembly: GCA_964017125.1. Lineage (NCBI taxonomy): Eukaryota > Metazoa > Annelida > Polychaeta > Terebellida > Flabelligeridae > Flabesymbios > Flabesymbios commensalis. The sequence continues at coordinate 46,392,709 of OZ024909.1, read as the reverse complement.
TTATATAAATTGATTTAACAGCCTGAAGTGGGTCCAATATGCATGGTGACTTCAAGTTCCCGGAACGTGGGAACTTTTGAAAGGGAACTTCGGGAAAATGAAGTGTTCCGATATACATTAGGCCTACTTCAATTAGAGATATTCGGCTACTAGGTTAGCCTGTCTCACATCTCATTTCCATTTTCGGGCTGTGACCAGCGACCTTGCCAGCTATTTGGTTACCATCTAATGGGATAAAAAATATTTTGTTGTTGTTGTGGATCGAGGGGGTTGTGGATCGAGGGTCGAGGGGTTGTTGGTCGAGGGGCTTGTGAGGCGAGGGTTGTGGGTGAGGGTTCGAGGGGATCGAAGGGGTTATGAAGGTAACCCACAAAGCGCCACCAAAATGTTAAGAAAAACCCATATTTTCTATAGTTTGTCGCACATAAACGCACAATTTATGTTTTTTGCAAGATTTTTAATTGATTATTTTTTATTGTGTCTTTGGAAAGAAATGACCTTTATTTGACCTTTAGATCCAAAACATCCATTACTGTTACTATAAGTATACTGCTAAACATGTTGACGATAATATGACGTATTTTTGGTAACATAGTGGACTGAACGTTACTGCCGAGTAAATTTGAAAGAAAAAATTCAAAATAGCCGCGAAATTTACCTTCATATGAACGTGAAACAAAATGGCTATCAACATGTAAATTAAACCTCTTTTTTTATTTGTGGTTCGGAATTGCTCAATTTATTGATTTTGTGTGACTTGGGATCCAAAACAAGCATTTATGGTGTTTATTGTTCATCGTCTGGCCTATAGTTTATCGTAAAATCCAAGATTGACGTCATTCTGCATATTTACTATTAAAATAATTCTAAATACTAAGCACATCAAATCATGTTACAATATACTGTAGGCTACTTAAACACAGTTTAAAATGCCTGGCAACCTAATATGTCGTATTACGTAGTCTATTTTTTAAATTTTCATTAAACAAATGTTGCGAGGTGCTTTCTGGGCACAGTTTTGACCCACTCTTGGTACACAGTGGACTACTCCTTTAATCAGTGTAATGAGACATTAGTGTGACACAAGATCATTTGTTCGAACATATAGTAACAACACATACAATCAATGCTTGTACATATTTCATATTAATCGACAATACATCAATCTTTATATTCTGGTGATCTATAAAGTGTCTGTGGCCTACAGCCAATATACGATTTTTCCGAAATTGCGAGTAATTACAGGCCTGTCTTCCTAACCAGCATGAATCTGTAAGCAACATAATGACTCACTTAGAAAAGCACAGTGCATCATGCCAGGTTGATGTCTAATCTTGATTTCAAGGGTAACATACACAGGTGGATTCATAAATCCCTGTGTGAGAGGACCAAGCAAAGTGTTATAGATGGCATCAGCTTTAGATAAGTTTTTATTGAATCAGGAATGTCACAAGCCAATATTCGGTCCAAATTACCACATGACCATCACTACATATTAAGTCACAATGTAGCTTATTATGTCTCCCCTCTATAAAGAGGTATAAAAAATGCAAACGCATAGCTAATTTATATTTTAAAAATAAAAAATACTATAAATTGCAATACTGTATCTCATGATGTCAAATATAAAATATTCATGTCCAAGACCTATCGACGACGCCGAACTTCAATTGCAATAGGCCACCTTTTTTAAATACAAATTAAAAGGCGGGCTAAAATGATAATTATTTGAATAATGCATAAAAAAACTTGTTGATCATATATATCATAGGGGAGTGAATGATTGGGTGAATAAGATATACAAACGGTGTTTATTTGAGTGCGATATGGGACAATACAGCACTCGTTCCATGAATAAGGTGTGAGCCTTTAGGCGAACACTTTATTCGTGGAACATGTGCTGCATTTTCCCATATCACACGAAAAATGAACAACGTTTGTATTTTCTCACACGATGAGGTCACACATGACATAACTGCCGTACATTTCAGTTCAAATTACAGCTGGAGTGCGATATCATGGATATGGACTGATATTGATATACGTCGCATAGTGAAAACCACAGCACAGAGTGTGAGAAGGTGTTTTAAAACTGTGCCGATTTCTGTATATTCAAGGGTTGACAATTTTGGTATATCCAAGGGTGCAGCGCCGGATTTACCAGTAGGCCATATATACCATTGGCCTAGGGCCCACCGCATTCGGGGGGCTGACTGAAACCTTTTTTCTTGTGTGCCTTCCACAGAACATACTCTGTCTCTCACATTATCTCAGTGGTAATTTGGGTGGGTGGGGGGGGGGGGGGTCCTATTTTGTCTCATGCAGCATGCCATACTCTTTTAGATGTGATTCTTGTGAATAAATCCTCTACTTTCTACAGTACTCTAAATATTGTAAATTCTGTAAGTGATTTTTATAATATGGTTGCAACAATGATGAGGTTCCATGTGCCATTTAAACATGACAAATATATCCAATATAGATCATTTAAAAAATACAATAAAATAAATTATACATCTAGTATTGAAACCTCACAAATCTCTAAATGTGAAACTGTAGAGAACGCTAATCATGCATGGAAATTGTTTACTGATTGTTTAAAGGAGGTCATAGAACATCATGCTCCCCTGAAAACAAAGAAGGTTAGGCCTGATCAGCCCCCTTTCATGAATACCCGTCTCAGGAAAGAAATTTGGACAAGAAAACGACTGTACAAGAAATTCTTAACAAATAAAAACAACAATACATGGTCAGATTATAAAAAACAAAGAAATTACTGTGTGAAACTGAGACGGTTATTCATGAAAAATTATTTAAAAACAAAGTGTGAGAAAAATGATTCTAATTTCTGGAATACTGTGAAACCCTTTTTGTCTAAAAGAAACAACTCTTCTGAAAATATAATCCTGTCAGAAAATTCTAAAATTATAAACAATCAAAAGGAAATTTCAGAGATTATGAATGATTATTATATTAATGTTGCAAAAGATATTGGACAGAATCAAAATATTGATGTTACGGAACATCCTAGCATTATTGAAATTGAGCAACACTCTGAGGGCAAAAATTTTCAGTTCCATCATACGACAAGAGAAGACGTGCTAAAAATTCTGAAAACACTGAATCCAAAGAAAGCAACTGGATGTGACCAAATTCCAGCCAAATTACTAAAACATGCCTCTTTACAAATTGCCCTAGTTATTTCAATCATAATAAACAAAGCTTTAGATGAAGGCACCTTTCCAAATAACTTAAAAAAAGCAGAGGTGATCCCTGTATACTAAAAATCTGACAAATTAAATAAATCTAATTATCGACCTGTGAGTATTTTACCAATTTTAGCAAAAGTTTTTGAAAAAGTTCTAGCCCACCAGATCACTCCCTTTTTAAACACAGTCTTCTCTTGTCACCTATCAGCCTTCAGGCAGGGTTATGGCTGTCAGGACACGCTGCTCACCCTTATTGAAAATTGGCGTAAAGATCTTTTAAAAAATCACAAAATTGGTGCTTTATTAATGGACCTCAGCAAAGCTTTCGACTGCATGCCACATGACCTTTTGATCGCAAAATTTAAAGCTTATGGTGTTCAGGATCAGTCAATCAAAATTATTAAATCTTACCTCACAGACCGTGAGCAACGTGTCCGGATAGGTAACGTGCACAGTTCATGGAAAACCACCATTAAGGGTGTGCCACAAGGTTCAGTTCTTGGCCCAATTTTCTTTAATGTATTCATAAATGACATTTTCTACTTTATTAAACGAGCACGCCTCACAAATTATGCAGATGACAACACTCTTTCTTTTGCACATCCAAATTTCCAAATTGTAAAATCATGCCTCGAAGCTGAGGCAGCAAAAGCTATATGGTGGTTTTCCATTAACTTAATGCAAGCCAACCCTGAAAAATATCAGTTGATATTTTTTAACTGTAAAGTTGCGTCCCCAGTGATACTAGACGGCTGTATAATTCAACCTGAAAAAGTAGTCAAACTTTTAGGCATTAATATTGATGAAAATTTGAATTTTTCGATACACACAGAAGAAATTTGTAAGAAAGCTGGCAGACAGCTGAGCGCTCTGAGAAGACTGTCGTTTTGCCTTGACATCAAGGCCAAATTGGCTCTTTTCAGAGCGTTCATCCTCAGCCACTTTCAATACTGCTCAGCCGTCTGGTATCACTGTAGGGCTCCAAATGCACGCTGTATGGAAAAGATTCAGGAGAGGGCTCTGAAGTGTGTATATTCCAACCATACCGCCTCCTATGAGTCCCTCCTGAATAAAGCTCGCTTGCCATCTCTGGAAGTTGGGAGACAAATGAACATCGCCATTCAGACTTTCAAAATTCTTAATGACTTAGCACCAACCTACCTCCTTGAACTGATTGAAAAACGCTGTCGCACCCGCAATTTAAGAAATTCTGAAAATATCCTGAAAATTCCTCTCATGAAGAGGGTGCGACATGGAACAAATTCCTTTTGCTTTTTGGCCCCTAAAATCTGGAACTCTTTGCCAGAGGCATTGAGAATAACCAGAGACCTCAAAACTTTCAGAGATGGCCTGCGAGCTTATTTTTCCATTTAATTGAGAGCAAAATTAGATGTAGGTCCCTCGAAAATGTGATACAGTTATGCAATTATTAATAAATGACAAATGTTTTTTACGTAACTTTTAGCCATAATTTATTTTTTGCATATACATCATAAGTTTTTTTATAAAATCGGGTAATCTACTTTTATGTGCCAAAATGGATTATGTAACTTTTAACAACTCATTTACATTATTTGTTTTTTATAAGTATTTGTCTATATAATCCGTATTATATATATATTTATTTTTTTTTACATTTCATGATGACTTCCTGCCAGCCAACCTGCTTGTTTTAGCTGTTTTATTTATTGTTTTACTTTATATGTCGCTTGTACTAGCTCGTTAGAGCTAATGTTATATGTTTTTATGTGCGACTTAAAATAAATCTTATCTTATCTGAAAAAAAAAAAAAAAATCTTATCTTTTTATCGCTGAACAAGTGGTTGGGGGTCCGCCCGGGGGGGGGGGGGGGTCCGCTGTGCTATAGTGATAATTTACATTCGATTCTTTTTAGCCTTTGAGATAATGTGAACAGCATCTAACTGGCAGGGGGCCTTATTATTGTACGTACACGTACGTACACGTACGAAATGCTATCTTGTACGTACAAGGTACTATCTTGTACGTACAAGATAGCAGAATTGCTATCTTGTATGTACAAGGTAGCCGAAATGCTATCTTGTACGTACAAGATAGTATCTTGTACGTACAAGATAGCAGAATTGCTGTCTTGTACCTACAAGGTAGCCGAATTGCTATCTTGTACGTACAAGATAGTATCTTGTACGTACAAGATAGCATAATTGCTATCTTGTATGTACAAAGTAGCCTAAATGCTATCTTGTACGTACAGGATAGTATCTTGTACGTACAAGATAGCAGAATTGTTATCTTGTACGTACAAGGTAGTCGAAATGCTATCTTGTACGTACAAGATAGTATCTTGTACGTACAAGGTAGCCAAAATGCTATCTTGTACGTACAAGATAGTATATTGTACGTACAAGATAGCTGAATTGCTATCTTGTACGTACAAGGTAGCCGAAATGCTATCTTGTACGTACAAGATAGTAACGTACAAGATAGTATCTTGTACGTACAAGGTAGCCAAAATGCTATCTTGTACGTACAAGATAGTATCTTGTACGTACAAGATAGCAGAGTTGCTATCTTGTACGTACAAGGTAGCCGAAATGTTATCTTGTACGTACAAGATAGTATCTTGTACGTACAAGATAGCAGAATTGCTATCTTGTACGTACACGGTAGCCGAAATGCTATCTTGTACATACAAGGTACTATCTTGTACGTACAAGTTAACTATATTTTCTGTGGATTTTTTTAATGCATGTCGTTTCCAGAGCTTCGTACCTTTAGGCCTACAACGCTGAAATATTTTTGTATAAACTATGGAGATTTTTTTTTAATTTGAAGTCATCATAAATGGCTTAGTCAGCTATTTCCGCTTCATTCGAATATCTATGTTATGGGTCTACGTCCAGAATCTGACGTCAATAGACGTCAGATTCTGACGTCTGAAGTCGGTCTCCACACTGAAAGGTTAATGTGACATTGCCACATCAAGTCAGTTCCTAAATGTATCCAGCAAGCAGGATATGTTCAGCCAATGCTGACTGTGAGCCAACATTAAATCTACATAGAGGCTGTTATTTTAATATGAAAAAGCAGTACTGATATATACTAGTATGTCGATATTTTTCCTTTTTATGCCTTTAATTTATTATCGCTCAATTACTTATATTTTCTTGAAACATTTATATTATCGCTTAACGCAATCGCGTTATTATGTTTTTTTATAAAAAAACTATTCTCAGTGTCTGATAACACTATGTGATACATTAACATAGTAACATTAAAGGGACTGGTCCAGGCTAAAATCATCAAAAAATCGGTGATTTTATTTCGGGTTCTTAATATGACCATATGATGTAAACATGTACATAGACTAGAGCTGCAAATTTTTATAATTTTTGTGCTGCGCACTTACCAGTTAGACTAGTTATAGAGACGAAATTCCCGCATTTCTTATTTTTGACATGGTTGTCAATAATTACAAATCAGGAATTTCGTCTCTATATCTAGCCTAACTGGTGAATGCGCAGCACAAAAATTATAAAAATTTGCAGTTCTAGTCTATGTACATGCTTACATCATATGGTCATATTAAGAACCCGAAATAAAATCACCGATTTTTTGATGATTTTAGCCTGGGCCAGTCCCTTTAAGTATTAATAAACCTACCATGCCATCTATATTTAACAGCAGACTTCTTTACCAACCAGCTTTCTAAGGTTGAATTTTTAAGGTTGAATCAACTTTATAAGGAAAAACAGTCATTATTATAAATTGGCACAAATAACAGTTTATTTGTAATTATAAAGGTGTGAAAATGTTGCATTACCCCTACGCCCACGTTCAAAAATGTATGCCAGTTATATTTAAAATATAATGAGATCCTCACCTGGACATTTCGTAAATATCATTGGAGATTTCAGTTTACAAAAATAACCCGAGATAAAGACGTCGGCACCCAGTGGGTTAAAGGACTGTGCGATAATTTGTGAGCCTGATCCATACTAATAATTACAGGCTACAAGTGGTCGATATTATGATGTAATCTACACAGATTCCAAACACGCGGCAATGCTGCACAGTAAATGGTTGCTATTCTTGTTGTGTGTTTGTGTTTAATCTTTCAATTCACTGGTATTCATCTTTTATTCTTTCATTCATTTATTCATTCATTTATTCATTCATTCATTTATTCATTCATTATTTCATTAATTAATTAATTAATTAATTCATTCATTCATTCATTCATTCATTCATTCATTCATTCATTCATTCATTCATTTATTCATTCATTCATTTATTCATTCATTCATTCATTTCTTCATTCATTCATTCATTCATTCATTCAATAATTTGTTCCTTCGCCTGCTTTTCATTTATTTTAGTTTGCGAATTGTATTCGATGATAAATTCAATAAGTGATGTGTTGGGAAATTGTTTACTGCTTTCCATCAATAATACCAGCAATGTATATACCTTGCATTAGGAATTTCTGATGATACCCATCTTCAAAATGATTTTGATCAAGAGAAACATCGCCTTAGATAATCAATGGAGATATAATTATATCGATTAGGTCATATAGAGAATGGCGCCTTATATGTCAGCGAGACACAACTTCAAGTGGGTGAAAATTCAAATTGAATAATTTGGCGGTTAAAGGGTTAATGTTGCTAATCAGTCAAGATGAAAAGGATGAAAGGGAGATGAGTCGGCGTCCACTGGTCAAGTCCACTAATCAGCGGTACAAAGGGATGCACACAGATAGTGCCAGCCGAAACACTGCGTAATTAACATGCCTAATTAGGTCATACGATGTAATTAAGGTTGTTCATATGGGTTGTCATGGACCAATGGAATGTGCTATTGCATACGGCCGAACGTTATTCAATTATCATGATTATTGTAATATTACAAGGTTAAATTGATAATTTGACAGATGAATTTGAGCTCTGATAGCTATTTAGCGGCAGACATAACACTGCTGTACTTTGGAATGAAAAAAGATACCTAATTTGTGAAACTCAATAGCCTTGACCTGCAAGGTTTTCATCGAAATGGCTAATACAATGAAGTATTGGGAGGGGTCTTATATAACATTGTGTTCACCTAGTTGCTATTCAAAAGGCTTTCCTGTGACGTCACTGCGTTTCACATGATAGTTGTATTCACAATAACCGCATTGAAGCGCTGTTTTCAATTCACGTCACAACTTCCCTGAAAATTTTATTGAAAAATATTGTATGGCTTAAAAGTTAGTCTGTTTAAGATGTAGTAAAAAAAATGACATTCAAATTTCAGCAACAAAATTGTTCTTACCTGCTTACTCGTAAAGATTCAGTATTGTGGGGAACCAGTCTGTGACCGAGAAATAGCTAGCTCGGCCTCAGACCGCCGGGGTTCGAATTTCGAATCCTGTGTCTGAAGGGCAATGTCATCTCATTCATCTCACCATTCTCGGGACCCAGTTTAGCCTATATGTGCACTAAAACCCCATTCATTTTATTTCATGAAAACTGGTTCAGAATTGACTGAGGAATCCGCGAAATTCATTCACCCTGGTTGATGAAATTAATGTGAATCTGACTATAGATATGAAGCCAGTCTATTGCTAAGTAGGTTCGGATTTACTTTTTTCTAGTTATTGCTGACTATGAAATAATACAGTGGTTGTCTATCCTGTATCCCAGCCTAACAAACACTATGACCAACATCTGAGACGGTGATCGAACTTTAAACTAACATTGGCTGACCATTCAAGTGCTGAAGAAAAAGATCAGTTGAACAGTACCGGTGGCCGCCATGAACTACAAAAAGCTCTGAAAATGCCTCAGTTATGATGAACTCGACAATAAAAAGGAAAAACACTCTGTTAATATGTTTGGTAACAATGTATGTTTGTCAAATTTTATTCACATAAATCTGTTTTACATCTCCATAGTTTGAAAATACAATAATTGAGACAATTTTGAAATCCAAAATAGCTGCTGTACGACTAAGAGCTCCGTTATAATCATATGAAACAAAGTTATATATGGGCAAACGATAACATTTAGGAGATGGGCTACCATGCACCATGCAATTTTAATTATTCAAGATGGCCGCCATTGACCTGAAAATGCACTGTACAATCCTTAAATAGACGTGATCACAGCAACATTAAAAGTTATCTCAGCCACTACAAAAGTGATATTAGCTACTGAAGAAGTGATCACAGCCACTTTCAAGGTCATCTCAGCCGCTACAAAAGTGATCTTGGCGACTAACAATCCTTTATCAACCTCTAAAAAAGTGATTATGGTCACTAAAAAAGTGATCTTGACCATTAAAAAATCATCACAGCCACTTTAAAAAATCATCACAGCCACCACAAAAGCAATCTTGGCCACAACAAACTGTTCTTGTCCACTGAAGAAGTGATCACTGTGATCACTGTGAAAAGCCTTGAATTTTAAAAAATATCTTGAAAAGTTATTTTTGTGGCTGTGATCACTTCTTCAGTGGCCGAGATCACTTTTGTAGTGGTTGGGATAACTTATAAAGTGGTTGTAATCACTTCTTCATTGGTCAAGATCACTTTTGTAGTTGCTGAAATAGCTTTTAAAAGTGGTTGTGGTGATGACTTCACCAGTGGTCAAGATCACTTTTGAAAATGGCACCAGATAATGTAAAAGTAATAACAAACATTTATACCATATAAAATCAACAAAAAAACTTGTTTATATGGATGGATAAAATACAAACTTAGTGCTTTGTTGTACATTTCGTATTTAGCAGAAATAAAATAGTATGTATCTATGTAAAAGCCTTTGATAGTGACTTTCAACTGATATCAAAGATGTTGGTATATATTTTTTTTTAATTTGGTTTCCTTTTTTTGTGTCGATATAACTATTTTTCAAACAGACGGCGGTCATTTTATTTTATTTTGTCATCTGTTGTCATTTTTCGTATAATATTAAAAAATGTTATAAAACATAGCTCTAATTTTGCTTATTTCGATGCAGAGTCAAGTAAAATGCACAAAATTACATATTAAAAAAAAACAGATAGCGGCCATTTTGTATTTGTCTTATTTATGAGCATATCTGGAATGAAAAACCGTGGCCCAAATGTGGATACATGTGAAAAACGTTTGATGAAATGGCGTTTCCCAACGGGTTTTTTGTTGTGGATTCCGCTTATATTTCAAATTAAATTATGTTTTGGCATATATTAAGCGATGAATATTTACTATACTGCAATGATTTACAATAAGAAGCGGAATTCAATTACCGTTAATATACTATATGGCAGTTGCAGATCGGTTTACCAGAACAGAAATAACATACATTAAAGTAATCCTACCCGTCTATTTAAAATTGCGCGACATTGTGAAAAACACATTGAGGGTACCTCTATATAAGTCGTCGAAATAGGGTTTGCATCTCTATATTTTCAATGTTAACATTCGATTTCGTGTTCAGTATATTCCAAGGCTCGAAAAAAACTTAGTTTTTTGGGGGACATGGGAGGGGGGCATGGTAGCCATTAAGTAGCCCAACGCCTAAATGTTATCGTTTGTCCATATATAATTTTGTTTCATGTGATTATAACTGAACTTTAGTCATACGGCAGCCATTTTAGATTCCATAATGGTCTCCATTATTGCATTTTCAAACTATGTGAATAAAATTTAAAAAGCATACATTGTTACATTATTTTTGCCCTTTATAAAGTCGAGTACATCATACCTGAGGCATTTTCAGAATTTTTTGAGTCCATGGCTTTCTCGAATAATTAAAATGGCTCAAAGGTGACACCTCCCCACCATCCTAGATATCTTTTTGTTGACCCCAAAGATAAATAATCAGCTGAGAAAAAAAACTATATCAGATAATTTTGGGTCACGACCCTTAGCTGCCGGACTATACCTGATATATCAGGCTTTTATAGCAATTATTCACAATTTGGCGGTGTCATTTGGACAGGTTTGATACATTATCAAGGCGTTAGTTACCATGCAGACTACTGACCCATTCCCGTGTCGCCATTAGTCACATTCCATTGGAATCTCGTTGAGGCCTCACTATGTACGAGCGTTATTTACGCTGATCCCGTGGTGACTTTGGGACAGTTTTACGTCCTCACTGCGTTGTAGACCTTGACCCCAGGGACAACCATAATGACCACACGTAGCCTACAGATGGACGGTTGTCTGGCTGCAGCAAATCGTCTGAGAACATTGTCTCTTATGCAGAAGCGGCCATGCAAATACTGACGTAGTCTCTAGAATGACTCTGGAGCATTGTAATAGTCAAGTGGTGGAGTCTGTCAGCATTTTCATAGACGCACTCCATCTTATTAGCTCCTAGATTTTCAAACAAAGTGTGATCATATACTGACTTTTTAACCAAAGGCACACTTAAAAAAAAAAAGCTGTTGTAACTCACAAGTGGCTGAATTTGAGATCTGCACACGATGACATTCGTTTTACGTGTGGGGGTGATGTCAGATGTCAGACTCTGGGCAATGTCAGACTCTAATGAAATAAAACTGTCACATTAGAACTGAATATTTAACCCTTACAGCGCGAGGATCGACTTTAGACGTCAGAATCTGACGTCTGTAGACGTCAGATTCTGACGTCTAAAGCCGGCCCCTGCACTACAAGAGTAAAAATATTTCTAATGTTAACAGACTCATAACATAGGGATTCAAATGAGTTGGGAAGAGCTGACTAAGACATTTACGATGATTTCAAATTAAAAAAAACATTCGGTCTCCATGATTTTTACAAAAATTGTCAGCGCTTTAAGGGTCAAGATCTGAGAAATGTTCTGCATATATATGTACAGAAAATGATGTTGACTGGGGATTATTACGGCGCTGTCGTTCAGATATGGTAAGTAGTCTGTGAAGGCATGAAGTGCTGATATCGGCACGGGCATCAATCATGGCTGGCCTGTTGACAGCCTTCTCATCTTCACTGATTGCCATCATTTTCAAATGCGATGACACTTTTTCAAGGCGTCATTCCTAGCCAGGCGGCGGGCGCGATGGCCAGTTGACCACCGACTCTGGAACCAACTACAATTGCATCAACCCCCTGCAGACAGTCTCAGTGAGGGGATTATTTCATATCGATCTCTAATTGCTATGACGTCAGTGATTCTAACTACATGTATATAATTTACAATATCACTTGTCTCGCTATTGTAACCCACAACTTCGCACTTCAAATTAGGTAGATTAAGTTTTAATGAATCAGATTCATGGTGAGTATTGGACGAGTGAACATTTGTCCAATGCGAAGACACGTACAGTTACTGTTTGGGCTGTATAAACTCCTATACCATATGTCTGCAACTCTGTTAAGTGTTTTGCAATAAAGTCAACTACGCCTGTATTTAATATTAGCAATATCCATAGTCGATATTTCAAAATATAGTTTTGTTATCTTTTCGAATACGCCGCAAGTTATGTGAAAGTAGAATTTGACCTTGACCTTGACATAAACAACCTAAATATGGCTCAGGTCAATGAAATGTTGTCACAAATGGACTTGGAATGCAGAAAAACATTTGAAACTGTGTGTCACTCATTAAATTTGAACCGTGTGTGGCGGCCATCGCGGATTTTCGCTTCTTGTGTAGTTCTTGCAAATTATTTGGTTGTCCAAGTAGGTTGTGTTCGTGGGTAAGCCTTTTTGATGATTTCCACCGGCAAGCCAATTACAGCAGGCATACATGTCCCTCAAAGCTTTCTGGTCAATAAATGACATGCAGAATAGGCCTATTCTATTTTTGTTATTCTAATTTTTAGTGCCAGGCAAACCACTACGAAATTGTTTTATAAGAGATGAATACAAGTTATAAAATAAGTTACAATGTAGGATATATTTTCATTCGGATTGGCTATATGGAATCAATTTAGAACGCTAGGCAGGAACTGAACAGCACAGTGCAGCTGGGGGCCATTATCAATGATCAGACACCACAGAAAAAGAAAAACCAGCGTGTAACCTAGCAACAAATTAGCCTCCTTTGATTAGCCGTAGATTTAATACCGCTGGCAATTGGCCTTGTAAGTATCTTTTACATAGAGCTACAAAGAAGAGCTTACATTCTATGATTAATATCAAGCAACATTTGCTGCCCGTAGACACGTGAAAAACGCCCCTTCCGAAAGTCTTGTTATTGTTGCTTGAATACTTTGATCACATTTTCAACAGGATGCAGTAAGATTGTCAATACTGCTAATTAATTATTTAATTAATTAATTAATTAATTAAATAAACGTTGTATAATTATCCCGGTCTTGAGATTCGCTCTGTCTCCTGTTCGCCCCAGATTGCAGGACGCGTATATGCTGAGTCATTTAACAAGACGTCCCCTGAATATGAGAGGGTTATCTGCCACTTTATAGCATAATTATGCACCATTTCATATCCAAAGAGACGAAAAAAACAGTTTAAATATATTGGAGGCGTCTTCCGCACTGACATAATCACGGTCAGCAACATCCCACTGCTGTCCAAGGTGATAGAGAAAGTTGTTGCGCGGCGGCGAGGTGAACATCTTGACTCCCAGGACATGCAGGAACGGTTTCAATCTGCCTATAGGAAAACCATTCCACCGAGACAGCTTTCTAGTACGACTCACCAATGATATTAGGCTGCCTCTAGATAATAAAAAGGTACATTACTTGTGTTGTTGGACTTAAGCGCCGCATTTGACACCTTAGCTCATCGGATCCTGCTCTACAGATTACGCAGACGGTTTGGTGTCCAACGCACTGCCTCTAAATAGATAAGTTCGTATTTAGATCGTCGCACACAATGCATCATCATAGGTCAGGCTTTATCTTCATCTAAACCACTGAATACGGGAGTGCCACAAGGTTCAGTGTTTGGACCAATCTTGTTTTCCCTCTACGAGCAGCCTAAAAGACAGATCATCAAGAAACATGGATTACCATTTCATCACTATGCTGATGACATCCAGATCCTCATCACCTTCGATCTCAACATAGACTCACTTTTAGATGCCATACGACGTCTAGAGGAATGCTTCACAGAATTAAAAACATGGATGACAGCTGCGCATTGCTGTAGGGACTCACTATCAGTATTGGTGAGGTTAGAGTCTCTGCTGTGAAAAAATGTGAGGAATGTGGGTGCTTATCTGGACATGTCCCATAATGTAGTTATTCTTTTAAAATCGTGCTACTTCCACCGGAAGGTCCTTCCCAGAAATTTTTTTGAAAGAGTTGTGAACGCAATGATAACTTCATGTATAGACTACTGTAACGCCCTGCTGTATGGCACTTCCGGTAAAAATCATATGAAATTACAGCGCCTCCAGAACGTTAGTGCTAAGATTATCCTGGGCGGATCAAGGTATGAAATTGAATCCACAGGTTGCTCCATCTTCTGCTTAGTAAAATTAAAATATCATTATAATATGAATTTACAATAATACCCAGCAAACACGAGACGTCGAGCCAATATTGCTTTAATGTTGGGCCAGCGTCTCCTAGTTCGCTCGTCAGAAAAAACAGTACTAATAATGTTCTAATCTTAATTATTTCTCGTCTTTTATCAACCATTTTCTTCAGAGCAATTTGTCCTTATTATTATTATTATTCCCATTATGGAGTCTATTTAATGCCTTCTCATCCGTCATCTAATAGTACATTCTTATACTCTCCAGCCATGATCACTTATCGGGAATTTTTACCTTCGTACTTTAAAAAATAGCACGGCAAATAAACATAGCTTACAATTGTAATTATGGTCATAAGCATGATGAGTGTGTGACGGATTGGGGCAATGTAGAATGTAGACAAATTAAAATAAGACTCACCACCGACAGTTACTGCAGGCTCCAGTCAATCTCAAGTTCACACTCGTCAGTCCACCACAAATTTGCGAAAGTTTTTGTCTAGTATCCAGTGTGCCGGTTTCATGTTGGTTCAGCGTCGTGGAGATTACCCGGCTTCAGAAATTAAAAAAAAAATGACATAATAATAACATTAAAAATGACGGACATTATCTATCGTTATCAAGACGACATGCTATACATATCGGGCATGACACAAAGAGGCATATTATACGTGGATTATGGACATTTTACGTAGGTAAACATACACTATTGAACTGACCAGTGATATTAAACGTTGTTTAGGGCAGTAAGTGCTACGTACAAGACTCTTATGTATCCTGTCAACGTTTATTCATGCACCCCACTTCAAACACACTGCACGTGCGGGCCTGCCAGGGGAGCCCACACAGAAAAGTGACTCTGAAAACCTCGCCGCAGCACCACCTCGCAAAGCAGCAACGTCACCTTGGCCAATCAGAAGCACATCAGTCTTCAAACTGTCTGTAATTCATAAAAAAGCTCCAGGTGGGAATATTCGGACACCTATAAGTCTCTGTGATAATCTTGGTGGTTTCTACATAGGTAAGAATTTTATAAAAGACATAGGACAAAATGTTGCGACTCAGGTCTATACGGCATTCGGTTTAAGAGCTCTATATCTGGGCCAATTACAACTGAGAAAAACGTGATGACTAAACTGTACAATCGCATAGTCAGTGCATAAGCATGGGCAGAGCACCAAGAAGCATGAAATTGGAAACAAGCTTCTAAACAAGTAGTAGGGCCTACAATATTTTGATGATGACTGAGCAAATGTGGCACTGTACATTTGGTGAATGCACCAGAAAATACAAAATCTATGAACTACAAGTAAAACTGACTGGACATAATACATGCAGTTCGTTTCAATATTATTCTCCATCTTGCAACATGTTGTTGTGGTTTGCCCAATATGATCATACCAAATATACACCCTGGGGTACTGTTTATGCTGCTCACACAGACCAGCTAGAAATATCTTACCCAGATATCTAGCAGCTGTTCAGAGTTGGGCTTTGAGCATGTAAACAAAGTTAGGAACGACCTAATTGGCATAACACAGTCAGACAGTACAAGAGGTCCATCTTTGACTTGGAAACTGATGACACATACAACCCCTTCTTTTAAAAAACAACTCTGAAAGTCAAGAGTCAAAGTGAACTTACTGAACAGTTTGTGCAATTCACACGCAGTGTCAACAAATACCACGATCTAATGGTACTAAACGTCACATGTTTTACTGAGGCATATGCCATGTTAACAATCAGAAGGATGATTAACATTGGAAAAAATATATGATTTTCTGTTTTAAATCAATTCAATTTTCAAATTAAATTCATTTATTCATGTTCCATTTACAAGTTTTACATCTGTTAAAGTATATATAGATATATTTTTGATGATGGATACAAAGGAGACCGGAAAACGGCTTTGTTAAAAGCCGCTTCTATGCGGGCCACCCTAAGATGTGGTGCGTGATGTTTCTGGAATGCTGCATACGCCACGTGGAAGGTACAGAGACGGGTGTTAAGAACAAGTAACGATTTGAAGATTAGGCATAGGGTGTAGGGAAATGCATCAACATGAGACGACTATGTATCAACACGAAGTATCATTTAAATGTATGTAAATATACATGTATATACATATACACATGTACTTACAATGTACACACATATACACATGCACATTTACGAGAGCGCTGACAGTGCGCACTGCACAGTCATTATTAGGCAGCCTGTAGGCCAACCTGCCGATGTCAGTGCCACACCCCTGCCGTGACATCGAAAACCATAAAACTACTTGTTCACGCGTTAAAAAAAATAATAATAAATAAATAAAAATAAATAAACACGATAAACAAGATAAATGAACCAATAAAATTAAATATATTAAGATTCAATAATAAAGGGAACATATGTAACAATTTGGTGTTGAACATATTGGGGCGTATTTATTAATGAGAAAAAGCTTGATATATGCTGTAAATCATTTCCGACTGTGAGTTTTAATTTTGTCAGTTATCATATTACTTGTTTTATTTAGAATATCAAGTATACAAAAACGCATAAATTTCCGAGCAAATACATGTTTTACTAGTGGTAATGAATATTTTTCCGCTGTCTGATGTTATGGTGATAAGTTATTGTTTGTAGTAGAGAAGACATGTTATTAAAATATGCGGGTAATTTCTTGTTTATTAAATCGTAACAAAAGTTTAGTACTTGATGAGTGAACATACCGTCGATTTTCAAGACATTTAACTTAAAAAAGAGAGGCTCGCTGTGCGAGAGGTAGCCACTTGAACAGATAATCCTCATGGCTTTCTTCTGTAATTTAAAAATCCTTTCCTGGTTGAAACCCGAGCACTTAAGACAATAGTTTATATGTGGCTTAATTAATGCATTATATATGGTTAAAAGAATATTTGAGGGAACCATGTGTTTAATCCGGTACATAATCCCTATAATATTGCGAATTTGTGTAGCTATTTTAGTTATGTGTGAATCCCATTTTAAATGCTTATGTATTATTAATCCTAAAAAATTAAATTCGTCGGCACATTCTACTTCAATATTTTTTAATTATATCTTTGGTAAGTTTACTTGCTTTTGAGGCATGTGAAATACCATAAATTTTGCTTTTTTTTATATTGATTGACAATTTATTCAACTTTACCCAATCTGTGATTTTTTGTTATTTCTAAATTTATTTCTTTGGTGGTAAAGGTGCCAAAACATCTAATGTGGAATATAAGGTAGTGTCGTCGGCGTAAATAATCATTTTGAACAGCTTAATAGCATTGCATATATCATTTATGTATATAATAAATAAAAGAGGGCCCAATATGAAACCCTGTGGAACGCCAGTAGTTATGGGGTATATATCAGAAGTAGCTTTATCATAGGCAACATATTGGGTTCTGCCTCGTAAATGATTTGTTAAAAGTTTCAATTCCACTGATCTAATACCAAAATGATTTAATTTTTGTAGTAAGATAGCGTGTTCAAGCGTGTCGAATGCCTTCGATAAATCTAAAAACATAGATAATGTTTTTTTATCATTGTCAAGGTCTTGTGTGATTTTGTCAATGAGCTCGATTGATGCTAATTCAGTGGAATGACCTTTCCGAAACCCATACTGACTGTCATGTAAAAGTTTGTGTTCATTTAAGTAGGTGCTTAATTGTATAAAAATACGTTTTTCAAAAATTTTAGATATTGATGGAAGTAGTGAGATGGGACGATAGTTTGATATGTCGTTCACTGATCCTTTTTTGTGAATTGGAATAACTTTCGCTATCTTTAGTTTATCTGGGAATATCCAAGTATGTAGCGACTGATTAAAGATACATGTTAGAGATGGTATTATTTCCGATTTAATTAGCTTTATTAACCTCATAGAAAGATCGTCAAAACCGGTACTTGTTTTATTAGGTAATTCATTTATTATTTTATGTATAGAAGAGTCATCAGTTTTGTAAAATTAAAATGTACAATTTCGCGTGGATGTTAAGAAATCTTCAACTTTTATATTTTTTGGCATATTAATATTTTTGGCGAGGCTGGGTCCAATGTTGGTAAAATATTCACAAAATTTGTTTGCTATGTTATTAGAAATGATTAGGAAAGTCTCTTTTAACTTTAGAATGATGTAATAAATCCTTGATGTTAGTCCATGTATTTTTAATATTATGCTTGTATTTTTCGAATATCGAGTGGTAGTGTTTTCGTTTTGCTAGCAGGATGTTCGATTTTAAGATTTTGTTATACGTGTTTAAGTTAGTTTTAAGTCTTGCGCGTGTAACTATATTCATAGGTGATTTTCTGTATTCCTTATATAGTTTGTCTCTAAAAGAAATCGATTTTATGATACCATGTGTTATCCATTTCGTTTTCTTATGGCGGTGTTTTTTTAAATTTAACTAGTTTTGGTGCAAGATGTTCTTCGGTTGCGGTTTTTAGAATATTAAATCTACTGCAATTATATTTTTTTCAACCAACAAAATGTATTTCAAATTCATGGACGACCTATTGGGCTGTGTCCACCTGACACTGGTGAGAAAGCACCCCCAACCTGATTTTCTAAGCCAATGTTAGCTAAATGTTGGACCGACGCAATGCTATTTGGAGGAGCACAATAACAGCCATGTGTTTGGCTTCAAACATATATTGATTATCCCAAACAGGCATCACCAATTAAAAATGGTTTGTATGCCTACGAGGATCCTGAGACTGGAAAACTTTATAAACTTTACACATATTTGAAATTGTCGGGAGCTCGCCCTACTATACTCCTAGGACTAGTAACAAACGTCAAGGGAGGGTGGGTCACCAGATAATAATAGTAGCTAGTTACTTGAACAGTAACTGACACACAACTCTCTTAGGCATTTTATTCATTCACCCCAGTAGGTGCACCTTACACTAGACACTATGTCTCTCCGAGCAGATCGGTTGCTTAAGTGATTACACAAGTAGCTATTTTGTCGGCTAATCAGATACACACCAGCTCTCGAGGCGAATCCACTAAAACCTCTGCAGGATCCCATTAGACATCACCACACACCGGTCTAATCATCAGGCCTGCTAATCATAGACTCATAGATAGAGTTGTGATGTTGATATCTCACTTTTTGCATATTATTTACGTTTTTGCTTTTGTCACAACAAATATGCGACAAAGTATTACATTTTAAAGAAAGAACCCTGGCACAATACATGAATATTTGGTAGCATGTAAGACATGAAAGTTTGATATTCTAAAATTACACATAATTATAGATTATTACAGTTTTGCTTTTACTGTAATAATATGATGTGGCCCACTAATCTGCATATTTTGAAAACTTTATGAATGCTCTAGCTATTTTATTGAAAATTATGTTTATGATTTTGTTGTTTTTGATGTACAATCGGCTAAATCATATTAATTCACGTTAACAAACCAGGTCATGATTAAGAGAAAAATCTACATATCAAGGGTCATTTTGCCTATTTTTACCCAGAAAGGGTCCTGGCAAAACATTTAAATGTTTGACAGCATCTAACTATGTTAGTGAGGTTTCTTTGTACGTGATATTTATGAAATTACACATTTGTTCTGTTATTTTTGTTATTTTTTGGTCATTTACACTACAAAAAAAATATATTAAACAAAGTGTTATAATATAATGTGACTCTTTAATCTGCACATTTTTATATTTTTATGAAGGCTCTAGTAATTTTAGATTTACTAGTAATTTTATTTATAATTTTTGTTTTTTCATATAATCGGCTAATTCGTATTGACCGGCTTTCACAAAAGAGGTCATAATTATGAGGGAAGTCAAAATATCAAGTGTCTTATGGGCTTAAATTGACCAATAGGGATACTGGAACGAAATAGATATGGTTGACAGCTTGTAACATTCCATCCCCCCTTTTTTTTCTTGCATTATATTCCCAGTCTATAATCTAATTTACTGCTGTTAAATATTTAAAAAGAAAAATATCACATAAAACGTAAGAAACACTGTTTATTTAATTAATGTGAGCACAAAATTTGCTGTCGTTCATGTTGGCATGTCCTATCACTTTCTGACCAAATAATTGCAGTTACTTTTGTCATAACGTGAGCACTGAAGCATCTTACATTTACTTTTTGTAATAATAATAATAATAATAATAATAATAATAATAATAATAATAATAATAATAATAATAATAATAATAATAATAATAATAATAATAATAATAATAATAATAATAATAATAATAATAATAATAATAATAATAATAATAATAATAATAATAATATAATAATAATAATAATAATAATAATAATAATAATAATAATAATAATAATAATAATAATAATAATAATAATAATAATAATAATAATAATAATAATAATAATAATAATAATAATAATAATACTACTACTACTACTACTACTACTACTACTACTACTACTACTACTACTACTACTACTACTACTACTACTACTACTACTACTACTACTACTACTACTACTACTACTACTACTACAACTACTACTACTACTACTACTACTACTACTACTACTACTACTACTACTACTACTACTACGATACTACTACTACTACTACTACTACTACTACTACTACTACTACTACTACTACTAATAATAATAATAATAATAATAATAATAATAATAATAATAATAATAATATAATATATTAATAATAATAATAATAATAATAATAATAATATTAATAATAATAATAATAATAATAATAATAATAATAATAATATAATAATAATAATAATAATAATAATAATAATATAATAATAAATAATAATAATAATAATAATAAATAATAATAATAATAATAATAATAATAATAGTAATAATAATAATAAGTAATAATAATAATAATAATAATATATAATAAATAATAATAATAATAATAATAATAATAATAATAATAATAATAATAATAATAATAATAATAATATAATAATAATAATAATAATAATAATAATAATAATAATAATAATAATAATAATAATAATAATAATAATAATAATAATAGTAATAGTAATAGTAATAATAATAATAATAATAATAATAATAATAATAATAATAATAATAATAATAATAATAATAATAAAAATAATGATAATGATAATGATAATGATAATGATAATGATAATAATAATAATAATATAATAATAATAATAATAATAATAATAATAATAATAATAATAATAATAATAATAATAATAATAATAATAATAATAATAATAATAATAATAACAATAATAATAATAATAATAATAATAATAATAATAATAATAATAATAATAATAATAATAATAATAATAATAATAATAATAATAATAATAATAATAATAATAATAATAATAATAATAATAATAATAATAATAATAATAATAATAATAATAATAATAATAATAATAATAATAATAATAATAATAATAATAATAATAATAATAATAATAATAATAATAATAATTAATAATTATAATTATAATTATAATTATAATTATAATTATAATTTATATAAAATAATAAATTATTACAATTTGTATATGAAAATAAACTAACATGTTATCAAAAACCCTGAAATACATTGAAGTATGATGATGATGATGATGATGATGATGATGATGATGATATGATGATGATGATGATGATGATGATGATGATGATGATGATGATGATGATGATGCCTTCGGATTGGACCCTTAGCTATACTAATGAACACTTCTTCAGACACTGATACGGATTACCGCACCTTCGAGCTCGTTTCTTCGAGGCGCTAGGCCTTATATAAGTAATTTAATTGAAAGGATATTGAATTGAATTTGTATCGTTATGTGCAGTTGACATTGCAGGTTTTTTTTTTAAATATGGTATTATATAACCATACTGTTATAATTTGAAAAAAAAATATTCATTTAAATTTGAAGATGCTATCTTTATTACAAAGCCCGAAGGTGTAAATTACACAAATGTAAAATAAATAGCAAACTTTAAAGTTACCACATTGTCTTAAAGACCTGATATATGTCATAAACCCTGAAGATACTCCCTCCCTTTATATTTATTTTGAACAAAAACCGAATATACTGCTACAATACTCCAAATATGACTTCATGTATAAGTTATAAAATAAAATCTTTAGGTAGAAAATGCCGAATTCCCTTTCCGGAGGAATAATTTATATATCACTATTTTTTTACATGAAATACCTGAAAATCCCACGTCAAGGAACTATCTCTGTGAATGCCGAGTACTTTAGTATTGTTTTTTTGCTCAATTGTGGTATTATCAATAAGTAGTGTAATGTATTTTTCTGATTCACTAATTTGGGTTATTTTTTGCCTGGATCCAATTAGCATATTTTTTGTCTTTTCTATGTTCTTCTTCATTCTGTTAATTTCACACCACTGGTTAACCGAGGTCGCCTTTATTTGTAATCTAGAAGAAATACTCATTAACATTTTTGCTCTTATGATGATCTGTAGCAGCATCGGCAAATAAGGAGAGGTTTTCCAATGCTGGATATAGAAATATGTCATTTATAAATAAAATGAAAAACAAAGTCCCAAGGACAGAGCCTTTGGAAACACCGGATTTGTTTTCTAAAGGATCAGACAAAATCCCGTCTATGTCGACTTCTTGACAACAGGTTAAATAGATAGGAAGTAATTCAATTTAGGGCATTTGTAGTGCAACGATATATTTCTATCAAATCAAATGCCTTGCAAAGATCTACCATCAGAACAGCAGTTAATTCACCGTTATTCATTGCTTCTAGCCATTCTTCCGTCATTGGGGTTAAGGTGGTTTGACAAGAGTGATTACAACGAAAGCCTGACTGTCTTCGTTGTAGAAAATTAATATTATTAAAAAACGCATAAAAAGATTATGCAATATGTCTTCCAATAATCTTCGACACGACAGGTAGGATGGGGATTGGTCTGTAGTTATTTACATCAGCATCAGATCCCATTTTAAACACAAATAAGACAACAACCGAGCACGGATAAGCCCGCAGCTCGCTTTTCATGAAAAAAAATTAGCAAAATAACATTGAAAAGGTATATAATGTTATATAATGTTCTGACATAATGAAACTACTATACATGAGACCTCATCATAAAAATGTCAAAATGTATGCAAATTTGAGAGTAATCACAAATAATGTTACAATATGCATTATTAGCTGTGACATAACATGAGAACATGAAAAGGAAGGAGTGAGAAAAATGCCCCAATAAATTATAAGCTTTCGTATGAAGATAGATAATATCTAGATAAATCTACATTTATCTAATTATATACTTTTTTTTATTACTAGTGGTGAGAAGGGGAAGGTGGAAACTCTGTACACTAGTACCACCTCGCGACTATTAGAATATACAAATAATATATGCAAATCACGAAAATGGCACAAACAATCAGTTTGTTGAAAATCGCTATACTTTATGACAATAAGCATGCCATATCGTAGAAAGAGGTAAAACATTTTTTTAAGAGTGGTGACAATTTTGAATTTTGTTTACCTAATTTTAGTATGAAAATTAAAAATATTTTTCACTCCTAAAAGATTTGTTGTAAATTAAAAAAAACGGCGTATTTCTTGCATTTCTGTGTAACAAAATTGTCAAATTATCTACAAGAAAAATCACCTAGAAACCATAAATTACACATGTCCAAATGGTGAACCAAAATTAGTTTTCACAAAAAAATGTGACGGCGGCCATCTTGGATTTGTGGGTGAAATATAGGTTACATTATCAAAAAAACACAAGATATAAATGTATTGACAACAAATCACCTGGAAAACTATAACTTATGCATACATACCCAGTACACACAAGAAAATTAAAGGTTGGCAACAGGTTGGCAACAGCGTTTTTGAGATTCAGCATATCCAAATTGTGTTAAAAGCGGTGGTTATCAGCTTTCACTACAAAACGCATCTTACATCATTTTCTAGACATCTTTTTTGAAAATCTGCCCAGTCTAACCGGTGTATCGCAAGCAAAAGCGTTACAGTCTGATAATAACTACTAGTTCGTTCACTTAGGCTTCGGTAGCACTACAGCGTATGAGCCAGCGTATGCCGACGTGTTAACAAATTGCGTTTTTTGTTTTAGGAGACTGTTAACGTATGGATAACGTATATATTGCGTATGCGTGGCGTTCTTCTAACTTACCGGTAACGTGTGTGCAACGTGCAGTAACGTGTTCCAACGTATGACAAACGAGTGGCCAGCGTTCTGAACGTATTTATAACGTTTGTGTAGCGTCAGTGTTGCGTATGATTAACGTACTAGACGTACGCCTAACGTATGATAATATAATAATGGTGTGTAGTAGTTGTTGTGATTGAACATCATGCTGGTAACAATAGGTTTATTCTGGCACTTGCTAAAGCAGTTCATACCAGTAAACACCATTATTTTGACACAAAGTTGGGTCAACCTTTCTTGGCTAATTGAATGCATTCAATGGTTTATGGGATGATTCATTAGATGCCTTACATTACCGCTGATATACTATGCTTGATATTATTAATAAAAATAATGGCTTATTCTCTTATCGCTATGATCATTGTAGCAAGGGAAATATAATCTGATTATATTTTTTTTGTGGGAATGAAGCATACTATTCTCAAGGTGTTTTGTGTAACCATGTGTATTGTGTATTTGTGATGACATAAAATATATGTGACCGGCCACGCGAGAAGGTACCTCACCGCGGCTTTATCCAAATTACTTATGACGTTAATTTTAAATTTAAATTTAATGATTACATAACTAATTTTTAAATTTTAAAAATGTCATAAAACAAAAAGTTATGAATATTTTTCAAAAATTCTTTCAGTTATCCAAACAGGATGGACACGGCTAACATATTAACAATGAAAATCAATTTTGAAAATCTTGACCTAATGGCCCTTTTCGCGTGGCGGGTCACATATGACTTCCAATTTTTTAATCACAACAATAAAACTGTATCTTAGTATTTGGATAGTACCTTTCTGAAGAGCCTCTCCCCTATGGGCGTATAGAAAATAAATGTTAACGCTTTAGGATGACTGTTCAGTCAAAATGTCAGGAATTGTATAATCTGCAAATATTATTTTATTTTGGGCATTGCTATCATTTACCCTTGATTTTTAGCTTGAAATAACTGTGAAATAAACCGTATAATGACTCACCCCTTTGCCAGATTTTAGGTTCCAATAATTTATCATGAATAATTGACTACATTCTGGCTTCTGGGGGTTGCTTTTCGAGGGTGGGGATAGGTGAAAAGATATAATATAATGTTAGTTTATCATCTACGAGTCGGCCCAACATCAACTCAACATTGGTTCAACGTCTCAAGTCTGCTGGGATATGACGTTTTGTTTCCAGCAGGGCGATACTATAAAACTATCTAGAAAGCACAATATGCTGAGCCAGCATTGTTTTAATATTGGACAGGTGTCGCATACGGGAAACCAGCAAAAAACAGCATTAGGCTAACAACTTCAATGCAACTATTCAACTAAACCCACTTTTTACTCAAAATAACGTGAAAACAACAATGAGGAAAATGAAATGAAATGAATCGGGCTTTAGGCCACCTTTGTGCACATATAGGCTAAACTGGGCCAGGAGAACCTCCTGAGGATGGTGAGATGATTGAGATGACACTGTCCTCCAGACACAGGATTCGAAATTCGAGCCCTGGCGGTCTGAGGCCGAGCACGCTACCTCTCGGTCACGGAGGCTCCCCACAATACTGACTTTCACACGTGGATGGGGAAGAAACATTTTTGTTTCTTTCAAACCGCCGAGACCGGGAACTGAACCCCGAACTCTGGCGTGAAAGGCAGCGGTGCTAACCACTACCCTAGGGCCCCCGCCCACAACTATAAGGGACAACTTGGGTATCTTGTCATTATACGTCGCTATACGTTCCCTACATTGAATTTAGAAGAGAACATTTATGAACGTATGCGTTGCGTACGTGCGACGTGTGCAACGATCGCGTAACGTACGTGTTGCGTACGTTTAGCGTGTGAGTAACGTATATTTATACGCAACTCATACGTCAGTTTTAAACATGTTCAAATTTTTTAGACGGCCGGGCGTATGACAACGTGTAACAGAGTGTAGCAGCGTGTTCACAACGTGCTTCTAACGTTTGCCTAACGTTCTTTAAGTATGCCAGCGTTCTGACAAATGTTCTTCATACGTTGGCATACGTTGGCTCATACGCTGTAGTGTGACAGCCCCATAGTAACTATTAATAATGCATCTAGTTATCATAATCAAGATTTGCCATCAGTGTCAGACAAAAAATGTTTTTGTAATACCAAAAGTGCTAGAAACAGTGCATTAATCGCGCATCACCAGTGTAGTTTTATCTGTGGTTGAAAGGCTATTCGTTATTTATTACTGGCAAAGTATACCGATCTGAGATGTATCAGCTCAATGCCTCAAAGTTCCTAAAGCTATAATAGCCATAATTCTGAGCAGGGTTTTTTGGCATGAAGACGCAGTCTACCTTATAACTTTCAAGGTGATATGAAGATAAGAAGTAATTTACATAAATAAATAAGTGGTTTACATAGATTAGTCAATAGCCAAATATACGGTGAATAAAAATAATAATAATCTCGGTTGATTTTGTGTATCTTGTGTTGAAATAAACAAGTATTATACTGCTTTTTCTTCTTCTACATCTATTATGCCCAACATATGGACAATTATGTACTAAGTACCTAGTAGGTACTTGTAACTTACATTTGGAAAAAAACTTGTACTTGTAGGCTTGATCATTTTTAATGTAGGCTATGCTTACTTGTAATCAAGTATCGTGTCAATGTAACTACCCCAACGCGGCATAAGAAATAGTAGGCCCTATACCTCCTATTTAAATAATACATAAATGCCGTATGTTGATTAGCCTATCCTGTTATTTGACAGACTGTCAATTTGTTGTGTAATAGTTGGTTCAAAACCAGCAACCACAATCGCGTGTTTACAAAAAACTGGACTCTTATAGTTATGTCTCCCCTTTGTACACAGAGGTTACCTCTGTCTGCCCAGTGTTTCTGTTGCGATCTGTGAGTCTGTGTGTCCCATTCATTTTTTGTCCAGCGCTCTCTATTGTGCAGGCGGTAAATGAAATGAAATGAAATGAGTCGGGCTTTAGGCCACCTTTGTGCACATATAGGCTAAATTGGGCCAGGAGAACCTCCTGAGGATGGTGAGATGTGTGCAGGCGGTCAAATACGAGACATTGACCCAATGCTGGGCTAATGTTGGCCCACCGTCTACGATGCTGAGCCAACATTAGCTAAGTATTGGGTTACTGTGTCGTGTTTGGCGCCACACCGAATGTGGTCCAGCGTCACAGATGGCGGGCCAACTTTAACCAAGCTTTGGTTCGAGCATCGAGCCGGTACCACCAGCATTCTGGTACCGCCAGCATGAAGTACTGTCTAGGGCTGAATGGATACTGACCCGCACCGGCGACGCTGGCCCAACAGTAAACAGACATTGGGTCAGTCAGCCAGCAGTAAGCACTACCAAGGAGGTTAACCAGTGCTGGTTTGCTGTTGGGCCAGCGTCGCAGACGGTGGGTCAGCATTGGGTCAACGTCTCGTGTTTGCTGGAAGTGTTGACAAGCCACATTGTGTTTCGCCCATTGGCGTGGTCCCAAAACGGAATAATAAATTTCGCTTAATACATAGTCTCTACTTTAATCAAGAGCCATTTAATAACATTCATTACAAAAGCCATTGACACTACATCTATTAGCTATCAACCTGTATGGTTAATATGCTGCTGGAAGAAGGCATCTCCATTTTTTTGTTAATTACAAAAAATAGACCCTTCTAGTTATAATAGATTTCCAGGGCATGCCACATAAATTTCTGTCTGTAGCTAGTAAACAGCTAGATATAATCTAGTAGTCTAGGCTTCTGCGTCTGCATACTAATTAATTACTGGAAAAATCCCCTTTTCAGTGGTCTCCGCTTTGGCAAAGCAGATCGGCTCACAGTGATTCGGCTAATGTGGTTACAGACCGGAATGAGATAAGCCTCAACATAATAATAGTATACCACGGCATACAGTAAACTACAGATAAAACTACAGATACAATTACTATACGTTCAAATAAAGCAAGGTAACTGCTGCTAGTGTTAGTGTCTCTCCAGAATAACCACCAAGATGTGGTCAATTGTCACTCATGATAAGTGCCACCTGGTGGATAATTATTAAGGAAAAATGGTCACTGGTACCAACGCTGTGGTTTATGGGTATATCCAAAACCTGATGTTGGTGCGCACCATACTTTATTTGTCAATAGCCCTCAAAATATGAGACGTAGACCATATGTTAGCTAGTTTTTGGCCACAGTCTGCCACGCTGGCCCAACATTAATACATCACTGGTTCAATGTCTCATGTTTACTAGGCATCGTTCAGAAGTTTGAAGGAGATCACCACTTGTGTCTGGGTATCAAAAATAGTGGAATTCATAGGTCTGGATCGACATAGCTTCCAGGGACTATCAAGCAACGAGGAATGAAATATGGCCTTCAATAAAAGCGAATCACATTGTCTTCAGAACAGGCGAAATTGCCATAGTGAAAGAACATGGAGGCTTGAAGACCACCGTCTACTATGGTGAAGACCATGTTCTACCATGGTATACCATGATATGTGGGTTGAAGACCATAGTATTTCATTTTCATCCGACGATGGTAAATGAGCCAGTGTAACAGTTTCAGATTACCCCAAGTTCAGGTTACCCCAGGGGTAATCTGAAACTAGTTTCAAGTTACCCCCTCTAGTTTCAAATTACCCCCTCAATTTTACCGGTTTACTTTCAGGGATAACAATAAATTATGTTTTATTTTTCATCAAATGGCATTGGGACATTTTTTAGAGACACTTTAATCTCCATAATTATAACCCTTTGATCTCTGGGGCAACTAACGAAAACAAATATGTCAACAAGACGTTTGAAATCACTTTAATCTTCATATAACCCTTCAATCCCCAGGTCAACTAACGAGAAAAAATTTCAGCGCGAGGTTTCGAACCACTTAAATCTTCATATAACCTTTTGATCCCTATAGAAACCAACGTAAAGAACTGTTTGCGCGAGGTCTTGAAACACCTGAATCTCCATGTAAGAATTTGATTTTTTTGGGCAACTAGCGAAAAACAATGCTATTAGCACACTTTAAAAAACTAGTCTCGCGCTGTCATTGTCGTTATTATCTATCGATCTATCTATTGCAGATGTAACGTTGGCCATGTAATGTTTCCGCCTGTTTCAAAGACTGGCACCAAACTGTCCATTTTCGTAGTATAATTATTTTCAGTGATAAAATAAAAACAAATTAATTTTAGGTGGTTAATGCAGATCAGGGAGCTTAAGAGGGTGATGTAGAGTGTTGGTGAGCTTAAGGGGTTAATGGAGATGATATACGCATAGGGGCCTATCTTGCCCGCAAATATACAACATACGCAATGTCAGTCATCTATGACACCAAAACCTCATTTCCGGTGCATAAAAATCGAACGCACAGGAACGTTAGACCCTGAGCTAGACCCATAATCTGACAAATTTATACAATATTTATAATAATTATTATTTATAAGCATAGACTATAATACATGATAAATTTGCAGCAGTCTGTCAGATTTTGATTGCGTTTTTGAACAAATAGATTTGACTGAACTATTTTTAATTTACAGCAGTTTGGTCGTTCTGTTTCACTGAACCATAATATATAGGCCTACATGGCAGCGCCCCACTCTTGTGAACGTGCACCATGTTGCGCATGTGGGTGGGCCCACCATGTGCATTTAGCGAATCATACACCTTAATCTAGGTCTAACGGAACTTAAAAAGTCAGTAAATAATAATTTTAAATTGCTTCATTACTATGTAATACTTGTTGTAGCATTGGTCACTACTTTTCCGTTTATTTCGGGTCACCACTTGACTTTCATGTCTGCTCAATACCGAAGTTTTCATGTCGACTCGACGTCTCGACTCCATCTAGCCAGCAGCTGCTGAACTATATAGACTGTCACACAGAAGGGGCGTGGGCTCCTGTTGGGTAACGCTGCCCGCCTGTCACGCAGGAGGGCGTGTGCTCCAGTAGTTAAAGCTGTCCGCCTGTCACGCAGGAGGGTCATGAGCTCTCGTGATTAACGCTGCCCGCCTGTCACGCAGGAGAGGCGTTGGCTCTAGTGGTTAACATTTCCCGCCTGTCACGCAGGAGTGGCGTGGGCTGAGTGGTTAACGATGCCCGCCTGTCATGCTTAGGGTTCTTTCTTCGCTTTTTTTCCAGACAAAATCACACGAAAATGAGGCATTACATTTGTTCCAGCCTAGCTTTATTTGTTTAAAGGGACTGGCCCAGGTTAAAATCATAAAAAAAACGGTGATTTGATTTTGCCTTGTTTACATCATATGGTCATAGTAAGAAGCCAAAACAAAATCACCGATTTGTTTATGATTTTACCCTGGGCCAGTCCCTTTAAAAAGCATATTTTCTCTTACCTGACTTTGAGCTTGACACACTGTACTTGAAAATGACCTTTAATCATCAAAATAAATTGTCCAGTCAAAATTACATGAAAATGAGGTATTACACTTAATTTGTTGAAAATATGTTTTCCTCAAATGGACGACTACCTGGGTTTGACTCACTGGAGCATAAGAAATGAGGTAAATGATGGTTCAGTCTCTCACATGACGAGATCAGCCAATCATCGCCGTCATTCATTTGTTATTTAAATTAGGGGGTAGACTACGAGACTTGGCCCATTCAGTTTATCAAAACTGATTTACAAACCAATAATTGTATATAACCTCATAGAGTTAATTAACTCTATGATAACCTCTAGTCTATAATGGAATTATCAGCAGAAACAGCACAAATAAGAAAAAAAACGATAAAAAATCTACAATGACTGTGTAAGCACGTGGCTGCCCGTGGATCATGCATGGATCTTGGAGGGTACCAGAGAGAATCCATAAAATAACGCATTGTTATGCTCGCGTGATGCGTGTTTATCGCTCCCAGAGCGGTGAATACGCGAGGCCAAAACGAATACGCATGACGCATCACGCATGACGCATCACGCGCATGTGGAGTCGCTCTTTCTAATTTCAATGATTTCAGTGAACACGCATCACGCTTCATGAATCACGCGTATGTAGCTTACATATCGTCGCCTCGGAGCTAAAGGATCCTATCTGACACTCGTCAGAGTGGCAGATAGGATCCTTTAGCTCCGAGGCGACGATATGCATCGCTGCTAAGTGTCGTTTTCACAAAGACAATTCATGAACCTGACGAAAGTAGGTTGTTTTCCCCGTTGGTTTGCACGTTTATATAAATGAAGCAAATATAGGCCTAATTTATTTACTTATACGTTCAATTGTTCACGATTAAGTAAACACAATTTTTACTGTGCAAACACAAACATGCGTTCACACTATGACATATAGGTCTAATATCCCCAACTGCAAATGGAAATACGTTCCATTATTAAAAGATAGGCTTACTGTTTGGATAGCTAATTAATTTAAAGGATCGAGCAAAAAGACATGGCTGAAGGCAGTTCCATAGCCTCGTACCAAGGTCAGACAATGTCCAACAAAGGCAAATAGCAGTGAGTAAACATTTAGGCCTACTGCTGTCAAAAGGCAGTGGTTGTTTACTTGACGAGTGAGTAGTTACGACTGTTTGCCTTTACACGGCGGATTACTGTCTCAGTAAACACAACACATCGACCCAATGCTGGACCAATGTTTGGCCGACAACGTAGACGGTGGGCCAACACTGGTTCAACATTGGGTCGATGTGTATGTTTACAGGGACGTAGCGGTCCTGCTGCTGTAGAGGTAATGACACTTTATTGCTCCCCAGGCGATGGACGTCAGCAAGCAACTAGAATGTCGTCGCCACCCGATTAATATTGGCACAAGTCTGGACCAACGTGCGAGACGTTGGCCGAGCATTGAACCACACAAGACCCAGTGTCACATGTTTGCTGGACATAAGTCTTTGAAGTAAGCTCTACAACTTGTCCAAATTCATTCAGGGAGAATGTTCTTTTAATTGGGAACATACGCATGATTATGCCGACGTATACTGTTTAGGCATGGAAATAGTAGAGTATAAATACATTGCTATATTTTCTCAATAGCATACGAATTTTATATAAATGTAATATCCTAATAATGTTTTGTAATCAACACATATAAGCAATATGATTAATGTATGTGAGTTTAGTCTTTATCCCTTACAGCGCGGGGACCGACTTTAGTCGTCAAAATCTGACGTCTGTAGACGTCAGATTCTGACGACTAAAGTCGACCCCCCCCCCCCGCACTGTAAGAGTACAAATATTTATAATGGTCGTAGACCCGTAACATAGGTATTCATATGAATCAGAAAGAGATAACTAAGACATGATTTCAAAATGAAAAAAAACCTTTTGCTTCCAAGGTTTTCATAAAAATAATTCAGCGCTTTGAGGGTTAATAAAACTCACGATATATTATTTGATTGTGAGGTGTGCGTTTTGTTAGTTTTGATAGTTATTTGAGTGGTTGTTCATGAGGCTAAGTTTGTTTAACCCTTTAACCGCCAAATTATTAAATCTGAATTTTCACCCACTTAAAGTTATGCATCGCTGACGCGATCCACAACTTCAAGTGAGTGAAAATTATTCAGATTTGACAAAATGAAAGTCAACTGTTTTCAAATATTGCTGATTGATGTCACATTTTATCTTTAACATGTTTAAAAGGTGGGACTTAATGTGCTAATAGAAAATAAATATAAGCGGCACTGGCGGTTAAAGGATTAACCCTTGTTCTGCCAGGCCCGTACGTTTCCAAGCAAGTTTCGACAGAAAAAATAGACCACTGAAATTCATAAAGTAGCTGGTGGTTGATGATCGGCTAATGAACTAATTTAACACATACAACGCTGGCATTTTTGTGTATAAACCATGGAGATTAAAGTTTCTTTCAATTCAATTTGAAATCATTATAAATAATTTTAGTTATCTCTATCGCTTCATTTGCATGTTATGGGTCCACGACCATTATAAATATTTAACCCTTTAACCGCCAAATTAAAAAATAGGAATTTTCACTCACTTGAAGTTGTGTCTCGCGATCCACAACTTCAAGTGAGTGAAAATTATTCAGATTTGACAAAATGGAGAACAACTCTTTTCAAATCTTGCTGATTGATGTCACATTTTATCTTTAACATATTTAAAATGTGGTAGTAAATGTGCTAATAAAAAATGAAAACCGAATATATGCGGCACCGGCGGTTAAAGATTCTGACGTCTAAAATCGATCCCCGCGCTTTAAGGGTTATTGCGGAAGCTGATATTTTCACGACTAGTTGCGTCACATGAAGTTAGAATTTGCGTTGCAATTTAATTCCAGATTCAATGGAATGCGAATTACTCACTGATAATTCAAAAGAATAGAGCACGATTTAGTAGTAGAACTTCATATGAATTGGAAACAACGCTAAAACAGATGAACAGGTTGTCATACACGCACTATTTCAGATACATTATAAGGTCTATTTGGCTTGATCTCATAGAACTGTTCTGTGAAGCGACGTCACCGGAAACAATTTCGAATGGCAGCTAGATGAAAACACAGTTATGCAACACCCCCTCCCCTATACTTCATTGTATTAGCCAGCTCAGTTAAAAATATTAGAGGTGAAGGCTATTGGGTTTCACATATGTTTATACTATTCATTTCAGGGCTCATACAACAAAGATAGTTAAAATTGTGATTACACTCTGAAGGTTAACGTATTGTAACAATTAGACCTTAATGATGTTTACTAATTACGCTTTGACAAGGAATGCCCGTTAATTAATTAATAAGCATTGCCAAGAATCTCATTAAATTGTAATTAATAGCAATGCCAACAGCTAGAGTGGAGACCCTTTCACTTGTAGGCATAATCTGATAATCATATTACACAAAAATAACAAATGGGACAAATCAAATATTAGTAAAATAAAAGAAGTGAAAAAGACACACGGCTAAATACTGTTATATCCATCTTTTATATATTGTCACTCACTTAAATTGGCTTAAATTATATGTACTTGTTTGTTTTAAAAATTGAAAACCCATGTTTTGCTGAAAAATTTAAACCTATATCACACGGAACTTATATACAGATTCCGGTGGTTGTGTTACAATTATTATTATGACGCCATTTAAAATTTAATTTTAATGATCTCATAACTATCAAAACAAAACTTTACTAAACTTTGTCAAATAGTCTTGGATGTCCGATTATACAAATAATTAAAATCGGGATAATAATGTCCATTTGTAATAAATTGAAATAGCTATTCTCGTTTGTAAAAATACTAGCTGACAATAATATGAACACTCACCCAGCACCACAGAGCACTATAGTGTCACTTCGGTCCCTCACAACAGCATTACCGTCGCATGTAACAGAAGCCTTATCCCGAAAAAGAAAGCCAGAAAAATGACCGGTCTGGCAAATTGGTCCTCTCGATATTTTACACATGTCTAATTGATCACGCAGCCCATGACAACATTCGCGTCTAACGCTGCAGAGCTACGACCTGCGCATGGCTTCACGTCGGGCCACCGTCAAACCATGCACGTATCTCAACATTGAGCTGATGTGAGAAAGCACATTGTTGTTTTTCAATTTACCCTTTGTTATAATTATATCTCAGCTCCGATCGTAGACTTCTTACATCTTAATTCATCCCCTTGGATATGAAAGGGTGTATCTGTCACTTTGTAAAGTGGCAGATACACCCTTACATATCCAAGGGGACACCATAATGGGTGGAGTGAGGTTATTTATTGAGCTCAGGATCAAATATCAGCTTGTTAGCGAAACCCAGAGGACGCCCATCAATGTAAAATTAGAAATAATGTTTAGATCGCAGTGAAAAATATTTGCTTAGTGTTGGTGTCTAAAGGACCTCGATGTTTTCCTCAATCTATGATCTAAATGTATGTCTGGTCTCCCGATTTTGCAATTATAGAATATTATCCGCCATATACGTAAATAGACCAGAATTTGAAGCTCACTGGACGGGTCAGGGCACCTACCACTGCGTCGTCATTCTAGTGCGCGTGCGCCAACAGCGGCGGAAGTCTGCGAGAAAGCCAATTAGTGTCCATGATAGCTGGATATAACGACATTGATATGTTGTGGCACGAAGTCGTCTGTAGGACCGTAGCCTTTAATGACATCCGGCTCGTGGTCTTCACTGTCACATCTCTGCAAACAGAAGACGGTGGTCCAGTAGTGGCTCCAGGTTGGGGCACCATCTCCCATGTTGGCTCACAGTGCGTCAGTTTTAGATTATAATGTTAGCATTGATGTCACAAACCACTGTCAAAAACATATCCGTACATCTGCGAAATAACAACAGGGCGGTGGTTTCTTTATGCCTTTTAACAATAAATAGGTCTATAAAAAATGAAAGAATTGTTGCTCTACAAAAATAGTGTTTGAAATGTAATATAAGTAATAAACCACTGTCCGCAACTCTTTTCTCTGACATAACCATGGCCACCTGTAATTAATTTATATGATAAATATTTATAAATGTATGTACATGTACAATTAATGTGATCGGATATAGTTAAATTGTGTTGCATCTACAGTAGCTGATGTCAGTTGACAGGTTTGCTTTAAATCAAACCCACTATCGAGACCAGGTGTTTTTTGTGGAACTTAACATATCCTTCTCTTATATGAGTGATGTACACGACACCCCAGGAGGAAATAGTGCTGATGTCTACAGTAATATAATGAAGCCTGTCTGCGATCGGATTTAAGCATGACCCTGCTACGGACATACGACGTAAATGTCGGGTGCCTACCTATGTGTATAAATAGAAAATACGTTTATTGTCAGCCTTTCACGTGGGTTTTTTACATGATGCCACCAGGGAAATTAATATCATCCACTGGCGGTTAGTTTTGCACTAGAAACTTCCCAGCAAAACATACTACGCACTGGTTGATGATCCAACTGGTCAGACAATGGTGTTGCAATGTTGAGTCGATGTTAAGAACTTTTGTTTCCCCGTGGGATGTGCCTGTGTTTTTATCGAGGAAAAATTATTGCCAATAGTCAAGAGCGATTACACTTAATATCTTATCACCATAAGAGGCGATCTAAAACATGGCAATAATTAAAGCTCTGATAATGAATTCATACGTACTAATGACAATTTAGTATTTGAGAAATTGTGTGTAATGAGCAATTTAAATACTAATTATAGTATATTGGAAAAGTGGAACAAATTTTTATCCACCGAGACTTAATAAATTGAACTCTATTTTGTCAATGCTAAGTAATTTTTATCATCACTTGTAATGATTTACTCATGTAGTGCCTATATACTGGCCTAATTACATTTACATAAATTCACATAAATATTATCAGTTTATTCATATAATTATCTTTTGGATTTAGTTTGGAAATACAAATTATATTTAGCTGCATTCAGTTAAAACTGGAAATAGCATCAGTAATTAATCACACACAATTCAACTCAGATACACACAAATAAATTATTTAGCTACACCTAAATCAATTTAATTTGACGCGAATCAATTCAGCTACACACAAATGAATTCAGCCACACAAAAACCAACTCAGCTACACACAAATAGATTCAGCTAGAACACGAATTATGTCTCCCCTCTATAGAGGTGGAGACATATTGCTTTACCTCTCACTGCTCAGTTTTTTCGATCAGTTTTGTGTCTGTGCTTTCTTTCCGTCTATCGTGCAGGCGGTCAAACATGAGACGTTGACCAAATGCCGGGCTATTGTTGGCCCCCTTCTACGACGCTGAGCCAAACATTAGCCCAG
This sequence comes from Flabesymbios commensalis, assembly GCA_964017125.1. Lineage (NCBI taxonomy): Eukaryota > Metazoa > Annelida > Polychaeta > Terebellida > Flabelligeridae > Flabesymbios > Flabesymbios commensalis. The sequence continues at coordinate 46,355,162 of OZ024909.1, read as the reverse complement.
TATAAGTTACCGTGTCGTGTTTGACGCCACGCTGAATGTGGGCCAGCGTCACAGGCTGCGGGTCAACATTAACCCAGCCTTGGTTTCAAGTAGTAGTTATTGTACGGCCCGAGCCTTGTACGAGAAATAGAACGAGTGGAGGAGTTCTATTGCCAGTACAACGACGAGGGCCGGACAATAACTAGCTTGCAGCACTTGTGTCAGTTGTACTTTGTTTTTTTATTTGAATAGGCCTCAAAGTCTGAAGAACAAACAAAACAGTCAGTCCGCAGGCCGTGATTATTTTAGCGAAAAGGTGGCTTTGTTTTGTATTAATTTAGAGGCTTCGCGGGGGGTCAAAATTTGGCGCGGAATTACAACAATATGACACCCACAGAGAGATTGAAAAACTCTCTCTAAATCACACCTTTTCGTTGCTGGTTCTTTTTTTGGCCAGAAAAAAATTAATTAACTTATTGAATTTTCATGTAGTCTAGAATTTAAGGCGTACCCTCATGCCGTTTGGTGCGACCGCCGGTTATCGGCAAAAAAAAGAACCAAGATATTGGAGAGGTGGTAAACCATTCTCCACACATAGATGTCGCTCAGGTCAACCGCGCTCTCTCTCTGTAACTACACGCCATGTTTGGACAAAAACTGCTCATTTTGAGCATACATACATCACCCTCTTAAGCTCCCTGATCTGCATTAACCACCTAAAATTAATTTGTTTTTATTTTATCACTGAAATAAAATATTACAAAATAACTGAAATTCAAAATGGCCGCTAAACGGACATTTTGAAAATGTTTGATCGTCAAAGTTAATCAGGTCATTGGCTAACATAGCTGCAGAACATATTTGCCAAATTAAAAGAAGATCTGATGGCAACTTTTTCCCTGAAATGCGTTAATGAGCATTTTGTTGTTAGTGCCCATAGTAATTAAAGGGTTGATAATATGGGGATCAAAATGTCACCAAAACAATCCCCCAGTGGTATGTGATGGCTATGTGAAGTATGAGGAAGCAGAAGTTGATAGATTAGTAGCTATCTTGGAAACAAATAACTGCGGCGGCGGTGGAGGCGGCGGCGGACCGTGTGGAATACAGTAAGCGGCCCGCCTCGGCGAGGGCTGCCTTATTTAAGAGATGATTATATGGGAATCAAAATGTCACCAAAAATTCCCCGGTGGTATGTGATGGCTATGCGAAGTATGAGAAAACAGAACTTGATAGATCAGCTATCATGCCAGTTTTCCGAGATAATGAGAAACAAGAGGCATAAATTCGGTTCTGGATTTTGGCGCCTGCTAATAATTTAAAAAGTCGACTTGTGGCGGCCATTTTAAATTTAATTAAAATCACCAACACATCTCCATATGGTGGGAAATGTGATGGTAAAATTTGAATAATTTCTGACTAAGTATTTGAGTTTTTGCGCCTACAAAAATGAAAATGATCTGTGGCAGCCATTTTGAATTTCAGTAAAACCTTGAAAATATCACCTGAACATCTCTATTGTTGCAATATATTGCTAAAAAAAAAATATATATATATAGACAGTAATACCCCTTGCTACTTATCAAGCATATATGCCTATTATTTCTTGAATGTGAGAGAAGCTAAAGCAGCCCCTTGGGATGACATCAATTTTCGTTTTTAGTTTTGTAATGAAGTAGTGTATCCCCCAGATCATGATTTTATTTTTTTCAGAGTTTTCAGATTTTTATAAATATTTCTTATTAATATTTCCATGAAACCGCTCCAAATCCAAACAAACTTTTTGTACACCTAAACACTTGCTAAAGGACGGTTAAATGTTCCTACAGCATTGGGCCACATGGTGCCGTCGGCCCAGCGTTGGGCGGACAATCAGTGTTGCAGGTGTATCACCTCATATCCTGGCTATAAGACACCAATCAGACACCAATTAGCGGCGATTGCTTTGATCTCCTCGGCCAAGACGTGGGAATATGTGGTATGAAGTGCTGCATATTGCTGACTTGTTTTGTTTACATGGCAATATACGACCCGGAAATTTAACTTTTTCACTCTTTTTTCGGTGTTTTAAATAGTTTTTTTTACTTTTTTGTATTTTTAGTTCAGATCAATAGGCTATATAGCTTCATATAAGTTAAATTTACAAAATTGACAACATTGAAAACATTATCGGACAAGCAGCTTTGAAGTTAGTAGGTACGTGACAAGGTTCTAATTTGACGAAAAAAAATTAAAGATGGCCGTCATGACCCGGATATTCTTTCGAACTTTCTGAAAAATTGATGCAGGCTAGAAATTGATACTACTATGCAGTATGTTGAATTTTGAGTATATCGGATAAGTGGCTTTGAAGTTATCAGGGTGACAAGGTCCAAATTTGACGAAAAAAGATTAAACATGGCCGCCGTGACCCGAATATTTTCACAAACTTTCTGAAAAATTGATGCAGCCTAGTAATTAATATTTGAAAACAGTATGTTGAACACAAAAAGTATCGAAAAAGCGGTTTGATAGATATCAAGGTGACAATGTCCTAATTTGACGAAAAAAGGTTAAAGATGTCCGCAATGACCCAAATATTTTCCCGAACTTTCTGAAAAATTGATGCAGCCTAGGTATTAATACTTGTATCCAGTATGTTGAACACCAAATGAATTGGAAAAGCGGTTTTGTAGATATCAGGGTGACATGGATGAGAGGCGGTCTCCATGCGCGGCGCCGGCGGACGAAACCGTACAAAAACTAAAAGCCTCCTCCTGGTAGGGGGAGCCTTAATAAATGCATAGGACATTATGGTTAATTCACAATGTAAACCTTTATATATAACTAATAAGTTGTAAATTTTTATATTGTCATAACTTGGTTACATGCATTTTCTTTCTCATTCTCAGTTCCCTTTGTTTATGCCGTTAATTTATACAACTTGTATCATAATCAATCAACTACCTTTTCTTATAATCTAGACATAACTTTTCTCATTAGCTGAACACACACATTTTCAATAGATACCGGTACTTTAATACCTGATATGATGTTTTTTTCATGTATGATGTGTATTAACCCTTTAACCGCCAAATTATTGAATTTGAATTTTCACTCGCTTGAAGTTGTGGATCGCGTCAGCGATCCATAACTTCAAGCGGGTGAAAATTATTCATATTTGACAAAATGGAGGTCAACTTTTTTACAATCTTGCTTATTTAAAGTCAAATTTTATATTTGCCATGTTTAAAATGTGGTACTTGATATGGTGATACAAACTGAAGAAACTGAATATATTCGGGACCGGCAGTTAAAGCGCTAATTTTTAATTGTTACCCATGAGCAAAGATGTTGAAAGTGGCATAGATTTAACAGGTTTACGGATCAATACAATCATGATATCCAATTACTACTAAACATTGTCATTTACAATCGCTTCCATTAATTAGAAAATGACAAGATGAAATAAGTGAGGATTCCATTTTAGATTTTACCATTGTCATGATTACTTTCACACGTATATTATACAATATGATCATTGAAATGATTATGCCATGCATTTCAACTCCCATGGATTTAGCCCATGTCAATTAATTTGAAGAAATACATTTAAATATGTTATTGTTCTACTCTTTATTTCATAAAATTAGCTTTATTATTTCTAAAATTGTTCAATTCATTACTTTGCTACAACTTCATGAATCCCTGTAAATTTCAATTTATAATCATAAATAATTTCAATTCAAATATTCCTAACTTTTACATTTTCTTCAATTTTAAAAGTGTAAGATATCACATTTCGAGTCAGAATTCCCCAAGCATATCACTCCAAATTGTTTAAACATTATTTGACACTCCTGAGATTAACTTGGGGTGCCTCTAAACCTAATTAATAGGCTGAAAAGATTGAGAAATCAATGTTTGACAATTCAATATTAAATTGATCATTACATTCATTGCTTGGAGACTGAATACCAAATTTGTATATGATCTTGATGATGTCTCCTTAAAAAATGCCCATACCAAGCAAAATAATTCATGAACATTAACCTATTAAGCTTTTACTTGTAGTTTTAATTTAATGTGGATAATAACATTACATGTACATCCTCTTTATAATTCAGGCCCGTAGCCAGGGGGGGGGGGGGGGTCGGAGGAGTCATACGACCCCCCCCCCTTCCCCCCCTGACGGCTGAAGGTCCACATTTTGGCCATACATCTAGTACAAGAGGAATGAACCCATTTTTGGTGTTGAGTTGACACTTAAATTCCTAGAGATAAAAAATATATCACGGGAAAGGTTTAAGTCTCCAGTTTATGGTGGCGTATACCGTACGTGGTCGATATTTTTTTCAAACGTACGTTTGTGACGTCATGTCGCTATGGCAATGACGTCATTTTATGAACCAAATTGGCCAGACAAACTACGAAATAGGGGTCATGTTTAAGTCACTGCTCAGTATTAGTATGATGCGGTGTCGATTCTTAATGTGTCAGCACATAGGCATACTACGCACACCTGGTAATAATTGTATATATTCATTATGTCGTAAATTCATATGTAATGATCTAAATAGCAGTGGTGTGAACAGAAGTGGGTTCTATTTTAATATGCCATTCAAAATTTCTAAGGGGTACGGTCGACGTCATGCCCCCATGAACAACTTGATCAGGTTCTTTTGCCAGTTAAAGTTATTATATGGTGGCGGGCACGAGATTTCACCTGTGTAGAATGTCATCTATACAATTTGAAGGCGGCGGTAATATGTATTAGTAAAAGTAAATCACATTAGAAATAGTTCATGTATTTGAATCTGCAAGAAATAATAACCGGCGTGTTTCTCTTCTGTGAAAAATGCATTTAATAATGATATTGAATATTCATCTGTTTATTCAGCTCATACGAAAATTTTATTTTATCATATCATTAAAAATAATAAAATTGAGTAAGATTTTCCTAGCACTCGCTGCACGATGATAATTGACTTTATTTTATCATTCTTTATGTCAGAATTTGTACGTAGGTATAATTTTATAGGCCTATGTTCACATCCTGGTTGGACCATTTTACGGATATCTGGTCCAACATTAAACCAACATCAAACCAACATTAAACCAGTATAGTTATGTTTGCTGGAAGAAAAAAAAATAATAATAAGAAGAAAAATAATGGGTTTATTTTTCTAGAGGTTGGCAGCCCTACAGATATTTTTGGCTACCTCTACAGTTAAAACTAATAATTATGTCATTATACCTGAAGATGACGCAAAACTAGATGACCAGGCGTCATGCTTGAGAGGTTGAAATTCGTGTTTGGCCGTATTCAACTGAACTGCCGTAACACCTGGTTCAGAAATACTTTTTATGTGATAAAATATACAGACAGATTTTATATTTTTTTTCATTTTTATGGAATATTGAAAATGTTTCATTCCGTTGCAAATAAATTAAATATTGAAATTAAATAGTCATCTATTTGTCATATTTGTTGAGCTCATACAGAGCTCATTGTTTAAAGTCGATCCCCGCACTTAAAGAGTAAAATATTTATAATGACTGTAGACCCATAACATAGGTAGGCGAAGTTGAAATATTTTCCATAACACGTCAACTGACATTAATCAAATGTGCAGGTAGCTGTTAAAGACCAGAACGTTACACGTTACATATTTAGCCCATTTATACAGTTTGCGATAAGTCGCAGTGGATTAATGTTGGGGAAGCATCGCAAATGTGTTTCAATGTGAAATTATCGAACGTTAAGGTTTCACCACACAAATTCATTCGCGCATAGTTCCTTTTTTTAAATTTGTGGCTCTTTGCAGCAGCCTCGGTGGTACATATTACAGATATATCATTTTTCTACCAATTAGATTCGATTCTGTGATGATTTGCTGCAGCAAAAGCAGCGAAATAAGCAAGATATGGTAGCAGGAAGTCCTTCCGCTACCAGTAACTAGGCTCTTCTGAAAACCGCACTCATTTGTTTTGCTAGGTCGCTCAGGGGAGAGTGGGCAAGAGGTTATTATGGCCCAAATAAAAAATATGTCAGTTTCACATGCCTTTTCTATTTATTTATTTATTTATTCAAACATATTTATACAGGGTAAAAACATTATTAGCCTTTGGCTATTTTGCATATGTGCCCTGTTTTATGACAAGTATTTGCATACAAAGTGAAAACACATATTTAAACAATAATTATCATATTATGTACAATAGTTACAATAACGAAAATAGAAGGTACATTGGACATTTTAGATCATAATCCGATGATATATGCCTTTGCGTTAATTGAATAGGTTTACAAATGTATATACATGTACATTTATAACAAAGTGAAAAGAAAAGAAAACACAAATGTCCCCACACTAAAACTCCAACAAAAACCTACAAAAATTGAAGAAAGCGATAAGACATGTCCTGGCATATAATATAGCTAATTAAATACATGAAATTACACTCGAAATCATTAATAAATCCTTTGTCAAGTCAGTCAGCTAGGAAACGCCATGATATTTTTTTTTTGTGAGCTCACATTATCAAAACGGAATTTATTCATGTTAGTAGGGGAGACCGGGGCTAACTGAGACAAGGGGCTAGCTCGGACAGGCCTCTAATAGGAAATTCCATGATATGACAATATCAGTGGCCTCGTTTTTAAGAATGGAGGGATACCCCCTTCCACTTGAACTACAATCCCAGTGGAACTAGCAGAGTTGTGTGAGCAGGCAAAACTAAATGTATTTTTTTGCCTTTCAAGTAATTTTTCACGTCTCAATTACAAATCTTATAAAACTTTAATTACTATAGTTGTATTATACTGAAATATATCACTGAAAACACTAATATTTACTACCTAATTTACAATTATTAGATGTTCGATGCTGTACCATACCCACATGCCAGGTCATATTTTTCATAAAAGGTCAACCAGGGGCTAACTAGGACAATTCTGGCGGGGCTAACTGCGACAGTCCTAGTTAGCCCCGGTGTGTCCCAGTTTGCCCCAGTTGTAATAGAGCATTGTGGCCCACTTAACCCCTGTGGGTACTGACATGTGACCTAAATATATGTTTGCGCAACTCAATTAACATTTGTTAGGCCTACTTTAGATTGTATGTATTGGGGATGGACACAATGTGGGTGTTACGTAGTATCAACACATTAGGCCTATAGTGCATCGGGGATCAGCTGTTATTTTCTGCATTATTTTGTTGCACTTTAAACCTTTGTGTTTAAACGGCATATATATGTTTATTTATAGCTCACCCCCTTCAAACTATTTGGAATCATCACAGGATGCAGTATACTTTGTTTAATCTCTATAGATCCTAAATTGCTGAAATTTTAGGAGTGTCCCAGTTAGCCCCTGGCCTTGTCCTACTTAGCCCCGTATACGGGGCAAACTTGGACATAATTTTTTTTTTTAATTCACCAAATCTGTATAGGTTTTAGTTGTCATTTATTAAAGGCCCTTGTGACAATAACAAATATCACACCTAGGTTGAATGATTGTTTTGAATCTCTAACTCTATTATTGTCTGCCCCAGGGCGATAAATGATAAAAGTGTCCCAGTTAGCCCCGGTCTCCCCTATAACTATTCATGTTGAAATATACGTTCTTTTTCATTGAAAAAGCATGTATTAAATTGCTCAACATCATGACATCTATTCAGTGGTAGACACATGAATACAAAATGGCACGTGATCGTAATAATATGGATTGATTTAGCACTTATTTTTCATTCATTTGAAGCTCAATTGCTAACGCAAATTGCTAACACAATTTCCTGCTTCAAATGAAAATAATATTATTTCTAAAAATAGACAACTTCCAAATGTTATTTTATTTAGTCTGAAATTTGCTTGAAACGTATATATTCTGACTTAGCAGCACAAGGGTTTAAAAAAAAGTCGCGTGAGCATGCCCCCGCACCCCCCCCCCCTTTACCGACAAAAAGAAAAGTACAAAAAGGTCCACTTTTTGCTCAAAACGACCCCCCACACAAAAATCCTGGCTACGGGCCTGTAATTGTGATGTAATATACTACATGTACTACAATTAATCAGATGAATATTACCAGAAATACATAATACTGTATTATGTATTTCTGATATTACCGGTATTCAAAATATACAACATGTGGCTCAAACATGTTAAATGTGAGAAATATGTGCTGTTGTAGCAATCTTGCACATGTTTTTCCAAAGAGCAGGTCACTTCTTTCCAGTGAACATGTTGCATACATGAAGAAACCTCTCACATGTCTGCAAACATATATATTTCATTGTATGAATATAGAAGTATTTTTTTGATAATGCATGCAATCATTTACAAACTGTCATTTAACTTTTCATCCCCTTTGAGAGAAATTAATCATTTTTAGTGAATTTGATTTCATTTCCAATAACTGCTTCAACCTGCTAATAAAAAATATTAAAATCACTTTAAGTGATGATTAGTAGTGAAAGGGTTAATCGATTTGACTTACCGTTAATAAACAGTGAAACCTCATACAACAATGTAGCACAGAACATATTCACTGCGATTCATCTCACTGCCTACTTTACATCTGCAATATAGAAACAAAAAATCTAAACAAAAAAGCAATGCAGTGAACATGGTGAAACAACCCAAATAATATTATTTTTTCAACAATATTTCATTTTCTGTAACAAATATTTTTGTCATTTTTAACAGTTCTGAGCTTCACAATATTAGAAGAATAATTGTGATTACATTTAGAAAATATACATTTAATATGTCAATGCAAGTGGTGAATTATTTAGGATTACACATATTACAATGTACGACTGTGTACATATGCACAATATCAGTAACTTGGTTAATTACTTAAGATCTAATCTTTACATGTACAATTGGAAAAAATGGTTACCACTTAATGTGTTATATACAATTTCCAGTATCAAATGAGATGGGATTAGTGAAGTTAACACATTTGTCTGACATTTACTTTAGGTAAATGCTATTGCAAAAAAATCAGGTGGTGAAATGGCTAACTTACCATTATTATAAACTAGGATGGAGCTGTTCTAATTATTCTGTTAGGGTGCATTGATTGCACAAATGTACACATGCATAAAGGTCCATGAAAAAACAAACATTTTAGGAGGTAAACTTTTAAATTTATGTAGGGGTACTTTCGATTATTTTTTGTATATGTTATGGATATGTAGACCTCTAACTATATTATGTATATGTATATACATATTAGGCCTAATATAACATCTAGATATATAGGCTATTTTATACACTTCAAATTTAATCACATTAAATACTGGTCTGGCTAGGGAAGCCACACCTGTTCTAATGCCTGGTAAAATATACAGACCTGACCTAGAAGCCTAAAATATTCACTATCCGGTAATTGCAACACCATAGATATGGATTAAATTCAGTATCTAGACCTGAGCCCTTGTAGGCCTAGTCATTGAATTATGTTTTATTCTGACAGATGTACCCCAAATTGTGGGCTGTGGGCCTACTGCAACAAATTAAAAAAAAAAGGCTTACATGCCACTACTATGTAGGCCTACAGCTAAGTTACAGAGCCAGAAGAGGGACATCCTGACCCACCCCTTCTTTTGAAGCTAACTGTCCGCTGAGGATAGGCGACATAGAAGTTGATTGATTGAAGATCAAAAGATATCCAGGCACAAGGGCTTTAGCTCAATATCATGAATATGTAGAATAGGCCTATAACGGTATATTGCAAAGCCAAAATACAGTATAATTGTTTTAGTTGTAAAGTAAACAGATATCAGTGGTGGATCCAGGATCTGGAGAAAGGGGGGCACCTGGGGGGGTTGCCCCCTAATTTTTTTTTGGTAAATTTTAGTCAGCTTAGGGGAATTTTTAAAGTATTTGGCGAAATAGGGGGGCGCACGCGCCCGCTGCGCCCTCCTGGATATGCCTACTGCATCTGGGCTTTGCAGGTAACTGTGCACAGTATAACATGTAGCCATATATGCATGCCTAATATAGACTTATTCAAACAACTAGTAATTATATTAAAGACTATCTATAATCTGATAATGTCCATGGCCTATAGTAGACTCTAAGCCTATTTTATTATAATATATTAATTTGGTAGGTCA